>BLKR01001415.1:0-293268 GCA_011170035.1 Teleogryllus occipitalis
TGAACGGTTCCGTAGCAAAGGATGCCAGAGAGGGATACAAGCGAACGGCTGGTAAGATTTTGCTACTATAAAGTTGCTTTATCCATTCACTAAGTAAATGGAATGTATTTAGAGAGTACGAGACAATCACAAAGTTTAGAAGTGAAAGTGAAAGTCTCATCGTAGCTCTCATTCAATCTCTTGTGACGCGTTAACCAGGTGAACTGATGATGATCAATAAAGTCGGAGAGATTAAGAATAAATATTTCAATCTTCTAGAGTATGTGGAGGGCACCGAGATGATCACATTAGTCAGTAAACGAAGTATGTGTCAGGTCATGCTTTAGGCAATAACCAATGCATTATTGGCTGTCAATTCAATTCAAACTCTATTTTCGCCACCAGAGGACAATATATGTTTTTAGTAGTTGCTCCTCATATACGAGTATATTAGTTAAGTGATTATTCTGCTGCAAACAATACAAAAATATTTTTCAATATATTTCTTAAACAATCGTAAATATGTAATTAAATATATTTCGAAATTAGTTATATAACAGTACAAACATCAAATAAACTATTATTAAATATGTTAGAGACGTACCGCAAGGAAGATTGAAGTTTCAGAACCAATGTCGTAAACTTACCTGCAAAAAGAGAAAGGAATCAAAAAATGTACAATAGCAATTCATATTTATTTTATGTCAGTCACATGGACAAATCACATCAATTTTAATGGAAATATTGCTTAAAAAATAAATACTCAAACCAGAAACACATTTAGTTGATTAAATATTTCATAAAGCACCCTTTGAAAATTTTATCATAGCCGTTAGTGCATTAACTGTTGGATGCCCAGGGCACACTAAAACCTCTAAAACAGCTAGAGTGGAGAAGGCAATCCGATTATCAATACAAACCTAAAGCAACCACACGAACCCTAAAATAATTAAATAGGTAAAACAGACATAGTACTAAGGGAAATTTTGAATATGAAAGATAGGATAGCTTCGAAAACAGTGTTTTATGATTTACTTTTAATTAATTGTTTTAGAGTTTCTCATTATTTTCTTCCATTTAAACACTAATATTGTTCATCGTTTGTTTTAATGTTACTACACGATAATACCTCAAATAAACCTCTGGTTTCCTAGCCTTATTGATGGACTTGTCTTCCAGACTTTCGGATGGTTTACGATTTTAATTACTCGTTTAATTAATTAATGAAAATAAGACTTGTAATTGTACTTATGTAGAAATTATAACTTTCATTTTTTCTTCATTTCAATATTGTTCTTAAATAAAAAATAAGCCTTATTTAAGTAATACAGCAACGTTACAACACGAATCAACACGCACATTCATAGTTTTATATTACTTCTGTTTTCATTTAAATGTATTATTGATACGCCTGTTATTTTCTAAAAAAATATTGCATATAAAAATATTACACAAAAAATATTTTGAACAGAATACAATTTATAATTGCTGCATTGTATAACTAAATAGATTTTAATAATTAAATTTATTCAATGAAGTCATCCCGACCGAGACTGGACCTCTGGTGACCTGGTTTGCGCCCGGTTGCTCTAGAATTTTTCTATTTTAATTATCTTTTAACATAGTTATTATTAATTTAAGTTGATGATGGTTAATATTCTATATTATTAACCGACATATTATTTGTCAACCGATGATAATTACTTTGCATTACTTACATTACCACCAGCAAACCGTGAATGTTCTTGTATCTACGAAGTTATTATTTTTTGGCACAGCATACAGTATTATTCCTTTATCGGTCGCGATTCTCGTTATTATACAACACTTCTATCTTCTGCTTCACAAGCGAGACTTATTCCACATTAAAGAGATCTTGTGATCATTGGATACAGCCTCCCAATAATAATTACAAGGGAAAACTTGCAAACCTAAACAACACCAGGATTGCGAAATATCTTTGCCCCAAATTCATTCAATAATTTCCACAAATGTGCACGCTTCAGTAAAATAATGTAGGTAATAACTCCAACATAATAAGCAATATCGACTACCAAGAACTATCCTAGAAAAAACTGAAATGTGACGAAAATGATACAATAATAGCACAAGTTGTTTAGTTTTTAGTACTAGGTTTAAATTTCAGCCCTAGAAGTTCTGATTAACAGTTCTTCTTACAGAAACTATTTACAGAGAATAAGGTCGCATTAATAGTTCACATTTTTTAAACAATTTACAATTTTAACTAGAGGTGCTACAGAATGGCACAGACTTGCTCGTACCAAATTTTCTTCTTTCCTTGGTGTGGTCTGGCTTTAAACTCGTGCTCCATTCTCTCACCAGCAGCCATCTATCGTCACCCAAAGAACAATTTTTCGACAATTTCTTTTTTGACACGTTTTTAAGAAAATAGTAATTAAGCTTTACTGTAAATGCGAAATTTAAGCTCTTTTTTACAGGAATCTATTGAGTTTTCAAAAAATTTCATTTGTAGTAATTTGAAGCGCTTCTACTTACAAATGTAATAATGTATACAAATTGCTGGTAATATGCATATTAACGGCGTGAGAGGTATTTCAAGAAAATTACATTGGTGAAATTTTTGAGAAAACAATACAATACCCCAAAATAAACTTCACCTCATACCAAACAGTGCAATTAGCACTATTATCTATTGGAAAATTTTGAAGAAAAAATTTGGAGTCATTTTTGAGAAAATGGCGTTTGAGCATTTCTAAAAATGCGGAAATTTGTGTTAATTTTTACAGAAAACTTGAGTTTTCGAGAAATTTTATTTGTCATTATTTAAAGCACATGTGCTTATAAATATAATAATGTGAAGAAATAACCTTTAATATAAAGTTTACAGACGTGAGAGACAAGTGAAATTTTTTTTTGAAATTTTTGAAAAACCAAAAGAATACAGCAATATGGCGTTTGTCAGGGCATAGGGTACGTTTGGCACTAACCTTACCAAAAATGTAAAGAAAAAATTGGGAGCCGTTTTTGAGAAAATCTTGTTTTTTTATTTTTTTAAATTGCAAATATTGCACGAAAACTACTAAAAGTTCCAAATAAATCTACACGATCTGATTGAAAGAACTATTTATGGACAACAAATTTCATTTGAAGGAAAAATCCATGTCATTAATTTTGTAGTAGAAAGACGCCGGAAAAAATTCAAACTTTTCCAATTTTGGAAAATTTAGAGTAAACCGTAAATTCTGACTTATGCCACCTTTATACGTGTATTTTGCTCTTAACTTACAAGAAATTTAAAGAAAAAATTTGGAGCTGTTTTTGAGAAAATTTCAAAAATGTCCGGGTCCGTCGTGTAAATTACCCCCAAATTTCAAGGAATGTTTTTCAAAATATTAAAGCTTCAACTAGGGCCAGATCGACATAGGATTCTTCTATTTGGAAAAGATCTTACTTGTGGTTTAGGCGCTAGTAGTGTTCACAGACGGACGGCCGGAGGGACGTTTTGCTTCCAATTTTTTTTCGGCATCAAGGACCCACAAAACTGGAATTCTGGATACACGACGTGTTAGAAGAAATTTTTGTCTTAATTTATCAACTGGTTTTATGAACTTTTTGGCCACCAGAGCCTGGCAATGAATTTTTTTCCGCCGAAAATCCGCCGTTTTTTCGCGCAGCATTACATAACTTTCTCTACTCTCCGTATATAAGTACGTATACGATAAAGTAAACACTGAATGATTTAAAAAAATCGTATTTTCCCAATCATTTCGTTTTCCCACCGCTTCGATCTTGTTGGCGAAAAATCCTCTATGAGGCAACTCCAGACTCAGCATCATTAAAACAAGTCACGCGTAGGCCGCGAGGGTGGCGATCGCATGATTTTAATTACGCGCACGCAATGTAAAGGCCCCACCAGGCTGCGCCACCGGCTCATTACCTCCCCACGCCACGCCCCCTCACTCTCCGCCAGGCCACTTCCTACCCTGTCCCGACTCGTCCCGTCCCTCCTCTTTCCTCCTCCCTCCCCCCGCACCGTCACTCGCCGCCATTTTCCGCCGCGCGTTTTGTCTGCCCGCCCCGCCACACCTCGCCACACCGCGCAGACCGCACCAAATTTCATTCGGCGCTCATAACCGGTCTGTCAATCGAAACGCCCCCGCCGAATGAAGCTCCTTATTGAATCCCATTAATTACGGGATGCGAAGTGAGAGGCGACGCGGCCGCGAGCGCAGTCCCCGCCGCGCCGCTGCGGAGGCCGCCTCAATGAAATGGCGGGGAGGGGGCGTGGCCCAGTGACGACACAGGTGTTTGGGCACGCTCGTGTCATACGAGAAGGTCGCTATACGCAATCAATGAACGTTGTTTGTAGAAACAGAAAGAAGTTTGAACATCGCAGCTTAATGAATGTAGCAGATGTCCCATTCAGTAATGCTAAAAGAAATGCACGTGATAAAATACCGATCATCGTAATCACCGATCGCACATTCCGAAAAGTTCAAGCAAAATTCACTATAACAAGTTAATGACAACGATAATTCAGACATTTAAACCAAAGGAAATATTTTTATTTCTACTTTCTCGTATACGTACTACATACACAATATACGTAGTATAGAGAGTCCACACACCAAGGAAATTAGAAAACCGTACTTCGTGAATGTCTGTGCCATTCTGTAGCATCACAAGTCCTGTTTCCTTTTTTGTTAAATGATAGAATTCTTTACAACACATGTCTTTTGCAAATTAGCGCCTTTGAATTTATCATAAATGTTGAGAGTTTCTTTATCATGGATAATAATTCAAATCAAACTATTATGTCAAGTGTATATGGACTATTATGTGAGTGAATGAATAATTATATCAGCAATTAAAATATTCACCATTGAAAGTGAGATTTAATATGTTATTGTTACTACTGGATCTAAATAGTATTTTCTTAATTGCTTCTTTGAATTTAATCATAGGCATAAGTTAATCTTCAGTAATAGATAACATCATGTATGATCTCCCACCATAAACACTGGCAGCCACTGAACATTAGCTTCATGAATGATGCACGGCTTTTATTGTAATAAACAAAATGTAAAATACCTGTGCCCTCAGCGCGTGGCGGATGACTTGAATATTAAACCCGCGGGGCAATATTTGCTCTAAATCAATTGTAAACATGAATCTCGATAAGTCTCGTTCGCTGCCAGCGAGCGGTCGCCTGTGCTTCGGCGGCATCAGAGGGGGTGGTGGTGGCGGCGGCGGCTGCGCCAGGGATGGTGGAGATGGTGGCGGGGTGGAGAGGACACTGATTGCGGTGGCTTAGGCGGGGCCTGCGGGCGAGATGAGTGGAGAGATGCGGCAACACGACGACTGGTGGCGATAGCGTGAGGAGGGATGTGGCGGGGGCGTTAGGGACGGAGCTGGTGTGAACAAGAGAATTGGAGGGGGGGAGGGAAGCTAGGACAGTGGGGTACGGGAACGAAAGGTAAGCGGGGACAATGAAGTAGGGGCAGAGTGAGAATGGCGGACGGAGGAGGGGAGCGTGACCAATGGAGGCGGAGTCGAGGGCGAGGACGATGAGGTGTGGGTGATGGAGGCGGTTGGGTGGGAGTGATGGGACGGAAGAGTGAGGAGAGGACGGTGAGCGGTCGGGTGGGGGTGGGGGAAGCGGGAGCGGAGAGGCCGGGGCAGCGGCGACGAGGCGGAGACCGGAGCGATCAGGCGGGGAGGGGCGCGGGCGGGGCGGGGCGGGGCGGGGGTAGGGGGCGGGCGGGGGTAGGGGGCGGGTGGGGGGTAGGGGGCAGGACAGGGGCGAGGCCGGGGTGGGGCGGGGCGGGGGCGGGGCGGGGCGGGCGGGGGTGGGGCGGGAGCGTGGCGGGGGCGTGGCGGGGGCGGGGCGGGGGCGGGGGCAGGGCGGGGCGGGGGCGTGGCGGGGGCGTGGCGGGGAGGGGCGGGGGACGGGCGGGGGCGGAGCGGGGGCGGGGCGGGGGGGAGAGGAGGGGCGGGGCGGGGCGGGGACGGCAGGGTGGGACTGGCGGGGGCGGGCCTGGCGACCGCACAGCAATGGGGCGGCGAGAGCGGCGAGGCCGCTGACTGGGGCTGATGTGCGAGTAAACAGGAGCGTTTCAGCGGGAGCGCCGGTGCAGGCCGGATGCTCGCATGATCAAGTCGATTGACTCTCGCTGAGTGGCATGGGCCGAGAGAATTTGTAGGCAGAAATGTTTTCATTGCTGTATAAAGCAGCTCAAAGTTCGACGTCCTTGCTTTAGTTCAACGGAGCATTGGCGATTTCCTGAACTTTCATTTCCATGCAATAAAGATTTTAAATGAAAGAAACAATGACATCGTGTGAACAAAATAATTTTGTATCCCTTTCACTAAAACATATTCCACAACAACAAAAAAAAGCACCCAATTTATAATAAGGTAGTTGTGTTACTAATGGATATTTTGCATTTTCTGATGAAGAAACTTCTCCGAATTGTAGGTGGAATAAATGCTAATGTTTTATGAGCTTTATCAAATCTCCCAAATCCCTTGAATATCTCAAATCGCCAGTAATGAAAGCAAAATGTGGAACGAGCAAGGGAATAATATTAACAACATTGTCATGAAAACTTGGCATGCAAAATGAAAAAGGATTAGATATTTCGAAGTATTCCTTTTTCATTTAAAATTGTAGAAATATCATAACATAGCATCCGTATCTCTTTTATGGCAAATTTATGTCACCAATATCATCAAATGAAGTAAAAATGAAAATAAAAACATTAAGGAGTTCTGTTTACAAAATTGTCTGTGCTTTCTCTTCAACAAAATTTCGTGATTTCTTCTGTACATGAAAGTTAGTAGACCCTAGATATATAATTTTTTTCTTATTAATCGGTTATATAGTATAAAAACCAAATATTAATAACATCTTAAATTAAACAGAAAGAACGCCTTTACGCTTTACGAGTCCTGAGAGTTGCAATCGATCTATCGAAATAAGTCAACGTTTCGTTGTCTGGAGTCAGCTGACGAACTATTGTTAAGTTATAATTAATAATTCATGGAAAGCGTGATTTTTAAATACGGAGATATATGAATATCATTTTGTAATTTTCTTTTATATCACTTAATCAACTTTTGATGTGTTTCCACTAGTATTCCTTTAATCGACATTACAATGTTTGCATTGCAACACAACACAAAATTAAACAAAAATCATTCTTTAATAATCAGTTAAAATGAAATAATTGATGAAAATAAAAGTAAAATGTAATCGATGGGCACATTATTCGACGTGCAAATAATCGATTTTATTCCACTCGCACGACTTATCGGTTCTTGTGTTACTGGATTAAATCGTACCGCGTCCGATCTCCGCGCACCAGGAGGTCGCAAAGCAGCAGGGGAGCAGAAGGCCACGTGCACATAGGCGCACGTCGCGTCGGTGCAAAGCGCCAATGAGGTATTGTGGAGCCGGCGCTAATGGCATTCCTCCCCTGCTTCAACGCGCGGCATGGCCTCGCGCGTGAGCTTATTAATCGCTGCGGTTCGCGCCGCTCTCCGCCATTCACAAGCAGATGGATTAGGTCATCGGCCCGGGGGACAGGGGAAACGCCTTTTGTACTTGGCGTTGAGCTTAGAGCTCCGCTTGAAAATTTCGCAATACACCCTTGCGCAGAACATCATATCAAAGAAGACAACCTTAAAAATGTCCTATACAAATATGACATGAAACACAATAATATCAGAAAGTGTTTTCGTGAAAATCAATAATATGTAATAGTTTAATGGTAAATAAAATGGCATTCCGGTCAACGAAGTTTCAGTTGTTATGTTGGTACAACCGCTAAAGTACGGTAAATTGTTTTAACTTTTTTAATAAAATTTAATTAACATAATTCATTTACTAAAACAGTAACAACAAAAATCTCATCATTTTTATTTGAAAATTAAAGACAGATTACACCAGTGGTGCTATGTAATGGCACAGACCTTCTCGTGCAAGTTAGTTTTCTAATTTCTTTGGTCTGTGGTCTTCCCCATCATCTTGCCAGTTGCCAGTATAGCAGCCAATTTTTTTTCTCAATTAAGTTTCGTAATCATAAAACCGAACTATTACTTTCACAATATTAAAGAAGAGTAAAATCTCTTCATACACGGAAATTTTCGTTGAAAACTTTGAAGCAGTTTTTAAGAAAATATATTTTAAGGGTCACTGTAAATATAATATTTGAAGCTCTTTTTCACAGAAAACTTTTAATTTTTCGAAAACCTTTATTTGCCGACCTTTGAAGGACATCCTTTTACAAATGCGATAATGTATGCAAATCCCTGCAGATGTGCATATTAACGGTGTGAGATATATTTTAAAAAAGACACACTTGTGTATTTTTTGAAAAATTAAACGAAAACGGAAAAATGCGTTTTATGTCATCTCAAACAGTGCCAGTAGCAATATCCCTACAAAAAGGTTAAAGAAAAAAGTTGGAGAGGTTTTGAAGAGTTTTTGAGTTAATATTAACGGAAAAAAAAATTATTTTAGAGAAACTTTAGACATCATTTGAAGTACTTGTTTTCACAAATTCAATCATGTTTTCTAATTGTCGTTAATGTAAATAATAACATCGTGAGAGATAATTCAAAAAATTACTTTTTGGTAATTCTTGGAAAAACAAAAAAAATGAGCAATGCGACGTTTATGTCATCTAATGGAGAATATTTAGGACTATCCCAACCAAAAGTGTTTAAGATAAAAAATTATGCGGTTTTCGAGAAAACCTTGTTTTCAATCTTTTTTAATATTTCACATATTTCACGCAATACTGCGCGAAAACTACTAAAATTTTCAAAAAATGTGCCTGACTTTACTGAAAGAACTGACTATAGAGGAAAAATTACTTGAAGGAAACGTCGTTCTTCAAGTTTTGCAATTGTAGAAATAAGCCGAAAAAATTTCTAAGTTTTCAAATTTTCGAAACGTCTGTTAACAGTGAAAAACAGACCTATGCCATCTTTTCTAAGTGTATTTTACTCTATTCTTAAAAAAAATAAAGAAACAATTTGTAGCTATTTCTGAGAAAATTTTCAAAATCTCCCTGGGGCTTCATGTAAAGTACACCCAAATTTTAAAGAATATTTTTGAAAATTACAAAGATTCGAGTGGATATATATATATATATATATATATATATATATATATATATATATATATATATATATTGTGACGTCACGGGATTATACAAACCCGTAACGCCACCAGAAGCCACGAGAAAAGACCAGAACACAGAGAAATAGGGTACGCGGCGGAGCGATGGTCCGAGAAAGCGACATCTACCCGCAGATTTTCGCACTCCGATGTCCGAAGTTACGGATAATGTTTTTCTTGAGAGGGCGCGAAGGAGGAGAAAATTCACCCCTCCAGAAATTTCCCCAGGCGGAGTCACATAAATACCGCGACGCGCTTCGGGAAAACTCTCTTTCGATTTCGACAGCGACGGTGACTCAACCTAATTCTTCGGCGATAGTCACTGGTTAGAGCAGGAGTATATTTTAACTTGCTTAGTTAAAACTGATTTGAGAAACGCGTTAAGAAGTGTGATACAATTCAGAAGTGAAGGGCATGTACAGTATTAGCACTAACATTACGCGAGAAAGCGAGCAATGTGATTGCTTGAATCTGAAATAGTTTCATACTTGAAATTAATTCGCGCAGAAGGACTTTAAACGAAATATAGCATTTAACTTTATACGCCACGACCACGCACGCTCAAAGTGTGGTATGTCGAACGAGTGCTAGAAGTATCCAATTCAATAACGTTAGTTATTCAAAGCTGGAAGCGCGAACAACGGGTACGCGGCAACAAGAAGGAGAAGGACGACTCCAGTGAAGACCCAAGCGTAGGCGAGAAGGACTTGGACCAAATACGTGGATGATACGAATCCGGAGATCGAGAGAAGGGTCTGGAATTTTGGCGAGTGGCGGAATCCGGAGAATCGGGAGAAGGAAGTGGCACAATCGTGCAACATCGAACCAGTCAAGTGGCGCGGCGAGGACTGCGAGCGACCGAAAATCCCAAGGTTAACTGATGGCGAGCGGGAAGGAGATGTCGAGGTAAAGAACTGGCAACTTCTATGCAGCAATCTGTTGGGAAATCGTGTAGCTTTAAAATACCAGGCAAAGCGCCCTAAAAATAGGTGAAAGTTCCAAATAAGAAACTGGGAGAAATATTCCGAACGTATGAGCGGCAGTTTAGATTTCATTCGCTGTACGCACTAGTAAATTCGTTCGAATGCCATACCTTGTACAATTTTCCTGAAGTGAATTATGATTTTTCATGTAGTGTAAAAGTGATCTTATTTGAAAGTTATGCTTTCATTGTATTATTTCAGGGGATAATTAGTTGTTATAATTTTGTACAGGGTCCAATTTAAGTAACGTGTGTGTCACGTTCGTTCTTTTGTTTGAGTTCACAGCATTGTAGTAAATGTGCAGTTTAAGGCTGACACCTGTGAACAGTCTGTGGTAGAATAATTGTAGAGAATCATTTAAAGGGTCGTGCACGGAGAACACTTAAGAATAGCGAGAGTTGAATGAGGTACACGAAAGTAAGTCAGAAAGAGGTAGAAGCAAAAGAAATGTGAATAGTAATTATTGAAGTATTCAGGCAGTCGAGGTGACGCCTATACATTTTGTGGTTGTGTTCTTTTTTGTTTTCTGTTTTCTTTGCAGTGACCATCTACGCAAAGTGACCATCTACACACATTTTATTGTATATTTGTGCCACTGTGTAATTTGTTTACTCACTGAATATATGCTCATTTTACCAGAATTTTACCTAATTCATTGTGTCAAGGGTTCAGACCTTTCTCATACCTGAAAGATCCTGCTTCCTGAGAATTCAAAGTTCGCTTCACGAGAATTCTTTCACGCTCTTTCTTTCTCATTCTTTCACGCTCTATCGCCACCGGCTGGAAGGTAGTAGGTGGGCGTGTTAGAATATATATATATATATATATATATATATATATATATATATATATATATATAGAATTGAAGCAATTTTAGAGATAATCTTGTTTACAACTTTTACTTTCTTGCCCTTCAAAAGGTACTTCTTAAGAAGATGTACGGGAAAAGGCGGGATATTTTCGAAAGAAAAACTTTTATCGCCGGACCCTGGTAACGAAAAAGTGGATAAATTCGGTTGCTACATTTTGAAATAAAATCCTCTAGAACTTGGTGTAACCAGAATCTATGAATGTCAGGTCCTTGATACCGAAAAATCGATTGACGGCATAACGTTTATCCGTCCGTCTGTCGGTATGTTTGTGAACAACGCTAGCGGCTAAACCGTTCAGCTGATTTTCTCCAAAATTCCGATATTCCCCACTCGATATGGCTGATGTCGCGAGTCCTTGAATTTGAAAGCAATATTTTAATTTTGGAGGTACTTTACAAACTTTACCCATTTTACTTCACAATTTACCCTGGGACATTTTCAAAATTTCAAAAAAATGGCTCCATGTTTTTAGATAGCGCATGAAGGATGTTTAAGAGAATGGCGCTAATCTCATTTTCGTTGAAATCTCTAATTTTTCGAAAATTTCAAAAATTCAAATTTTCTTGGCGTCTTCCTATAACTACAATCATAATGAGAGAGATTTTTCCTTAATGAAATTGTTCCGTAAATAACAAGAGCAGAATGTTTAACGATCTATCTTTGTTAATAATTATACGCACTTCATAAATTTAATTCTAGTTGTAATACACTTGACCATACTTTTCTAAATGTTACAATGCTGGTAATTTTATTTATATAAGGAAGAAAATAGAAACATAGTTTGAGATAATAATAAAGAGAACAAAGTATTTCGAGAAACACAATCATTTCGTTTTTAATAAATAAAAATCTCATTAAGTTTAACATTTTTTAAAGAAATGATAGAATCAATATTTGGCGAGAGTGTTCGCGCCACTGCCACTCGCATTGTCGACAGCAGATGTGAGAGTCATTCGACCTCTGGACTTAGATTTTTTGTAAGTTCGTGCGGGAGAGAAATTGCTCACAGATATAAGTGGAACCGAACATTGACAATACCCGTGCAGCTGTGACGATTCCCAACTACTCGATTTGGTTCGGGACCTGCCACGGTTTATACCCTCGGTTCAACCTCCCGACTGACTATTTCTGAAAGAAAAATCTAAAGAGCAGAATAGTGAAGGCACAGCCCGGCCGTCGGGGATTATGCCAATTTTCCTGGTTCTCGCGGGGCGCGGGCTTTCCAGCGTCCCAAAAGGGGCTCAAATGGGGCGCTTGTGCACCCCTGCACTAGATTGATATGCTGTCGCGTGGTCGCATACCGCTGGCACCCGCGTAAGCCTAATTGCATAGCTCCACCTCAAAAAGAATGTCTCAGAAGTAAAGGCCTATATAACAGCTTGACCTCCACTTAGCGTGGGGACGAATGCTACTCGTGAGCTCGTCACCATATGCCCGGACCTTCCACTCCTCCGTCGGTTCAGATCGAACCAAACCAGCTTTGCCGACGTCCCTTCAACCATCCGTCGGTTTAGAACGGCCCAAACTGGCCCTGCCGACACTTCTCTGCCCTGTTAGTCCAGACCGACCTTCCGGGGTCCTGCTAGCAGATTCTCGCCCTCTCCCCTGATCACTTGGCTCTTCGAGTGTCGCTAACCCGTCCGATGGTCGCTGCAAAGTCTCTCTTCCAGATAACAGTCCTTGTCGAGGCTGGGTTACCTCAGGTGCTAATGTAAGTAGTAACACTACCCCGATAAACTGCTGTTTTCCATGACTGGGGCCATCCCTGTTCTTATTGCTCCCTCTCATTCGCCTTAGACCTTTAAGAGAATAGTGTTCCGAGGACACTGGCCCTGAGGGCACCTTCTGCTCTTACCGTCTTTCCACTCCCCCGCACGTGGGGCCAGCCCCAGCCCCACGACATTGCTTATATTTCACGCAATATTGCACGAAAACTACTAAAATTTTCAAAAATGTGTACATGATCTTAATGAAAAAACTAATTATGGAGAACAAATTTATTTTGAAGGAAAAATCTGTCTTCAATTTTGTAGTTGTAGAAAGACGCCAAAAAAATTCCAAACTTTTACAAATTTCGAAAATTTAAAGTTAACAGTGAAAATAGGACCTAGGCCACCTTTATAAGTGTGTTTCACAAATTTCTTACAAGAAATTTAAAGAAAAAATTTGAAGCCATTTTTGAGAAAATTTTGAAAATGATTCTGAGGCTTCATGTAAAGTACCCCCAAATTTAAAGAATGTTTTTCAAAATCGCAGAGCTTCGAATGGAGCCAGATCGTTTGGGGAATATTCACCCGAAAAAAATCGTTCGATTAGTTTAGGCGCTAGTGTTGGTCACAGACAGACGTTTTGAAATAAAAACTTTTCGGTATCAGGGGACCCCAAAACGGGTATTTCCATTGAAATCTCGAAATCGATTTTCCGCAGCATTTCATAACTTTCTCTATACTCCGTGTAGAGGTTGGAGACTGAGTATGCAACTTCGTAAACTTGCCTATGGCCGTCTTGTATGGCCTACCCCATACACCTGTATCTACTTCATTGCACACGTTTTAGGTGCAAAGATGTCCCGTTTTGCCGTCTTAAACTGATTTCTTGCCAACTTATATTGTTCTTACAATTGAACAAAGGAATCTTTGCCACAAGCTCGCTGGTACAGTCTCCTGATTCGCAGGTAGGGACGACGTTGTTGAGCTATGCCTTCGTTCCACCAGTAATCTAGTAAACGGCGGTGGTTGGTTCCTCTTCTGCGCATAGCTACAACACAAGCTCTGATTATCCAGCTCATAATGTGGCTAACCTTTGTCTCTGCCGTTCCTGATGGGACAAAATTCTCCAAACAAAGGCGGAATATTTCCTTGTCAAACGCTTTGGCCTTCCATCCCTTCACCTTACCTCCCAGTCCAACGCTTCCTTCCTTTTTTTGATATTGTACCTGGTATAGAATAGCCTGGTGGTTGTTGTGTATGTAGTGTTCACTGATTTTCCAAGATACTCCCATTCTCAACAAGCTACCTGTTATAAACGTTATAGCGATCACAGATCCTACACCGTCTCTGCGGAAGGTATGTGTACCTCCGGTATTAACGAGCACCACGTTCAAGAGAGAGAATGGCTCTAGCACAGCTCGACCTCTCTTGTTCGTTGTCGAGTCACCCCGCTCTACAGCCCACGCGTTGAAGTCCCCTGCTATCACGAGGGGGGTGCGTCTTCTGGCATTATGAACTAGACCATTAGGGAATTGCTCTAACTCATCAAAAGTAGCATTTGGTGACGCGTAGCAGCTGTAGATATAGATTCCCTCTATTTTGACCCAGATGAATCCAACTTCAGCTCGAGTCATTGCTTGTTGGAATGGACACATGCTCAAATTGTTGCTTTGTTGCAGTGGTTGGATACCCACGATGAATCGTTGCGGTTTCTATATTGTTCGCAAAGGATAGCGGCATCTGTCTCCCATTCCGTCACAGACTATGCTAGGATATCCTGAGCAACTTCACAACGGTAGACTACAGATTACGTTTAACGATTCTCATGTCCTGTCCAATATTGCCTTTAGCGCTCTTTAATAGAAAGGACACCTTTTACACCCGGGAGCATGTTCATTGCCTTTGCCGTTTTGTATGCACAGCAGGCACTTTGGATCCTGCGTGCAAGTCTTTGCGAAGTCTCCATCATCACTGCAATTCATGCCTAATATTGATCCATCACACGGGCTTTTTCGTGCTCGACTTATGTGTCCAAAATCCAAGCATTTGAAACATCTCGGAAGGATTTTCCTCTCACGCATTCGGCAATTTACCCACCCTACTCTCACATTACCAGCAGCTAAAATTGCGTTGGCCACGGTGGTCGGGAGACTGACTGCTGCTGCCTGTGTTTCCCCATACGCTGGTCTCAGGAATTTAGCTAGATGCCGGCAAATCTTTTGCTTCCGGGAATTGATCAACCAAAGCATTGTGGACTTCTTCTATGGTAGTGTCCTCATCCAGGCCCTTCTCCTGAACGGTCACTTCTTGGATGAGTATTCTCACATCGGCATGCGATCCAAACACTTTCTTTACTGAAGACAAACTCCAGTGTTTGGCAATCTGAGAAATTGTAGGAGATCACCGCTTGCTGTCTTCGTGATCCGAGTAACATTTGAATCCAGATTCTTGAGCTCAGCATCACCTTTACCTTTACTATCATTACCATCACCTGTGTGTGTGCGCGCGCTTATACGTGAGCGTAAGAAAAAAATGCAGTAATGCGAAAAAAATGCGGGTAAATCTTTCCATTACGGAGGTATTCTAGTATAAATATTAAAATATATTCCGAGTTTCTATAAATGTAGAATGAATTTTTAATGTGTTTGAGATGCACCTAAAGATTTTAAGCAAGCTTATTGAAAAGAAAATTCACCAGAAAGGTAAAAAACTAGAGTGAAAACATTTCAGTGAAATTGTATATCTTGTACAACATGAATGTTAAAAGAAAGAATTGAAAGGGATTTTATTATAGCAGAAGAACAAAATGGATTTACAGCTGATATATGCGTTAGTGTTAACATGTTATCCATAAGGTAGATGCTGGAGAGGTTATTAATAAATAAATAAATAATGAGATATATCTTGTCTTTACAAACTTAGAAAAAGCTTTTCCTACAGGTAACAAAAATAAAGGTAAAGGCACCCCTGTGCAATTGCACAAAGGCCGATGTGACCCAAGGGAGATGTAAAGGTAGAGTTTCACTTCTTCTTCGCGGTCAGCACAAGAAGGTTGTTTTGTGAGTCCAACACTCAGGCCAACTTAACCCCCAGGAAAAATCCTGGAATTCACTTGGAAAAAAGACTGAGCCACCCTGAATGGAAGTAACCAGTAATCCCAACCTACATCGAGATTCAGACCTTTGTCCTTAAGGGCAGGAAGCCAGTGCTCTATCTCTGAGCCATCGTGGCTCCATCTGTAGGTAAACTCTTCCTAATTTTGGAAACGAACCTTAAACCACTAACCTTAAATTTAAAAAATGCATAATAAAATATTGGAATCAAGAAATTATAATTAAAGCAAGCAACCAATTTTTCCAAGCATTCGGAAAAAAAGTCCCTTGAACAAAGATATTGTTTACCAAAATTTAATTTATTTAAAATATTACACATAAAAATCATATATACAAGATTTTTAAAATATTGAAAAAATGGCAAAATAAATGCAGAGTTTTGTATTTGAGATAATATAATTTGATTTAGTTAAATGCTATTGAGAAAATTCAGAGACAATAATTGTACAAAAATGTAAAATGAAAAAAATATTAATATAACTACTATAATAATAGTACCTTACTATAATATTATTATTATTATTGTTATTATTGTTATTATTATTATTATTGTTATTATTATTGTTATTATTGTTGTTATTATTATTTAAAAATAATCAAAATAGCACTACACCACATGCCACCCCACTGCATTCTACATCAACACATTTAACAGTATCTCACTCAGCATCAAAAAACTATTTTATTTACATAAATTGTAATTCAATTATTCTTAATTTTTTTAACGTTATTCCATTCATGTTTATTAAATGAATAATTAGTATGTACTAGTAATTGTCAAGCGAGTAATTGCCATTTCATTAAACCATTAATTCTAATATATTTATAGAACTAATGTGTAATTTACAAGGAAGAGTTTGAGAAATTGCTGTAGGCAAACTGTTACAATCTCTAATCTCTCTAATGATGAAGGAAAATTTCCCAGCATCAGTTCTTTGCTTTGTTGTCTAAATGATATAAATGTGGATCCCTCTACCACAATAAGTCCGCTTTTCCAATCAATTTTGAATTTATTGCCAAAGTGGTTGACCTAATGATTTATACAAAGTGTAAATCCTCACTTTCAATATTCTTGTCTCTTTCTTTTTGTTTCAAAATCTGGACCGAATCTTGTCTCTTGCCGTTCTGACCATTCAAGAAAAGAAGTGTGAATATAGATTCTTTTATTGCAATAAAGTCAATTATTTAACTTATTAATGATACTAACACATTCATTTGAACATCATGAAAAATGTATCATGAGAAATTTATCACCTGAAATGAGAATGCTTATTGGGAGATTGCATGTTGGCTGTCTTCAACAGTTAACTTCAAATATCAGATGATTTTTCACTTTGTTCCATGAAAAATGGAAACATCAGTATCTTTCTAATAAGAGTACCAGTACATACCAGTCAGTGGGTCAAAATCTGTAGTACTAGTCAGAGAGTTGGGCAATCTGATACATCAACATTGCTATCAGTGGCGAATCCTGAACATTATTTTAAGTATACCGCACTTTATGGAAGCTACATCTACCGTTGTCTTTTTTTTTTTTTTTTTTTTTTTTTTTTTTTTTTTTTTTTTTTTTTTTTTTTTTTTTTTTTTTTTTTTTTACTTTTTACTTTTTCTGAAATCCCGATATTATGAAATTCCGTCCTTAATAATTGTACTATAAGGCAATTACACAAACCACTAACTTCTGGATCATTAATACACTCCATTTTCACAAAAACTTGAGAGAAGCGTAACTTACGAACGACCAGAGAAAGACTGTTCATAGCAATATTTTGCGGTTCCTACCGACCGTCCAGACGCGCAATTTCCTCTCTCCCCATCCTTGAAAAATGAGGAGCCCTAGATTATCGCGGCTGGCATGCGGTCTCTTCGCCTGCTCTAGCGAATTCTCTGGGCAGCATTAAGAACTGTTTGAAACTTCTCACTCTACCGCACTTTATTGCGCTTTCGGGTGCGGAAGACGGTCTCGGTAACAAAAGAGTTACTTTTTCGCATGTTTTAAATCTTTCAAAATCTCAATAACTTTTTAAGAGGATTACCAAACTTATGAAATCTTTCTTATAATACACTTCGAATTTCCAGGTATACCGGCGGTATACGCGGTGTATCGGAGAATTCGCCGCTGATTGCTATTAACTTGTTATATGTAAAATACCCTAGCAGATGTTCAGGATTGATTTACATAAGCAGCAAACTACAACATCCATGCAACTGTAAAGTGTGCTTCCTCCATGTTCCTCTCGATAAAAATCAAAACACTGTAAAATACCCAATAATTGACATCCAATTTTATTTACTTAAAAAATATGAGTCAACCTGTGGAAGAGGAGGAAGCACAGTACATCAAGAAAACACAATATACAACAATGTTTACTGAGATTGAAAATCTGATTTTGAAAATCCAGTTTTTTATGGACATTTAATGATTTGTATATTCTAAATTAATATTTCTTTATTCTAATATTTTTTCCAGATTGATGGACATGAATGACTGAGGCTGTTGTTGCTAGATACAAATCTTTAGAACCAAAATCAATGGAAATTTTATCATCAACATTATGCATTTGTGCTTTTATTTGTTAATAAATTCATCAATTGCAACCTTTTCATCAGCAATTGTCTTTAATCTTCTTTTTTTATTAAATTTCCTGGCATGTAGTTTTTTAAGGTTTCTTAATATTAATTGTCACCTAGTATGAAGAACTTTGATAATTTGTACCTTTTGAACAATTAAACTTTAAGGTTGTGCCAATGCAAGCTTGTGATTGCTATTACTTTGTCAAGTACATGCAAAGAGTACTAGTGTTCTGATATGAGTCTGTTAAAAATCCAAGTTTTTTGGCACTGAACAATTGTATTGTGTGTTGTTTGTATTTATTTTGTCGGGTATTAAAATTGCTAAAGCGTAAATGTAATAATTTTGAAGTTGGTGACTTTGTATTTGTTCACTTTTAAAACAGAATACCAATTATATAGGAGAAATTATAGATACTGATAATGTATGTTCTGAATATCACATGAAGTATTTGAAACAATTTACTGATTCAAATTTCATGATGACAGTGAGGGAATATTTAATATTCATGAATTTGAAACTTGGTGATTATGAAACTATGTGTACCTCACAGTGTCAAAATGAACAACTTGTTCTTGAAAATAATATCTGTAACAATAGAGAATATAATGTGAATAAAACTTTGATGAACCAAAATAAAAAGGTGTATTTTGTTTTAATTAAAAAAAATAGTTTAATTGAATGTTAATAATTATAATGGAGAGATAGAAACATTATTTTCATAAACTTTCAAGAGTGTTATGATGTAAAGCATACATGTCTTTTTAGGTTTTCTGTAAATTTACTCAAAAAAATATGTATTCACTGGTACACAAGGTTGTGTTCAATGATTCAAGGCCATCATGTGGTACATACTGTACACTTTTCCAATTGTTTTTTTCTTCTAAAAATGAAAACATGGAAAAATAAAGTGATTGATACTTAAAATGAATTAAAATGTTCAAGGATATAGTACAAAAACCTCTCTCATTCTTTATATTCCAACTTTGAAATATTTAACACATTTAACATTTAATTTTGAAATGTGAATAACAATGTTAATAATACTTAGATGTACTATCTGAACAATTTTTCACTTATCGATTAAGGAACATTAGAGGCAGTACTGAATTTTCAAGTTAATTGGTACTCTCAATAAGACGTATTGCCACTGTATAACATTTAAAAAGCATAACCAAGAGAATCGTAACACAATATAATGTGAAGATGTTCCTCAAAGTGAACACAAAATTTGGATTACATAGCATACCTAGAATTAAGTTATTATGAAGCCTTGCAGATAAACATGTTTTTTCTTCTGAACATTGAAAAAGTTAAAGGATAAGCTACCCCGCGCAACCCCTAGAAACTGGGCATTGATTATAGGCATGAAAATATGTATTAAATTCTTCATATATGCCAAGCACTTGCAAATGTATTAGTGTTTGTTAGATTAAATTTAGTATAGTGACACATTTGTTCACTATAGTCCAATGATCTCAACTAAATTCAAAGTAAAGAATTAATTAAGTAGCTACTAGATATGATAAATTGAAGAGATTTTAGTTTTTAGAATTCTTGAAAAGGTTTTGACCTCATATATATTTATTAAATTATTGTTAGGTACAAAATAAGTATCATATGTATGTATGAATTTAGAATTTTAGAGTCGAGTTAATCTGACTTTTGCCAGCCAGAAGTATTCTCAGGCCTGGCCTCTGTTTTTAATTTATTGATTATCAACACCTGGAAGTAAAGGAGACGTGTGGTGAGAATGACTTGTAATTTTCTTCTTCTTCTTCTTTTTTGCTGGGCATTAGACCTGTTGGTCTGTTGCCCCCCACATTCTTTTGGGTCTACCAGGGCTTCTTTACCCTTGAGGTGTGTAGAAGAGGAGTTGCATAGGTATACAATAACTTTTCATCTTTCCATTTAATTCTATATTTTTTGCTTTATCGTTTAGATTGTAAATTCCAAGGTTCTCTCAAATGGGCTCGTTTTACAATCTCACTCTTCTTGTTACTCCTAGGATTGACTTCAAAAATATCATTGCGACTGCTTGTACTCTGCTAGGATTTGGAATATGGAATCCATTTTTTACTTTAAGTCACAAGGTTTTCCAAAACTTCGTAAAATTTTAGTATCTTTTTGAACTTTACCTCTAAGTGTTCTTTTAGTAGTGCCACACAGAAGGTTGAATCTCTCAATCTTTCTTTCAACACCAAGTTCTCCAAGATATGATAAATCACATCCTTGAAATCTAAAAGTATTTATTTGTTAAATTATCTTATCTTCTAAAACGAGCTTACATCTTATGGAATGAGAACCTTGGAAAGACATGGACTTTGTTTTGCTGGAAGATATATTGAAATTGTAGAACTTTGCTGATTTGTACAATTTGTACAGGGCTCTCTGTAGATTGTCTTCATTGTCAGCAACTAAAACCTGGTCAACAGCCAACAAAAGGTCTTAATAAAATTTGTGCCTTTGAAGTTTTCAATATTAAAACATACAAGCTGTTGCTTCCATTCCCTTACAACATTGTCATAATATATATTAAAAAATATTAATAAAATACAACATCCTTGTCTAACCCTTTTGTTAATAGTTTCTTCTGACTTTAGTTTTACATTGATCTGTGTACCTGCATACATATTGCACATAACTCTAATTAGGTGTAGTGGTATTCCTTTTTTCTCCAGTATATTCCACTACTTACTTCTAATAACACTAGCAAATGCTTTTCTGTAATTAGTAAAAGCAATGTGTAGTTGTTCAAATTGTTATTTGTTATTTATAAATGGTGGCAGCAACAGGCTGTTGTACACATATCTTACAACGTAATAAAGTAATATAATAGTTCACTTAAGTAGAGCAACAACGTTATAATTAAATCACACATATACATACATTTTCTCAATGTTCCAATGCCAGAAGTGACATTTCTCTGCATCTTCCTTCATTAGCGAATTGACAATTTTCCTTAGGAATCTTAGACATCTGCCTTTCTACTTTTTTAATATGTTTTTTGTCTTTTTGATAGTAGGGGGACCAGATCTCTTGCATAGATCTGATGTATGGTGTGTAGATCAGTTTTACCACAGATGGATGCAATGTAGAGAATGCCTTTCTAATAAGGTATAGTAGCTTATTGGCTCTTTTGGTAACAGCAGCTACTTGGTTACCCCCTTTCAAGTTTTGAATGATAAGAATGCTGAGATCATTTTGTTCTATTGTAGAATTGGGGATGTAATTATCAATGGTGTAGTTAAGATTTGGGGTATTCCTTCCTATCTGGAGGACCATACACTTATTGGGGGTATAAGGGAGCAACCAAGATTCCAACCATCTCACCACTATAATGAGGTCATTTTGCAGCTCCTGATGGTTCTTTAGTGGATTTGAGAATAGTTGGGTGCCATTTGCATAGCAGTTCCAACTCAAAGACAGATCATCACCAAGGTCGCAAATACGTATATGGGATGAATATATATTTCAATCTGCTGAACGGGCCGCTGAACCTAGAGCAGAACCTTGGGGGCACCACTTGTAATAGCACGGAGTCTCTGTAGTGAGTTTTCAATTGCTACCTGGAATGTTTTGTCCAATAAATATTCCAAAATCCATCTTAATAGTTTGCCTTGTATACCCAGAGATGAGAGTTTGTAGATGAGACGTTTATGTGGTAGTTTATCGAAAGCATTAGCATAATCTACATAAATAATGTCAATTGGTTGTTTCTGATTCTATTCTTTGATTCATACATCTAGTGACTGGAGTAAATAATAATATCTTTTTTATTTGCATGATCTAAAAGCCATCAGACAATTACCCTTTCCATAACTTTGCTACTCTTGTGTAGTATTCTCTTTCCTTTTCTATTAATTGCTTATTGTCTGAGCTGTCCATTCCTAACTCCCATTTGTACTTCCAACAATACACTTTTCTATGATGTTTGTGAGCCTACTTACAATTATTTTCACATATATTTTGTATGTAGCGTTCCACAAACTTATACCCCAGTATTTTTTACAGTCTGTTCATGAGCCTCTTTTGAAGATAAGAACTATTATTGCTTTCTTCCATTCAGTTGGTATTCAGGAACTATTATTGGTTTCTTCCATTCTGTCAGTCCTTTCAGTTCAGTTGGTATTTTTTGCTGCTGTCAGCATTGATTTAAGAAATCTAATAATTTGTGTTTGTTTTCTCTGGGTGTTATTTAAAAAGAGCTTTATTTATATTGTTTCTGGGTCTTTTCAATTTTTACAACTTTGTTGAGTTCCCAGAGATTCCTTAAACACTATTCTATCGATTTCAAAAAGATGTGTTGTTTTCTTCATATTCCTGATACATGTAATATCCATATGGATTTGCAATATTTAAGCCTTTTTTTTTATTAAGAAGCTCTAGGTTTGCAACATTTTTGCTTCTCTATTTAAATGTCTTAGTATTTTATAATCCTTAGCCTAGCAACCATGTACATCATTTTCAATACTTTTCCTGTCTGGGAGTTATTTAAAACCTTTCCATACCTTTTCCAATTCTCCTTATGAGCAGTTTTACTAGTGCCTTAGTTTCTTTTTTCTCTTCTCTTTATTCTTCCAATAGTGCCTCAGGAGGTTTCTTCATGAGCCACAGTCTTCTGCCATTCAACAGCATTCTTAAGTTCTTCATTCCGAAAATTTAGTCCGTTTCTGGTTTTATTATTATTATTATTATTATTTTTTTTTTTTATCTCTTCAGGAATTTCAGGGTTCAATGTCTTTTCAGGAGTTTTCAATTAGTTGAAGGAGCTTATGCCATTCTAATTCAGTGTTCATACTATTAGGACCTCTCTGCATATAGAAATTTATGTTTGCTTGAAAAAGTTTTTTAATACTCAGACCTAGCAAATTAATTTTCCAAACTCTTTTCTTTACAGCTTTATTTCTGTGTTTTATTTTTGCCCATCTACTTGATAGAACATCTTTTCCTCTCACCAAGAAATGATTATATCTTATATCTGTTCCTCTCATCATTTTAACATCCTGGAATAATTATGCCTTCATCTTATTTGCTATTAGATTATTGAACTGCTTTCTCGGGATGTCCAGGTAAATTTGTAAATCTCTTTATGTGGGAAAAACATGTTTTCCACTCATAATGAATTAAAATTTACAAAATCTCATATCATCTTCCTGTTCTGATTTATTAATACTTCTCTGTTTGTGCCAATTAGTTTCTGTTCAATTACAGTTTGCTGGCTCTTCTGAAAGTTATTAGCATAATCTTTTCGTACTTCTGGAGCATACACTGATATGTCATATACCCTCCGCTCAACTTAAGTCTACATGTGACAGTTCTTTCATTTACCCAACTACAATGTTATCTCGCTCCTCCATTTCCAACATTTCATAATAGCTACTCCTGCTACTGCTCTTTTCTCTATAGGTACACCCAACGGCAGATCGTGACATTTTATCCTGGTGGGGCCAGGTGCAAAAGCATGAATATCATCTCAGAATCAATAACTTATTTAATTAAAGAATTGTCATTTAATCATTCATAATATTAATTATTAATTAATTAAACCTTTAAATCTATAAACTATCCTCAAAATCAGAAGTAGGATTTTTTTATTGACTTTTAATCAAATAGTGTTATGTCAACAGAAACAAAAGATTTTTGTAAAAATGATGCTAATGCCATAGCTTATCTTTTGGAATACTGAGAGTTGTTTTCTTTTTTCCATCAATTTGTGTAAATGAAAAGTCACTCGGTTGATGTGCTCCTATCTGTTTAATATCAATATTTTTTTAAAGTCCCAGTGAAGAAAATGGGAAAAGGCGTAATGAATTCACTGTGTTCATCTTCCAGCGTGCAGAACTTTCACGTATACTTTGGAAACAATGGGGCCAGACTGCCATTCTCTGAGAAGGCCTGCTGGTGTGGGCCCTTAGGACTGCAAAAATTAGCAAGCAGTGGTCGTGCCCAGTATGAAAGGGTGCATACCTTGTAAAGGGAGTGGAGATAGAGCTTTGGGGCCCATGCAGGCTGGGACCCGTGAGCACTACTAATGCTATCTTTGAGGGCGGCAAGTAACTATGACCCCCCAATTCTTGTTATTGGGACTTGGAATGAGTTCTGGGGACGAATTGTTGATCTTCACAAATAAACAATTCCAATAAAGTACTGCAGTTATCACAAAGAGACTACTGTAAAAGTAAATAAACATTTTTGTGTATTTATTAAATATTGATGGGGCCTGGCCCCTGTGGCCCCTTAGGACGAGTCGCCCCTGGGTACAGCACTATAAATCATTGTGTAGAGCCTAAACTTACTAGTTCCTTTTTGTTTCTTTTTTGTCTTGGATAGCATTACCAAATCCAGTTTCACTTCCTTATGTTCTTTTATTAATTCATGTTGAGTATGTCTAGTGCATTACTGATATTATTTTTAAAACAAAAATTATTTTTCTTGTTGGTACTCACTGCAGTCTCTAATTTGTATAGGAACTATTATGTCCCAGAAAGAATATGACTATGCATTTGAACTTGAGTAGGTCCATTGATTTTAATCATTTAATATTATCTGGCATTTACTTGTTAAATAATGTACTATAATGTAAAATGTATTATATGTGTTATTGATTCTTACATAGATGTAAGAATATGATATGAATATGATATGAGAATATGATAAGAATATGAATATGATTCCTATAGCATTTGCTGAAATTATATACAGCAAGAATAGTCAAGAAAATGTATTCCTGTAGATTGACAGTTTTGAGAAACAAAACAAACAACAAACAAAATTATTTGTAAATAGAGGAGCAAAGATAAGGTAGTATTCCAAATTCAATAGAGAGAAGTTTGCAGGAGTTATGGGGATGGAATATGGTTATTATTCATATAATATTTTTCTGACATTTAACAGTGTAGTGAACAATACAATATGTTTATCAAGAATATTATTCATATGACACTCAGGAATGTACAATCATGATTATTTGTAACAAGCTGTATAAAGCAGTGGCAGATGAAGGGGGGCCATGGGGGTTAGGTCCCCCCAAAAGGCCTAGAGTTTTTGTTTGTTACCTTCCTTCATTTGATAAAATGGATTTAAATAGTTATTCATGTTAGAATTATGTAATTATTTTTAAAAAAATCTAGTATAGTATCATATTTATACAACAAAAATAATGTACAATGTAATAATAAATGTGTTTATTTTTTAACAAAAATCAATGATCTAATCCCCCCAATGGTCAGCTGGATCCGCCCTTGGTATGAAGGCTGGCTAAATTTGAAAGAATTCTGAATGTGAAACATGTAACTAATTTTACCTGTTCAATTAATTTATATGAGCATTCAATTTGCAATTTGACTGAGTTGAGGGACATAGAAATATTGGTACATTGACATTAGGCCTACTCAATTGCACAACATTATTTTTCAATGGTCTATGTAATTGCTAATTGAAAAGGAAATGTGCATTGAGACAATTTTTCGTTTGTCTACTAAACATACTATTATTACAAAACATTCGAAACATTGGATATCATATATCACTCATTGTTTCATATATTATTTTTTAAAAGTTGATTTTAAATGTTCTTACATTTTATGCATTTGTAAATATAAAAAATAGTATTTTATTTGATGTTCTCAATCAGTCCTAACTTAATAATGTCCTCGTTTCTTAGCTCACTAGTGATATTTCATTGTTCATAACGCAAATAATTGTTTTAAAAATCCCTGGATCCTTGCAAGAGCCAAATTGCTGGCGCTGCCTAGAGTGCAATGCGAGAACTAATTCACTCCCTTTCTAAAATCTAGATGGGGGCAAGATCGGAGCTACAATCGTGCCCATCTGTCACACAGCGAGGCTTAAACACAAAAGACGCGTGGGGGAGATAAATCCCTCTTAAATGAAAGAATGGAATCAGGAAAACATAATATCAGCGCCTCATGTTCTCCCAACGGGACACAGTTGCGCCTCGGGAGTTAAAAAGAGCCGCCCGGAATAAGGTCTTTCATGCCCGGTAATCTCTGGAGCCTCGCATAGCAGCGGAGATTGGACGTCGTCAGGCCGTTCAAAGAGCTGCGACAGGCAGTGCGCAGTTTCGAGGCCGGCTTCGAGGCTGCCGCGCGGAGCTGTGCTACGCGGCGCGTGAGAGTGGGCAGGCCGCAGCGATGCCGGGCACGCCCGCCACCACAGCACGGGGCGGCCGCGACCGATGGATTACCCCGACGTATTTATTGCCCTGCGTCATCCCGGCGCCCAAGTTGGCGCAATATTTCTCGTCTGGAGGCCCCGGTGGTGGCGGCGGCGGCGGAGGCGGCGGCAGCGGCGCCCGCCCGTCCGCCCGCGCCGCCGGCGTTGCCCCTTGAGCTTTCGGAGGCGCGGCCGCGCGCCCCGCGGGCGCGACACGGATCCCGCATTAGCGCGATTGGCCCGGCACGGCGCAGCGGGGGCGGGGCAGGGCGGCGAGAGGGGGCGGGGCGGGGACGATCGACCGGCGGCCGCCGCGGCCGGGGCGAGAGGGCGGACGGCAGCGGCGGCGGCGACGCTGCGACGGACCCGCCGGCCGGCCGGTCAGATGCCGGCGCTCGCTGCGCGCTCGCCGCCCGCGATCATTTTATCGCCGGGAAGGGTTGGGGCGCGTCGCAATTACTGCCCCTCCCCGCCCGCGGCGCCCCGCCCCCTCCCGGCGCCCCGCCGCCGCCGCCCGCGCTCCCTCGCCGCGGCCGCGCCCTCGCTCCCCACGAGCGGCCTCCGGGATAATGCGGTTCTCTGTATTCAATGGCGCACTTATTTTCAAATCTATTACCCGCCCGGCGAGGGTAAATTCTGTTTGGGAAGTTGAGTGGAGCGGGGAAGCCGGGGTGAAGGAGCAACTTTTTGACCATTTGGGAAGTGGGAACTGCCCGGGACGGGACGAGAAAGGGAACGGAGCGCGGCAAGGGGCGAGCGTGTATTGATTTTGAAGACAGTTTTATTTTAATGGAAATGTCAATTATGAGCGTGCGGGCGTGCCAGGTGGGCGGCGACGGGTCGGGAGGGCGGGCGGGGCTGGCGGTGCCGGGGCGGGGCGGCGCGCTCGTGCGGAAGCGTCGGGGCGAGCGGGCGGTGGCAACTGGGCGAACGCGGCGGCGGGTGAACGCGCGAATTGCTGTGGCGGCGGCGGCGGCAGTGGTGGCGGCGGCGGTGGCGCGCAGCGGGCCGGAACGCTCGTCCGTGGGCGCGTGCAGCGCTCTGCCGCCGCCGCCGCCACCACCACCACCGCTGCCACCTCGCCGCCGCTTTTATTACACGCCTGCGTGGCCGCATGAAATGTATCGCTTTCCGGTTGCGTGGCTCGTCAGCGGCAGGCTCTCGCGGACGCGGCGAGCGCGCGGCGGGCGCCGGACGGCGGGAGGCGGGAGGCGGCGAGTGGCGGTGGCGGCGGTGGCGGCGGTGACGGTGGCGGCCGCCGCCGCGCTGGCTGCGCCTCCGCGTGAAATACGGCGCGCCGCGAGCTAAGCCGCCGCGGGCAGCTGAGGCGGAGGCGGCGGCAGCGGCGACGGAGGCGGCGCCGGCGCCATCCAGCCGGCCGGCCGGCCCGCCCGCCGGACCTCGCGTGAAATATGGATAAAATAACTCAGGTCTGGAGGCGCTCACTGGCGGTGGCGGCGAGCCGAGGCGAGGCGAGGCGAAGCGGCGCGACGGGATGTGGCGTCGCCCGTAAATACTGCCACCCGCCGGAAGAGTGCGGGTGGATCGAGCGGGCGGGGAGGGCCGGGGGCGGGGGCGGCGTCGGGGGCGTTTGCCGCGCGCGAGTGCGTACGCGGCGCGCGCGTCAGAGACAAGTGGATAAGGTGCGCTCGGTGTAACGTGAGGCGCGTGGTCGCTTTGTAACGGCCTGCAGGGGTTGGGTTGAGGTTGCGGAAAAGCTCTATTGCGAGTAATCACACAGATATATTAAGCTCTGCTCGAATAGCTACGTAGAAACTGGGAATGCCGTGGGTACGTAGTGTAACGGAGGTAAAGAGGAAATTTCATTTTTTGTAGCATATGGATTACAATCAGTATGACTAGGTAGAGTTTAGTGGGGATGTATTAAAGTTTACAGTAGTAAACAGTAAAGAAAGCACTATAGAACGATTTCTACCGATAGAAGAGAAACAACGAAGTTGATGACAGAAATGGTTAATCCAACGAAGTTAAGACAACCAAAACATAATGACGTTAAGGAAATGAGTTTATACTCTTGATGCTAACAGTGGGAAAATGCCTCAGAATGTTTGAGAAAGAGTTATGGAATACAATGGAGAATATGATGGCAACATTATATTCGTTGCCATTCTCTGCCATATCATCCGACCGACTAGATTTCTTTCTTTGTAAGGAATTCTGAAAGTTATTTTTCTGTAGTTTCAATATTCTTATTTTTTCTTCGCGAGGAGACAAAAACTATTTGTTTTCTGCCATATATGATTCTAGGAACTGAAGCAATTTTTTCTTTACAATCAAGAACATGTCTAAAACTAAGACGTCAGAACTTTTACCACAGAGCTACTCATTCTTGTCACGTTATTTAACAAGAATAGAAACATGGAGAGTGGTAAATTGTAGACTTCGAGTTCTTAATTTACACATATTACATGTGCGTTGTCATTGGTCATGCGCATGAGCAAACATTATTTTAAACAAAACAGCAGTGTGCATGCGAGTGAATTCAACAGAGCATGTATTTTACAGGTTATATGAATAACGCTTCTGTGATAACGGTAGTCAAAATAAGTGATCGGTAGCAATTTACTGAAAATATTTTCCGCATAATTAATAAAACGAATTAAATATTTACGCTACGTTAACTCAATACTGATTCGAGTAAAATGAATGTTTAAAATTTGTCTCTCTTCCATTGCCACCATCTCCATTCTATAATTCATTTTTATATTCGCATTTCATCCAAACGGAGACCATACACCTACAGATTTTTACTTAAATAGCCATTTAATCAATTATGAAGTCCTATGTTACAGAACAAAAGAAAGAGACATTACCTACTAAAATTGAGAAAGGAAAAATATGAGAGATTTATTTTTAGATTTTTTAATTTTATTTTTAGTTCTTTTAGTTTTTTTAATCTAGCTTCTATCCTTTTGACCTAACTTTACACTCAAGAGGACCAATGCTGATACAAGGTGACTATCCACTGTGAGAAACGTGAGCCTTTTTTCGTTATCTTTTATCGTGGAGATGCTAAATTCAGAGGAATCTCCACAACTCGAATTTCTAGATATCCTGATTTTTTTAAATACCCCTTTCTCTTTCTTAGACCCATCCTTATTAACTTACCTTGATAAGTCGGTCGGAGATTATGGTATAAGAACCTTGGTGAAACTAAAGTTTACAATTTTCTGGACGTACCGTAGAACATTGTACAATAGGTAGACAACAGCATGGAGACAACATGAAGACAACCATGGAACAAAGAAGGGGAAGTTGGGCGGCGGTAGCCGATAGATATGACGAAATTACATCAGTCAATCCAAAGTTTCAGCGCATGCGCAGTGGAAGGTCATATTTTACGCTCTTCAGCTATAACATTTTTGCGCTACAACCAAAAACTTTCGCTATTTATGGCTATTAAGGTCATTAGGCCGGCAAAAAGCAAATAATCAACAGAGTCTGTTGTTTGTGTTCGACTGTGTGTCGTTCAATACTTTACAAAAATAAGTCAAACAAGAAATATCTTTTTTTCAATGAAGTGTACTCATGCGTCATCGTTAGCTACAACTCAATGGATTCAATTGTTCTTAACGGACGCCGGACTATTAAGTTCTTAACGGACGCAGGCCGTTAAGAGTGGCTTGACCCTGTGTTTGGTTGCATTACGGCGTTAATAACAATAGAGTATTATGAAAAATGCATTTACGTACGTGATATCTACATGAAAAGTCTATTGCGCTTTAGAATTAACGCCTCGTTCTACCATATTGTTCTTTTAATAAACTGTAAACTTGTATTGCATGGTGACAATATGTCTTTCATAAGTACAATTGTAGTTATAAACCATATCCGAACAACAATTTCCTCGTATGAAGTGCAAAATAGTAACGACGCAATGAGCGACGCAAGTATACTACATGCCTTTTAGTGCCCTTCGAGCTGCTTCGCAGGGGCTAGAACGACGTAGTATAGACCAGGGGTCGGCAACCTCTTCATATCCACTGCCCACGTAGTTAAACCCTCAAAAGTTTGCTGGCTGTATATATCTCCAACTTTCCTTTTATTTAATAAGTTTGAATATCAATTGTCAATAATTCAAATGTTTCATTAGTACGGCATTAATATTGTTGAAAAACGCTTGGGAGGTACTGGTGCAACATTTTACTGAAGGAAAACTTTGAGGCTGTTTACAACACAGTTTTGATTAAGAAGACAATAAATACGGACACACCATTCACAGACGTTTATCGCTAACATTTACATGGCAATAATGTAATAAATATTTCAGAAAAATCCTTACACACACCGATTATTTTTGGAACAGTTATTGATAAGGGAAAAAGGCAACATTAAATTTACTTTTACAGTTTAAAAAAAGTAAAAAACATCATTTTGGAAAGTCTGTGCGATGTTCGGGCATGCATTTTGGACGCCAGCTGAACAATATCAACTTTTGTGTTAGTTCTCCTGGTTCTTGAAAGTTAATAAAATGCTTCTCTGGAAGTCTCAATAGTATCGTGAACTTAATTCACTTTTTATGAAAAATGTTTTCTCTCATATGTAAGTGCTTCCAAAGAGGTCAGCGTGTCAGCTGCAAATTCTGTTTGTTCGGGAAAACGCTCGGGAAAACTGACGTAGAACACAAATATTATTGTTGCTCTTGAATGAATCTTTCAATGCAGCTTAAAACTCAATTATTTCCATGTGTAAATTTTCTGCAATTTTCAAAATATTCACTTCAAAGAGATTTTGAAACAGTCTGATTTCATTTGCACAATCACGAAGTTCGACAACTCGCACTTTAAACTATCTTTCAATTACCTCCATTGCTTGGACGTATTTCTCAACAGGAAAATCAGGGTCTTTACCTTTAAAGTCCCTAGAAATAATCATACCACACGGAAAATGAACAAACATTTTCTTCTTCATTTGGTCTTTAAAAATGTTTAATTTATTTTCAAATGGCTTTACATCACAAGTACACATCCAACGGTCTACGTTTTTTTCAGTAAAAAGGATTTTATTTCCGAACGTAAGCTGAAAAATCTTTCAAGAACTTTTTCGCGGCTAATTCAGCTCACCTGAGAATGATAAATAACATCTCCATTTTCACTGCCTAGATCATCCAAAAGCTTCTGGAATTGTCGATGATTAAGTCCATAAGTTCTTATGAAGTTAAGAGATTTTACAACCTAACTCATCATGTGATTCCAATTCTAAATTTTACTGCTGAGCGATTGTTTGTGATTAATACAATGAATGGACCTGAATGTCACTTCAAAGCTTCTTGTTTCATTTTAGCAGCAAGCAGAACTTTGTTTCCTACTATCTTTTCAGCTCCATCAGTAGTAACCCTTTTTAATTTCGTCCAGTCCAGTTTCATTCCATTGTATCACACTTTATTTTTCAAATCAATCGTGTGACATATTTGGACTACTTTTCAAATTCGGAAGAGCCGGCAATTCTTCAGTTATTACAAAGTAATGTTCAATACCTATAAGGATAGCAGTGGAGGCTGATGAATGCATACAGTTAACACAGAAACGCGCCAATTGCGTTAGAATTTCTTGTTTGTATATCGAACTTATTTTATGAAACGTGTCTTTGGGCACGTTAATTTACAAAAAATCCTGCTAGTTTTATTCAGCGTAATGTGCGAAATAGTTGATGCTCTTCGGGGCGCAGATGAGATGGCGTGGGCCGCGGTTTGCCGACACCAGGTGGAGGTGTTGACAAATAGTACGCTGCCATCTGAGGGCAGTGGAGAGACGCTGTGCACAAGGTTGTATGTTGTTAGTCAACATTTCAAAGGCCCCAGGAGATATTATTATGAATAATAATAATAATAATAATAATAATAATAGTAATAATAATAGTAATAATAATAATAATAATAATAGCAGAAATTCATTGAATTTGTTATGGGGTCGATGATTTACGCCATTATTTTTATGAAGAAAATATTGAAATCAAATCCCTGGGAAGACAACATTTCTTAAAATCACTCAGATATCTGAAATGGAAAGTATATCCTTCAACATATAGAAACAATAATTTTGATAGTCGTAATATTAACATGAATTCAAAGAATTCGTTGTAGGAGCGATAATTTACGCCAATATCTTTATAAAAAAAAAGTGAAATCAAATGCCTGGGAAGTCCTCACTTCTTAAAATCACGAAGATACCTGAAATGGAAAGTATACTCTGAAATACTTTCTTGTCTTCTGATAGTTTTACTATTGCCAAATCCGGATACTATTTCAACAAACATCTAATACTATGAAGAGAATTACTTCTCCTTTCTATTGTTAATATTGTTATTTATACCTTTGCCCTGCTATGTTCACAAATTCTCTCAATGTTAACACTAATTTATTAAATTTACTTCCAATTTTACCATAGGTTCGTCATACAACATATTACTCCTTACCTGTTGCATGTGGATTGTGTGTTTCTACACAAAAGCACGATTCCTGGAAGTTCTATTGATTGAAACCAAGTATTAGATTGATGGCAGCTAATATAAATTATCAACCTTTTCAACAATAAACATTTAACATTTATTCTTACATGTGTTACAAATTCTTTTGATCCCATGAGAATTATTTTCAATGTGGAACATTAAATCACCTAACTAAGTTTGTAAGCTACTATAAGATCTTGATAGATGACTTCTCGACTCACTAGCAGAATATTGTCCATGGAATCCTTGTTATACTAATTCTCGCATCCTTGCCTAAACAAAAAATGGTCCAGAATGTCCTCAACGATTTGCTATTAATGGGACTTAATATTCCCCACAAAATTAATACGCGGTCGCTTTCCCTACCTGTGTTTCGAATGAAACACATACTAGCGACTGACTATATTCAGCTACTTATTGAAAAATCCTACCATCTACAGAGTTACCGTAATATACATCCCCTCGAAACACGGAGTCTATTTTTTCGAAATTCCAACTACTACATTAATAAAATTTCCAATTACAATTTAATACTACTATTTACACAATGCCAAGGTCTCAATCCTCAAACTAATCATAAATTCCAGCCTCACTATCATTTACATAATACCCAGCCTATGCTAATATCCGTACGCACCTCACCAACCGCTTACGTGTGTTCGCTTCAATGTTTTTCTAGAGAGTGATTCCATGCGTTCTTCTAAAAGGTCACGGCTATCAATGCCCTCTCCAAACCTTTTTCATATAATGTGTTCGGGGCCGTGTCCATCAGCACAGCGTTATGACACCAAGCATGGAATATTACATCTTGTTGATCGGTTGCTCTAACAACGCGTATATTTGACTTTCGAGTTTGCATACAATGCTATTATTCCTGACGCTGGATGCCGATTCTATCATTAAAACTAAGCCCATGGTTCTTGGCTTATCACAATACGCTTCAACTTATAGAAAACAATATTTCTAATATTTATGATAAGTAACCGTGGATACGTGTTTGTGAAGCGAAAATGCACTCGTACGTTTCAGTTGTATTTGGATAGGTGGTGAAGTCCCGTGGCCACTCTCGTAGAGGAAGAAGCTCTCATGACCTCTAACATACGAGACTATCATAGAGACGAATTATTTTCGTCTTCATGACCGTTCTACAAACCGCGCGTCATCTAAAATGCCTAGGAAGAACACAATTAGCTTATTTTGGTTTGGGTATGTTAATGAAACCCATGAAATGAACAGTGCCTAAGGCAGAACAATAAAAATTCACAACTAGATGAATGAAATGTTAGGGCAAACATAAAAATTTGTAACTCTATAATTAATTGTATTGCAATTTCTGACTCATTTGCATTGAGGTTACATGGTGACGACGAGACAGAAGCATTAATTATCCTAGATGTTTTTGTGTACAAGTACATTTTAGTGCGAATGATTGGGAAGAATGGGAATGACTGAAAAAATGAACTTCGAAAGTACATTGTATTGTACAAGTGTACTTCTATTCTGAAGAATAATACCCTTCTCACATGTTCAGACATCTTCGTTATTTGAGTAATGGTGCCCAGTAAAATGTACGTGTACGGACCTCCCCACGTTATTCTACTGAAAGAGTTGAATCCTCCGTCAAGCGAGTTTGTTATTGAAATATTTGCAAAGCCATGCAATTCGCTTGTATTAACGCCGGACCTTCGCTATTAATTGTCAAACTTACTTCTCCCCCGCACCTTCTGCTTTTTGGAAACCACGTACTCAGGATCAAGGAGGAGCGGATGAATGTGAAGCAGGAGCTTCAACCATGTGAGTACTCATGTTTCAAAGACCCCATGCGTAACTCGATAAAACAAATATTTTCCAGATCATTGTCTTATTGATTTTCTGGAATTGGGGGGGCGTATGGTCCCTTTACCCCCTCTCTTTCTATCACAGGGTGCACGGTACTATTCATTTGAGCGCCGGCTCCTCGTAAAAAAACATTGTATATACTATGAAAGTATTATCCATTTCGGATGAAACTAGCGAATAATTGCTTCTGTAGATGTATAACTTTCTATCAACCTCTCTGAATCTCAAATCAGCCTCTCTGATCGACAACGATCGATACATATTTTAGAATAAATATATATTGCTTTTTTAATTACAATAAATTCCGTTCCCTAGTCATGAGTAAGGGTCCGGTTTTGGTGACCTAAAACATGGCCAAAAATGATCAATAACATGCTCTTAAAATGTCTTTAAAATGACATAGAAACAAAGAAAAATGACCTAAAAATTTGACGAAAACCAGTTCAGATGAACAACTCAAGCTGCTCGATATGTTATTGATATAATCTTCTTCTTGGCCTTCGTTCAAGTAAACTCAGTTTGCTAACTTTTGGTTTGAACTGTTCTTTACCAGGTAATATTCGTCTTTAGCTATCCTGAAATCGGCCGAACTGACAAAGGCGCTGGTAGACTCCACAGGAACCTCAAATTACATATTCACATCGACTGACATTGCAATTTCTAAGCAAAGAAATCGAAAAGGCTAGTCATGAATTCTGTGGAGAATATTTGTTGCATCTCATAAATATAATGTGAAGCAAGTATCATTAAAATGATATTAAAATCGATCAAATCAGCGAAAATTGCTTTGAAAATGACGTAAAAACTAAAAAAACGAATTATTAGTCGAAATCGACGAAAAATTCAAAATAATAACTTATAAAAATGGGTCATTTCCTTTTGTCATAATATAAAATTAATGCCTATACTAAAAAGTATTCTTATAAAGTGAAAAGAAAAACGATAACATTTCATTAAAATCCGCCCCGTACTCATGAGATATGGAAAGTTAGGAAAACGGAAGTAGGCCTAATCAGTATACACGTATCAGTGCGCTACAATTAAATTCTGTGGTTCTTAAGTATGATTATACGGCCGCTCTAAGACACGCACGAATCAAGTGTACCATACGAAACGCTCACGACAGGATAACTAAAACTTTATTATAGAAACTAACTGCGTTTGAATCTTGTTCCAAAATACATTTCTCCGTTGCACTTTACCGGCGTTTTTTGGCCACAGTATATCTAAGAAATAAATATTGACGTGGATGTTGCGGTATTATATTTTAAATAGCAGGTAAATAGTCTCAAAGCTTTCCTAAAAGGACAGCCCTCAGCACTTGCTCAAAAGAAAAAAACATATTTTTCATAACTCGTAAAGTGATCAGTTTTTCTTCGAATTCTCATTAAAAGTACGTTGCTTAACAAATTACTTCTTTTATTTATTAAAAATTCCTTTAAACTAATTTATTTAAAAATTACTAACTTATTATTTTTAAATTTTATTTAATTAATTTTAATGATTGTCAAAAGTCTTAAAGGTTAAACACAAGAACGTATTAAATGAGATTTAATTTGATTTATTTATCAAACAAACCAGTAAAAACTGTATGTGACGTATGGGGGAGAAGTAGTTTCTCTAGGCTTTTCTATAGATTAAAATACACAATCGTTTATGAAGTATTATAAGATTTAAACTTGGGCCATGTGATTCAATGATGGTTTTCTAAGCGTACAAAATATTTAGAGACGAATTTGGTGCTGAGTTTTGAGAAAACGTTGTTTACGATTTTTTGAAAATTAAATGATGCAATTTAAAATTCGAAAACTTCCAACATTTTGAAAAAGCTTTACACAAAATAATTTAATGTTCTAATACTGTCAAATAGATTGCATTAAGAAAGAAATCTTTATCGTCAATAATTAACATGTAGAAGAGGTTTGAAAAAAGTCAAATTATTGCAATTGTCAAAATTTCTAGGATATATATAGAATAGGCCTTTCACTAATTTTACAAGAGCATTTTAAACTATTAGAACAAGAAACTTAGAGAAAATAATTTTAGCCATTCTTGAGAGGTTTTTGAAAATGTGGTATAATGTAGAAAATATAAATAAAATTCCATTTAAAATTCGCGCGGCCTTACATTTGAAACGCTCTCCGTTTCAGTCAAATTATTTCTGCAACCGGTTTCCGAATTTATATCATTTTTGGGCGCCAGAAAAGGGTTGCGATTTTGAATTTCCCGCTAACACATCTAAAGGGAAATAATTATCCTACAAGCTCTGCTGGTTGGGTTCTTACGAAAATAATCGTCGCCGGTACTTACTTTCTTCCTAGCAGACGATCATTCGATCCGCTCTCCATACGGAAGAAACGAGGAATCTGAAATTTGTTTCTGGAAAGAAATTATTAAACTGTGGATTGCACAAAATGCTAAAGAAATGATAATCAGCTTTTCTTTTTCAGAATGAGAACGTTATAAGTTTATTCATCGATTAATTCTTTTTCACGTGAAATGTCATCTTGGTCATGACCGATCGTAAAAATTATCTATAGCGCTATTATTCTTACTATTTTAGATATCCATGCTCTATTGGACGATGAGGCCAGGAAGAATCCACCGCTCCGACCAATCTTCTCTCTTGTATTTTGTTCTCGGTCCGCTGCCGCTTCAATGTCCTCCTCAACTTATTAATTGTTTCACTTACTTCCCTATTCTTTGCCACGGATGGGCACTAACTTCAAGACTGTCACGTTTTACTTAATCCACGATACACGAAATTCTATTTCTTCTACTTAATACCTCCAACTTTTAACGCGATAAAATATAAAGTTCATCCCCTAAACTATAAGATATGTCTCGAGCTTCTCTTCCCTGCTCTCACGTCTGTATTTTCTTCAAGTACGATTTGCGCACTCCCGGTGCCAGAATTATTCAAAGTCCCAAATAGAATTACGCCTACAAAATATTTATAAGTCCTCACTGCTCAATTATTTCCCGCAAAATTCCACCAAGTCCCGCATCTATCATTTACACTAACCTCTGCAGTACAATGTGTACGGTACACGGTCTAAAGCTCATCTCCCCAAATATTACGAAGTTCAACACTCCATAACTTTCATACATTCTTGTCTCTTGTTTTGCAAAACAATCTCGAGTTTCCTTCTACGTCATACCCCATTACCAGTTTACCACCAATCCTACATGCCCTTATATCACAATCTTCTGTCCGTTACTTGCCGCGCTATGTTTATTTACTTCCGCTTCCCTGGTTGTTAAGGAACGCCCTGCCTGCATGCCTATGCCCTCAACATTAACACTTTTTACAATGAATTTAATAAATTTTTGTCCCCAATTCCCATCAGAATATTGTGTGACAGTCTGGTATGTCACATATTGAGACAAATTGATGGGAGAGCATCTATTAAAAAACTACTTAGGTGCGAATGTTTTTTCACGGTAAAAAATCTGCCCAACTTTATTATTTATTATAACTTTGGTCTGAATGTCATTTAATTACTGTGATACTATCGAGAGGTTATAATCTACGCAAAAGAAAATTATTTAAATCTCAGGACATCTGCGAAAGTTGTGGCTGAACAAATAAAATTTAAACGACGAATTCAATAATCACCTCCTTTGGAAGTCGATTTAAAGTGAACCTATGTACTAATAAGTTCAGTGGTTTTGCGAGAAGGTTGCAAAAGTCGAACTCGCGACTTCATTTATCCCCTGGAAAAGAAGAGATGGGGTCGGAAACCAAAGAAAATAAATGTCTTTTAATAAGATATGAATGAATGACAACCAAACTACGAGTATTTTTCATATGTAACATAATGCTTAACTATTTGTTTTGCTATGAGTTAGTATCAAATAGAACTTTCATAGTACAATATTCTGATATAAAGAGATTTTGTCGCTTATGATGACCATGAATATAATATTTGGTAATGCCATTTTTTACTAGTTTGCGTTGCTTCATTTACGCGAAATAAATCTTGAATAAACGTAATGAAACATATGATAATGCTAAATATTTTCACCTGGTCAGAATATGAAGTTTCAAAGATGAAAACAATTTCTAGGTTCTAGGTGGCAAAGGACAACACATTATATTCCATGTTTTGCGTGAAGCAATTAAAATTGCATTTGAACCAAAGAGCTCAGAAGATGGGGACAAGGAAACTTCCGCGGCCATCGTGTATTCAGCGTATCGCCCAGATGAATGGTACTGGTAGTAAACTTAAATACATTTTTTGTATTTAAGGTCGCATCAACATCTAGGTCATTAGCGACCACTATCGGAGTTAACGGTATGGTAACTATGAAGATAAAACGAAATGAAACGTGGTGATAAGGGGTGAAAGGACGAACACAAATACAACCAGACCCGAGGCGGGACGCGACCCATCAGGCCAAGATCACTACGACACTTTTTTTAAATTAATTATTGATTTTGATGGATGTACATAGGTCAGTTGTATAAACTTTACATATGTTTGATGGACTTACTTACTAACTTATATTTAAAACTTATTTCTAAGACTTAAATCTAACATAAGGTTGAGGATGCCCTATTGGGTCCTCTATTCTGGTTTAAATTCCGAGAAGGTTTTGAGGAATATATTGTAGGGGTATCTGTTTTTTATTCTGGTATTGTTCGGGTTTTTAGCGAGTCTAAAGGTTGCAAGGGAAGAGATTTGAAGTAAATAATAATAAAAGTTGGTGGCTAAGTATGTGATGTGTTGTTCAATGAGTTCTAAGTTGAGTTCTTTGTGAAGCTGATGATTCGTGACAAACCACGGTGCATTGGTGATGGTTCTGAGAAATTGGTTCTGAATGATTACTACGACACTACTGCCTTAGCGATCTCGGCCACCAGGCCGGCTGAAATTCTTTCTTTTCCGTGTTTCTAATAATTTGCCTTTCATAGAGCCCTGAATAATGTAAACGTCTTTTAGCCAGTATTACTAAGAAACTCTTTTATTACATTTCAAAGCTACAAACTGAACATGAAATTTTATTGTGTACATAAAACGGATCATTAACTGCATACTAAAACGATGTATCTTATCTTTAATTGACAGAAGCTTGGTAAATAGTAATTGCCACGATTGAACGTACGATTGTAAGTATCCATGCATTGTCAGTCCTTGCTTCACAAATTTTCATGAGACCAATTTCACGCTAGTAAACTATTAGAAAAAGTAAAAGGTTTTTAAGAACTTTATGATTGTTTCAACTGACGAACGTTCTTTTCCACATGTACTCTGAATAGGCATAAATTAGTTTATTTCACAAGTTTGCCTACCTGTGATCCATGGATCGGCCATCACGAAATACTCCTTTGTTGTCGTGTGGTTTAAGATGAACATTATTTTGTTACTTTTTAATTACCTCATAGTCACCATTCGTCTCATCACGTCATGGTACTTGAAAAATTTCATTAGCGTATTAGCGTTTTCTACTATTTTTACTGGTTTTTACTCGTATGGTCTTTGAGAACATTTTTGTCTTATTTTTTAGTGCATTACTGAATAATCAATGCTCTACTAAGTAGAATTCTACGTGTATGTAATACTCTTCATTGAGTTTACAAGTCTTCTCCATATTTGCACAGGAACACTAATTGTCACTTTAATAATTTGGAATCGTATTTTACTCTTGCATTACCATCATAACGGCTCGTTGGAGACCCTTGCAATTCTCATAATGTAATTGGCTATTTAGTCATTATTTCGCAGAAATATTATAGTTAGGCAGAGTTTCTGAAATATTTATATCTATGAAGTCTCCCATCGTGTGTTAAGAATAATAAAATTTAGTTAGATAAGGAATTTTCTTTCCAATTTATAATTCTGTGACCGACTACGTTGTCTCAGGGAAACCAATGTTACCTCTGCAGATACTCTGACCGGAGATCCTAGAGTTCAAGTTCCGACGGTGGTGAATTTTCGATACTAAGTAGCTAGACTGAATTCAGCCACTGACTGGGGGAGAATTCTAGTGTATCGCTTTTCTGATCGATTGTTTTTCGTGTTTTTTCGATCAATACTAGGCGATGTTTCCTTCCTCATTCTTGGCTTTTCCTCAGCCCTTACGCATGAGCGCGCGCGCGCGCACGCACACACACACACACACACACACACACACACACACACACACATTTGCGCTTACATGTATTACCCGCGCAACTTTTCTTGAACGATGACCTTGTTTCCCCCTCCCTAGAGCAATGAACAGTTTAAGACCAAAGCTCGCAGCGAGCACATGACAACATGACAACATTCCAAAAAATCTTCATTGGCGCGTAAGAAAATATATTTATAATTCAAACCGAGAACTCTTCGGTCGTATTTTTCTAAACAATATCTAAAGAAATGGCCAAAGCAGATCCAAATCCATCGCAAGAGATACCTCGAACTCCTGGGAAAATTAGAACTCACTTTGTTGAGAAAGTTGCGAAGACATGACTGATATTCCAGAGATTGGTACTGTTTCATAAAATCTAGTGACCGATGTCGTAACTAATAATCTCCACTCCACCCGCATTTCTCCAAGCCATCGTCCAAGAAAATTTGCGCGAAAAGTACACTTGTCGGGAAGCCAGTGGCTTAGAGCATGTCCTGGCTGGGGTGGAGCCCCGCCGGCGAATGGGAAACATCCACACACCGGCATGTAGGTCGGCGCCACATCCCATGTTCTAGCGGGAGGGGGGGTGGACCACCGCCATCTTCTAGGATATGACATTCGCTACACTAACGGGACAAATATAAATCAATCAATGGAATTGTGAGCAAAATTATTCTCACTTTTGAACTTCGACACAATATACTTTACTGTTCACAGTTATTCAGTAATATTTGTATAACAGTAACCTGTTCAAGTAAATGGAAAATGTGAGAGAGACGCAGAAAATTATAATATAAAGGGGAAGTTTTATTAAATAACACATTTCTTCACTTTGTAGACTTCGTTTGCCCCTTACAAAACATATTATTTTGTTATTGATAGCACATTAATGTAAGTCTTCCTCTTGCTACCATTTATCATGCGTGATATAATGTATCTTATATTATAATGCAGTTTTAGACGGCATCAATTCTCATTTTATAGTGTTGGACTTTACGAAAAGCTTTTTTGCAGGACAGATTTTATACCAATCACAGCAAAGTTTGCAAACCAAACATTGACAATTACGTACGTACAACATTGACGTAATTAACAATTTGGTCATCATTCTATGAAACGTTTTGTTCGATTGTATTCTTTACAATTGAAGGAGTCTGTACAACATAATAATAACTCTCATTTCACGTACTCAAATAATAGGATTTACAAAAAAAGCTAATATTATGATCAAAAAGCTGTACAAAACTGCAATATATGAAAAGAAAACTTCAGAAAGTGTATAAATCACGGCGAACAACTTATATTTCTTAAATTAGGAGTGCTCGGTTAAACTGCATTTTACCCACACGGTGTGGATAAAGTTGTCTCAATGACGATGAACGGATTATTTCGAACTTCACCTTGTTAATGTTTATTTCAACCATAGGTCGCTGGCTAAAGTAAGATGATTTTACGAGAGTGAGATGATTTCTGTGCTCGCAAGGAGTATTTTGGCATAAAATTTTGAAAATTGTGTTGCAGAGACTCAAGGTTGTTTATGTAAATCGCAATGGCTGAAGGTCGGTACCTCAACGCCAACTCGAAAATGCGTGGCAAAGCGTTAACTGAGGCATAGTAAGGATAGGTTTGGTAGTATCATGTAAATAGTTGTAGAAATTTGCGACTGACACATAGGAATGCAAACTACACTTCTTGCCTCTCTCTAGTCTTAGAAACTTCCCACCAGCAACCTGATCCCTGCTGTTCCTCGTCGCCGTAACGTACTTCACATACCAGAGCCACATCACGATGGATAATGCGCACTTGATTCGGCTTAAGTCAGAAGTATGCTTCGAAGCTGTTCAAACTTCGAACTTTAACCAACCATTTAGGATAATGTGAACTGGCTAATTCCAGAAATAGTAGCTATATTTGCCCCTTAATGTACTTCACATGAACTATGAAATGCTGAAGATGTTTTTGATATGGTTTTCTTAACATCAAGGTTTGAATGTGTATCAAATTAAATGCGTCATAAATGCTCTCGTTGCCACCAGATTTTTATTTGTCGTCAGAGGGTCAGTTTGGGAACAAATGGTTCAGTTCAGATGTCATGACCTACCACGCACACAATAAATCTAATTCACGTTCGTTTCTTCGTAGACTAGTGATTGAATAACCGCTTTATATTTACGATTGCACTTCAGTGGCGTTACCGTCAGGGAGAAAGTTTTCTAATGGGTTAACAGCCTCATTTGGAATTTTACCAAAATTTATCTGTAGGTATTGTTGATAAATAATGCGCTATATAAATAATAGGTACTAAAAATAAGTATGTAGGTATAGTTTACAATCTGAATCGCCAGATACTTCTTAAGAGTATCGTCCGCAATAGCGAGTACAACCCTTTCTGTATTCTGCCGATGCATTAGCGGCGAGCTTTGACTTAGAGACACACTATTTACAACTCTTTTATAAAATATATTTTCTTTTTAAACGGACAGCACTTCTTTCACGAAGTAGTCGATAATAAACTAAGAAGTGCCTCAAATCAAAACATCATGAAGATAAAAACGAAAGTACTTACGAAAGTTACGCATCAACAAGTAATCGTCTTTTAAAATAAAATGTTTCTATTTCTTCTTTCTTTATTATACAACAGGCTTTCACGTCAGTTACGTTGGTGACGAGTTACTGATATTTCACTCGACATATGTCACTGCAGTGCCTCTGACCAGGAGTTCCCGGGGTTCGAGTTCAGACGGTGGCAGGATTTTCGCCACTAGCCAGGTAGCTAGGTCGATTTCTGTCGCTGTCTGGAGGAGAAAGCGGACTAGCGGACGGCTGATCTGATCAGTAGTTTTTCGTGGTTGCTCCAATCAATACCAGGCGAATGCCGGGGCTGTATCCTACCAAACTGACCGCGCTCGATATTCCCTTCCCATTCCTTGACCTATCCTACCCCTTACACACATTTACACTAACATGCACAACATTGCCACACATGCCGGGAGACCGGTCGGGAGCTTTGAGCTTTTCACGGCTGGGGCGGTGCCCCGTCAGTGGGAGAAACATGGTTGGGGAAAACTTCGCTAGCCGACGATAGGTCGGTGCCGAATCTCGTCATCCAGTGGGACAAGTTCACCGCCATCTCCCGAGCAACATGCACGCACTACACTTACGGGACAAATGCCCTTGGCAGTTGACGCTCCCGGAATCACTAGGAATCAATCAACCAATTCTCTACACACGAACAGGTTTACAATTTGAATAAAGGAAGATTGTTAATATAACGAGTGTTTTCCTCTCTGAGATGCTCATCCATGGCATGGGATCGTATTGATGGGATTAAATTAAGGGTTGAGTAACTTGATTGCAAATCGATGGTAACGGATATGATTACAGGAGACAACCTCGCGGAAGTTCGTGGACCGCTCTCCGTGGCGGCGCCGTCGCCCTGTCGCTGCCGCAGCCGCCAACGCCTGCCTCGCCGATCGCCGCCGCAGAATCACGGCTGATTGCCGGCGCGCACGCTAAGTGAATTGTCGGCAGCCGGCAGCGCGCGACGAAAAAATTCCTTTTGACGAGCGCAAATTGCGTTACGCCGGGTGTTAATATGGAAACGGGCGGGGCGGGAGAGCGCGCTAATTCCGAAAGGAAGCGGTAACTCGATCAACCGAGGGGTCCAACGGGCAGGCGGCCGGGCGAGCGGGTGGCCGCGCGAGCGGCGGAGGCGGAAGCGGGGGCGGGGCGGGGCCGGCGGCTCCGAGCAGCCGGAGGACGCGCGTCTTCCCGACCTCTGCGCGCTTCTTTTGTTCGCCGCGATTCAATTACGCCGCCGTCGTGGAGAGCGCAGGGCGGCGAGGGAGGCGGTGCGCGGGACGGGCAGGCAGTGGCGGGGCGGGGCGGGGCAGGGCAGAGGCGGCGGCTGTCGCCAGCACTATCCGTCACCGCGCCGCGAGCGCACCACCCGCCGGGCGACAGGTAGCCAGGGCGGGGCGCCGAAGAACGGGGAGCGGCGGGGCGGAGCGAGGGGGCCCGGGCCGTCAGCGCAAGCTGCGCCCCCTGCCGTCGGCGCGGCAGCGGCAGTCGGGGGTGGGTCGGAGGCGGACGCCGGCGGCGGCGGCGGGGGCGGCGTCTTCCCGTCGGACGGCGGCGGCGGCGGCGGCCAGGGGTGTCCGCGCGGGCGCCAGGTGCGGGCGGGTCGGCGCGCGCCGTCGCGCACATCTGAGCCCGTCATTACGCGGCTTAATGCGCGTGAAACGAGGGTCGGGGGGCGGCTGACGTCACGCGCTCACATCTGGCGCCGCCCCGCGAGCGCCGACTGCCGCCGCCGCGTGACTCGGGGCGCACGTGCCTCCGCCGCCGCCACCGCCGCCTCCGCGCCGCCTCCGCTCCCGCCGCCGCCGCCGCCGCCGCAGTCGCCTCACGTCCCGGGTGCGGATGAATATTGATTGCCCCTCGAGTAACGCAATCGGCGCTCCGCCCGCGGTAACCCACTTAGCCGGCCGCAATCAGCGACAAAAAGCGACGAGAATTGACCCCGGCGGCGACGGACGCGCGTGCATCCCGCGGGTGGTGCCGCGCGGCGGCGGGGACGGCGGCGGGGGCGGCGCCGCGCGCAGATAAAACTGTCAAAACGCGCCCGGGTGATTGGCAGGTGTCACGTCGCCGGCCGCGCCGCGCTACGCTGCGCTGCGGCCCCGCCGCCCGCCGCCCTCTGCCCGCCCGCCGCCCCGGGCGATGCGCTCTCGCCCACTCCGCTTCGCCCGCCGCGCGTCGCCCGCCCGGATCGCGCTTGTCAACACAGCGGCCGCAAACCGAATCCCACACAAAGCGAGGCGCGCCGCGCTCCGATCCGCGCAGAGCTCCGCGCCGCCTCCGCCGCCGCCGCCGCCGCCACCGCCGCCACCGCTCGCCTCCGCTCCCGTCATGTGTGGAAAAATCAATTTAATCCCACAATTTGTTAACCTGAGCACAATCAAAATTAATTGAATCATGTTTGGGCTTGCGTTTCAAAATAGAATTGTGTGCGGCGGCGTGGCGAGGATGGACGGACGGCGCGCCGGCTCGCCGCATTTCGCCGCGCGGCGCTGCGTGCTTGTTTTTTTCACGAGGGCAAGGAGGGAAAGCACATTTACGTGGCTAGCCATTCTCGCTTCTTTCGAGTAATGATGTGTTTATTGCTTTCCGATACACGGTATCAAAAGAATGCTTCGATCGTTTACGTAATTTGGAATACGCGGAATTCAGAATTTGTCGATAAAATAAAAGAATGAGAAGTTATAATTTGTACACTCAAGATTTTAAACAATACAAACTTTATCACTTTTGTTGATCCATATTTCACATGAATTTTTGAAACTAATTGCATTATTTAATCAATTTAATGCGTGCTACCTGATTTGAGCGTGATTAATGTGTTTTCACACGAAGGAGATAATATTCAAAATTAATTTATGATCGGTCATAACGGACAACTCTTTAACAATAAATCTTGTTCAAAATACATAGAAATTAACATGTTTTTTACTTATATAAAAATATTGCAAGAAGTGCTCTAGCGCCAAAAAGCAAAAAATTAACAATTCTACTTACAAATATGAAATAAATACCGAGAATACTTGTTTCTGAAGCAAAAATAATGTACTCACGCTTGATAAAGCTGATTTTTAGGCAGTTATTGGTTTATTACTCTAGTTTGTTTTTGTGTTATAATGAATTATTAAACATGTTATTACTTTATTACAAATAAGAAATTTGCCATGGCATTTTCATTGACAATACTTTTTCTCATCTTTGGAAATTGGTAAAACACAATCTCTGGTAATGCTACATTCTATAAATAATTCAACAAAGAAAAAAATACAGCTGAACATATCAAAGGTTTTCACCAGTGATCCTTTTCCAACTTTCGTCTACAGAGAGTTGCAGCATAGCTGAATATAAGCGTCAGAATCTCATGCCTCCATATTGTCTCGTACGCCGCGAGCACTTCATTTAAGAATAAAAACCTGCGGAAGCTGATGTATAGGGAGGAGTAATGCCTTGAGACGAGGCGATCGTCGTGGTCTTTACAAAAAAGGGAGCGAAAGAGTATATTTTTCAGTTTTATTTAAAGCCTTGAAGAGCTCGAACCATCGTTCAAATCTATGAAATCGAAGGTTGCGTGTTCACGTCCTGCGAAAGAAACAGGTGATTGCCTCATTTTATAGTACATTTGGTTTCTTCAGTTCTGCGTAACCCATTTGAATATCATCTCATTCATACAAATTTATCACTCATCCTTATCCAACCTCATAATCACCTCTATCTATTACACAGGCAAAAGAAAACCACCACTCACTAAGTAATAAGGAAAGGCAAAAATACGCATTTAGGCCTAACACTATTTGATGATTGAACACATAATTAATCGTCATATTCTTTTCATAAAACTGTCATAAATAATAATAATAATAACAATAATAATAATAATAATAATAATAATAATAATAATAATAATAATAACAAAACATTGGTTTAAATGGAAATGGTTTACATTGGTTTACATGGAAATAAAATTATGTTACCGCTGTAGGAAAGAAACAGTTATAGTTACCAGACGTGGCAATCCTAGCATCCCAGAATAATATATCAGAAGGACATTGAAAAAATATTAAGATATGATCCTCATATATGAGTTGGAAAGACCCTAGAAGCGGAGGGTCATGGTTGTTCCAGTGGTAACTGGGGCTCCAGGCCACACCCAGCGAATTATCAAAACACCTGAGCCCCCTAGAACTCGATAGAATATGAATTGCAAAGAATCGTTGAGCACCGCACATATTCTGAGAAGACACGTTTGGAATTCCTAGATACTTGGGTAGGCCCCGAACATAGAGTAGCAGTAAATTGTCGTATTATTATTATTATTATTATTATTATTATTATTATTATTATTATTATTATTATTATTATTATTATTATTATTATTATTATTATTATTATCGCTGTGGTTATTTACTATTATTAACTATGAGTGAAACCTGCAGTATTTATGTAAATTTGTTATAAAAAGTCATAATAACTACTTCATAAGTAATGATATTAATGCACATACATTACAATATTGAAAATGACACCGTATGATATTCTCAACTTTTTTGTTTTACATAACTTCCATTCTCGAGGCAAGCCCCCACATTCGCCCCAGGGCCTGCACTATTCTTCCTCCGCCCCACCAGCGCGGCGTGCGTCGCATAGGCGCTTCCGGGGCAGCTTCGAGTTTCTGATCTGGTTTACAACCCGGTTTACAGAGTATTCAAACAAGGGCTGCGGCGCCTCCCCCTGCGCGGCGTTTACACTCTCCCCAGAGAGCGCGGGGCGGCGGGCCTCCCTCCGTTCACACATCCCCGGCTTAGCGTGGCGCGCAGGTTCCGATAAAACCTGGCCCTTTAATGCGCTGGGAAACGTCCCGCGCTGATGTCGGAATTTGCGTCTGCCGCGGAGGCTCTCGGCGCGCGTAATAACGGCCGGCTTCATCGTCCTTTAATAAATCGACCATTGCGCGCGATCGGCTGGGCCGTAAACGAGGAAACGAATGCGTTATCGAATTTGGAGACGATAACAGAAGGGTTTGAAAGTTTAATGATTTACAAAAACGTTATTACTAATTAGGTTGGTTTTGAGGGATGATTGGTCTAATGAAGCGTGATCTACAATGAATGGAAAAAAGTAATGTAGATTGTGTTAGTTAAAAAGGGCATTATAGTTACATGCCAATGAAAAAGTAATGATTGTAGAAATGTTTTATTGCAAATTGTTTGCCTATATTTCATTTCGAATTTCGAACTCTGAGACGTCTGGAAGAGAGTTAAAAACGTTGAAGCAAATAGGAATTACACTCGTTATATATTTTGGGGTGATATCAGCATCTGTATATAGTCAGCAATACTATTTCACCTTATATCTCTCTAAAACACAAAGAGTTCACATTCTACATCGTAAAATATGAAAACGAACCTTTCAAATGAAAAACATTAATTTTCTAACTAAATTTATTGGTTATTTATTTTAGAATGTTTATCCAACTGTATCAATTCTGCTAAACAATTTAGTTTCTTGTGTAAGGAGTTGCAATTAAACAAATCCAATGTGTAAAAAATATTCAATCACATATTCTGACGTAAATTCTGTGTTATTATTACCGAGTGAAGAATGTGCTAAACAATTCTTTTGTGACCTATAATTTCAGTTATCTACAAATTAAATTACTTAAATAATCTAAAGCTCGTCTACCTACTATTAATAAATAAAATAAAGGTCTGGAATGTACACATGAAAAATGCTACTGAAATGTGCTGGTACAGTTCATTTTTCATTATTTTTCTAGGCATCTCTCAAACTTTTTACTTAGTACTTCGTGCTTATTTAATATTTTTCATATGATTTCGCATTTGTACCAGAAGCATGCTTTATTGTGTAAATGTCATCAAATTACTGAATATTTATCACAATTATTTAATACAGGTGTCCTGCAGGGCAGTAGCTTGTATATTTATGTGTTGTTTATTGTCTCTGATTGCGGATCTTGTGCAAATGTTATTTGCTAAATTGTCATGTCATCCTTTAAACGATGTAGTGGATTGAATTGCATTACAAATAAAATCAAACCGAAACTAATGAAAACGCATCGCATTTGCGGTAAACATTCAATGAGGAAAATAGTTCGTTCTGTGTATCTCGGTTGTAATCACATCTCAATTTTGCAGTATTTTATCATTTCCGGCGTGATTAATAAAATTTCTAATTCAACGTTTGTGTCTTTAAATTAATCATAACGTAAATAAATTCACTAAAAATTAATCAATACACATTCAAAACATACAAAATATATCACTGAATGAAAACATTAAATGTGAAAGTAATTACTGAAAGCAATTAAATTCATGATGTAATTTACTTTAAATTTATGCTTCATCCGAAGAAACTGACCTGTTTGTTGATATTTTTCGAACAATTCTCCTCCAACACAATGCTTGGGTCTCTAAATAAAACAATATTTTGTACGTAGGCTTTGAAAGTCGAGAAATAAAATTTAATACCTAAGTATGAAAATTTGCCAAGTACTATAGTGAGTGAAACGCTTCCAGAAAAAGCAATCTTTTATCACGTGAAATAAAAGTGATACACTCATGGAAAAAATATTTTTCAGAAATAACGGTTGGTATTTTTCGTTTGCATTATTTGTTGCTATCCACTCATGATTGTAAAATGTTGTTTAAATAATCTGATAATTAAGTTTTTCAGGTACAATTAAGAGAGAGTGAAAAAGCAAATGGATGAAGACAACATACTTTCTATGAGTTTATTATTGCAGAGATGAATATAACACTTAAAATCCAGAATTCAGAGAACCATTTTTAACTTTAATAAGGTATCAATTTTAAAAAATCTCAAAGAATCAAACCAAAACCGTTACAAAAATTTCAAGAATGAGAGAAATGCATTTTCAGTTTAAGTTTTTAAAAACCTATCATAATTCCATGCAAATTCTTACCCTGCTCTCACGTTAGAAAAAGTGACTCATATTGCTGACAGAGTTTTTCAAAAAGAAAACATTTCTTTATTATTTATTTCTTTTAAATTATTGAAGTCCTTGTTCTGGTAGGAAAAGGAATCACCAATACCTTTGAAACTTTGAAGTTCTATGGGATTCTATATTAATTTAGATTCTATTTATTTAAAAACTAGCTGACCCGGCGAACTCTGTTCCGCCTTAACAGAGAACTCCGTTCCGCCCAAACATACGAAAACTCGCGAAATCACGCAAAAACGTGCGAAATCACGCAAAAACGTGCGAAATCACGCGAAAACATGCGAAATCACGCGAAAACATGCGAAAACGTGCGTTCTCACACAGGAAAACTGTCGAACGGGATAAACAGTATCCTATGTCCGTCTCCTGGCTTTAAGCTTCCTGCTCACCAAATCGGTACAGCCGTTCTTGAGTTATAAATAGTGTAACTAACACGACTATATATAGATATAACGGCGAACGAAAGGCGGCTTTCATTATCGCCTTCTGTTATCAGTGCGGCGTTACAACAATGGGCTACAACAGACAACAACGACCGCTAACATGCGAAATCACGCGAAAACGTGCAAAAACGTGCGTTCTCACATAGGAACGCTGTCGAACGGGATAAACAGTATCCTATGTCCGTCTCCTGGCTCTAAGCTTTCTGCTCACCAATTTTCAGCCAAATCGGTACAGCCGTTCTTGAGTTATAAATAGTGTAACTAACACGACTTTCTTTTTATATATATACTAGCTGACCCGGCGAACTCTGTTCCGCCTTAACAGTCGGTCCCATCTTTTTTTCGCGTCGCACTCACTGTGAGAAACTGTACTATCCTTGTTGCACTCGTGATAATAAAGGTATTGCACATTTATGGTTTTCTCTCAAACAAAGAAGAATTTCAAAAAAACGCTCTGATATTAAATAGATAATAAAAAAATCTATTACGTAGCAGAGCGTTTTTTTTTTTTTTTGGAATTGATTTTTGTTTAAGAGAGAAATACAAAGCTGTATTAATAGGGATCGGCTGTTAAAGGCAATAAATAAGCAGATTTTGGAATTTATTAAGTTAAATTGTTTATTAGAAAATGCAAATAAAAAATTAAGTAGATTAATCATTCATTACTGTTCCTGTATTTTGGTGCATAGGTGAAATATATATGGGTATAACGTAAGTATATAATAGGTGTAGTATATATAGATATAACGGCGAACGAAAAGCGGCTATCATTCTCGCCTTCTGTTATCAGTGCGGCGTTACAACAATGGGTTACAACAGGCAACAATGACCGCTAACATGCGAAATCACGCGAAAACGTGCGTTCTCACACAGGAACGCTGTCAAACGGGATAAACAGTATCCTATGTCCGTCTCCTGGCCCTAAGCTTCCTGCTCACCAACTTTCAGCCAAATCGGTACAGCTGTTCTTGAGTTATAAATAGTGTAACTAACACGACTTTCTTTTATATATATAGACTAGCTGACCCGGCGAACTCTGTTCCGCCTTAACAGCCGGTGCCATCTCTTTCTCCGGAAAACTTTAATGCACCACAATACTCGCAAACAACGTTCATTGGCGCAATGTAAACGCTAGGGTGCAAGCTGTAATCATTGCTGCAATCGTATCGAAACGCTGCTCGATTCAAATCAGCACTTGATGAATTTCTTGTTCTGCTTCGAAAATTATCTATTTGTTGACCTCTGTTTTTCGCTCGACGATTTTGCATTGCCAACCGAGCCGTTTCACGGGCTGCCTCACGCTCTTGTGATTGAGAAGCACGAAGTCGAGCCATACTAACGCGGCGCTCTTCACGTGAAATTTCTTGTTCTTCTTCAGTCCTTTCATTAGCAATGTTTCGTATCCTTCTTGCATTACGGCTTTGTCGGGAAAGATTCGATCGTCTTGGTCGCGGCATTGATAATTATACTTCACTTCACTTTTTAACACGCTTTTATTAGATTTATTTGTATCTTTGCTCGATTGTTTGCTTGTTCTCCGCGGCAGAACGCTTCTGCACATAAAACTTAGGCGAAAAGGCGCGAAAACATAAGACAACGCGTTAAAACGCGTGAAAACGTGCGAAAACGGGCGTTCTCACACAGGAACGCTGTCGAACGGGATAAACAGTATCCTATGTCCGTCTCCTGGCTCTAAGCTTCCTGCTCACCAATTTTCAGCCAAATCGGTACAGCCGTTCTTGAGTTATAAATAGTGTAACTAACACGACTTTCTTTTATATATATACTAGCTGACCCGGCGAACTCTGTTCCGCCTTAACAGCCGGTCCCATCTTTTTCTCGCGTCGCACTCACTGTGAGAAACTGTACTATCCTTGTTGCACTGCGTACGTGCAAAAACGTGCGTTCTCACACAGGAACGCTGTCGAACGGGATAAACAGTATCCTATGTCCGTCTCCTGGCTCTAAGCTTCCTACTCACCAAATCGGTACAGCCGTTCTTGAGTTATAAATAGTGTAACTAACACGACTATATATAGATATAACGGCGAACGAAAGGCGGCTATCATTATCGCCTTCTGTTATCAGTGCGGCGTTACAACAATGGGTTACAACAGGCAACAATGACCGCTAACATGCGAAATCACGCGAAAACGTGCAAAAACGTGCGTTCTCACACAGGAACGCTGTCGAACGGGATAAACAGTATCCTATGACCGTCTCCTGGCTCTAAGCTTCCTGCTCACCAATTTTCAGCCAAATCGGTACAGCCATTCTTGAGTTATAAATAGTGTAACTAACACGACTTTCTTTTATATATATACTAGCTGACCCGGCGAACTCTGTTCCGCCTTAACAACCGGTCCCATCTTTTTCTCGCGTCGCACTCACTGTGAGAAACTGTACTATTCTTGTTGCACTGCGTACGTGCAAAAACGTGCGTTCTCACACAGGAACGCTGTCGAACGGGATAAACAGTATCTTATGTCCGTCTCCTGGCTCTAAGCTTCCTGCTCACCAAATCGGTACAGCCGTTCTTGAGTTATAAATAGTGTAACTAACACGACTATATATAGATATAACGGCGAACGAAAGGCGGCTATCATTATCGCCTTCTGTTATCAGTGCGGCGTTACAACAATGGGTTACAACAGGCAACAATGGCCGCTAGCATGCGAAATCACGCGAAAACGTGCAAAAACGTGCGTTCTCACACAGGAACGCTGTCGAACAGGATAAACAATATCCTATATCCGTCTCCTGGCTCTAAGCTTCCTGCTCACCAATTTTCAGCCAAATCGGTACAGCCGTTCTTGAGTTATAAGTAGTGTAACTAACACGACTTTCTTTTATATATAGATATGGAGTTATAATATATATATATATATATATATATATATATATAATATATATTATATATATATATATATATATATATATATATATATATATATATATAATATATATATATATATATATCTATATATATATATATATATATATATATATATATATATATAGATATATATATAGTAAAACTACATAGAACCGTTTCAAAAAGGAAACCTAAACGTTTTGATAAAAAAATGAAGCAGAAACATTTTATTAAGTGAAACCGAAACGATATTTGAACCGATTTCATTCCTTGATTCAGTGATTTAGCTTAAGTAACTGTTTTTATTGAGTATATGATTCCACTTTCTTCCCTTTTTCATCCCAGTGCATTTTAATCAATATCGGTAATAATGATAGAAAATATAAGTATAAAAATTGCACATATCTTGAATTGTTTGAATCAGTTTACTTTTTTAAAATGAATTAAATCATGAGTAATTTATCAAAATACTACAAATCACGCTTCAATGTGTTTGCAGTTGATTAACATTATGATTTTTTTAGAGTCATAAAGAACCAATGATAAGAGATGTCTATCAGAAAACATCAAATTTAGACGAAAATGCTCTAGTGAACTCAGAATCTACATGATCCATCATGGCGTCAGTACTAAGCTACGCCAAACGCACACATGAGAACATTCGGTTTGAAATATACATCCTTGTATGTATTTTTTCCGCAAGCATATCCATTCAACGAGTTGTAAGAAGAGTACACCCATGCGACTGTGCACATTCATGTGTGGGTGTTTGTGAAAGAGAGAGAGAGAGAGAGAGAGAGAGAGAGAGAGAGAGAGAGAGAGTAGGACTACCATTTTTACTATGTTAATAAGGTAGTCCACTTCTCTTTTCTGCCTACCTTATGAAGCACATTAATATTAAAAGGAAAACCAAGAGTGCAAATATGTCTAAAGAAATATAGACTATTTCATCAATTTATGATAACACGCATGTAATTTTTAAGTAATAGCAGATAAAACAAATATTAAGTTTATTACAACTAAATCATACAAAACATTGCACTAATGTTAAACAATCCCTTATTTTTAAGAAAGTACAGCAAATGAATTTTAATAATTAGTGTATGAATCTCCTATTCTCGTAATGTTTGCTAATTAATGTTTGCCTAAACATGAAATTGCAAAATTATTGCGAATAAACAACATGAGTTCCGCAATGGATATTCACTTGCAGAGTGTGTTTTTATAATAAAGAGAGATTATATCCATAAGAGAGAATTAATAATTTTCACTCAACTATTATTTACTGATTGGAACAAATAATTAAATAAGGAAGCAACTAGATTATGATGGTAGACAAAAGATCTTGGAGACATTTTCAAAATATAATACACATAATGTATAAGAAGACGTTCAATAAAATCAATCAATTTAGAAAGAGTTGTGATTATACAAATTAAGGCATGTACCAAGTACAAATTAAGACATGTCTGCTCGTGTTATAACAAAATTCAGTTTATGATATACGTATAGAGATACAGGTACAGGTGAGTTAACGCGGGTTAAACCAGTGTTCAGCACTATAGTATAATAAATTTGTTTGGTTTGGTTTCTGTTGAGATACACTTCGTTTCCTAACAGAACGCTCTCGACAATTCCATTGTTCCAAAAACTTTACTGACTTGCCCTTCTGAAGAACTGAATACGTAAGTATTTTAGTATCGTTGAGGAATACATTGTGAATTGATGAAACTAGATGCTAAAAACGACAGTCCTGTATCGAATCGAAGTACGACATAGTCCTGACAACGTTTCCTGAGTCTAAGGCTCTGGAATTCCAGTGCGTATTTCTGGGTACGCATCTATCCTCTGAAGAGTATCAGCGGCCCTTCACGCGGCAAAATACTGTACAGCTTTCCGGCGAGAAGAAGACTGCAGTGTAATTTAAAAAATATTGCAAAACGTAATGTGCACGACTCTGCTACTAAGGCTGAAAAAGTAAATGTATTTTTTGTTGGTAATATTAAGGGTAAGATCTTATTTCTGAAATTTTAATGTCTGAAAAAACTTGCATAGCATATTACCTTGGCTATATCATGCTAAAATAATTTAGGCCAATAGTGCAAATAGTTTATAAATGCCTTCATACTTGTGTAACCATTGTTTCTGAAACAAAGCAACAAGAAAGGCTTAATTTGTAAAAATCAATTTCGTCAACTAATACTCTCTCTGGGATCCGTAACTCAGAGATCATAGATAGATATGGATACTCGTATAGCCTTAATGTTAAAAAAGTACAGAACAAACACCCGGAAACAAATAATGTTAAAAGAATTGAAGTACATCATGTGTACTAAAATAGTATTATAATCTTCATCTGATGATCGCTTCATTGACCCAAACATACGCCCCTGCATGTGTTTCCAACCCACGAAAATATTTGTCCAGGCAGGGATTAGGTTTCTGCATTTAATGCCCTTATTCATTATACCAGTACATCGGTTGGAAACTTTAGATGTCCTGACGCAGAACATCATTGAAGTTTTGCAATTTACGTAATTTCTGCTTTTAATGAAAATAACCCCCCTATATATATATATATATATATATATATATATATATATATATATATATATATAAGCGCATTTTTATCTCTGAAAAAAAGTTAAAATTGGATATTTTAGAGGCTTTTTGAGAAATTGTTAACAATGTCCCAGGGGGCTTTGTGTGAAGTACTTAAAAAATTAAAATATTCATTTTAAATTCGCCAGATCTTTTAAATCAAATCAGTTAAATCAATTAGGGAAATATTGAATTTTAGTGGAAATCCTGTGTACGATTTACGCACTAATGTAGTTCACAGTCAGACGGACAGACAGGTGTTTTGAAAAATACAATACTTTTTAGATTTCAAAGATATGCAAAACGTGCATTTTCCTCAAAACCTCAACATTAATTTCTTGCAACATTTCATGAAGTCTCATATACTTCTTATGTGTCTCATTACTACTCATTAAATAAAATAAATATGTACAACTTAATAAAATTTGACTTTCTAATACAAAAGTGTTTTTGTATATCAAAATCTCGTGCGTGCATGTATAGCGAATCAGAAAATGCACACAGTTACACCAACTTATTTTACATCGATTTTAAGTTAATTGACCAGAAACGAGCGTTCTATTTGTGTTGGAGTTTTCTTAGATAAATGATTGAGATAAATAATTTTAGTAGACAAAAGATACATTCTAGATGATTTCAATATTAGTCAGTTATAAAGAGATTAGATGAAGAAATAGAAGCACTCGATAACATCCATCTGCAACCCTAGTTGTTCATCACCCATTTCACACCAAATATCCGGAATTTGAGAAATTGCATTAAAATATGAGGAAGGGGAAGCTAACTATTAATACATCACGGGATATGAAAGCACAACTGATATTCGTTTTAGAAAAGCCAAGAATTTCTTTCAAAGATCAAGATTAATTTTGATTTAGTCAATCCCGAATTTTATCTATTTTCAAATTTTTGTCGATTTTTAATAACTTTCGTTCAAAAAAATTATAATTTTCATTATTGTGCTCACATTATTGTTCTTATTTCTCTTGTTCATAGATATTTTTTAAAATCTAAATTATCCTCCAACGTTTAGAAAATAAATTCGATCGATGGGTCGGGAAAACAGTTGCGGATTGCATGGCGATGTCAAGCGCGCGAATTTTAAATTTTCAACATTTTGATTTCCATTTCTAACGAAAAGAGTTGATGAGTAAAACTACAAACCACGGCCGCACACTTTTCATAGACTTCAAAATGGTATGTTGTTTGAACAATTTTCTTCGCCCAGTTATATACAAAAGGTACAGAAAAATATAGTTTTGCGTAATAATGAATGTGATGCTATATTTATACAATAACTCAGTTCAAATGCAGACTAGTTTAAGTAAACAGATGAAGTAGGCTCGCAAGAACATATTCTAATGTGCCCCGATTAATAGTGAAACGCAAATGATTCATTTACGAATTCATGTGCTCACTTCCATCTTTGGCTTGGAATGGGTATTATTTATCATCTACCTTTTCCACTTCAAAAGAAAGCATTAACCATAATAATAATAATAATAATAATAATAATAATAATAATAATAATAATAATAATAATAATAATAATAATAATAATAATTATTATTATTATTATTATTATTATTATTATTATTATTATCACTATTATTATTAATAATCTAATTTCAATATTCTTCTAATAAGTGCAATTCAAAATACATTAAACTGTGTTAATTGATTCGTGGAATCACGACTGATGTTGAACGATTTTCAATAGACAAAATTAAAAAATGTTTTAAAATACAAGTTAATTTTATATTTTTCCCTTTTTAGCACATTTATGCTAAGAGGTACTCCTTTAAATCGTCAAAAACAGATATTGTGAAAGTCAGTTTTAATTGGCAAAAAACAATGAGCTCATTAAACTGTGTTAATTGATTCGTGGAATCACGACTGATGTTGAACGATTTTCAATAGACAAAATTAAAAAATGTTTTAAAATACAAGTTAATTTTATATTTTTCCCTTTTTAGCAAAAAACAATGAGCTACATTAAACTGTGTTAATTGATTCGTGGAATCACGACTGATGTTGAACGATTTTCAATAGACAAAATTAAAAAATGTTTTAAAATACAAGTTAATTTTATATTTTTCCCTTTTTAGCACATTTATGCTAAGAGGTACTCCTTTAAATCGTCAAAAACAGATATTGTGAAAGTCAGTTTTAATTGGCAAAAAACAATGAGCTCAAGAATATCAGTAAGAACATTGTACTCTAAAGCTTAGAATACGCCAAAAGTAAGACATAAAGTTCAAAAGAGATGTAAAGATGGAGAAGTTGAGAAACAAACACCTTAGTGCCGTAAGACAGAATAAACCCCCTTTACACCCTCTTCACAGCTTTCTTCGCAACCCCTTGGCAACCGGTTAGAGGCAGAGCCGATCCGCCGCCGTGCCGTAATGCTCTGGCGTAAAGCGGGTTGCCGCGCCGCCCCGCGTCACGGCGCAGGCGGTCTGAGGGCCGGCGGCGGCGGCGGCGGGGGCGGGGCGGTGCCGATGGAGGGGATCGGCCGATCCTCGCCGAGGCCCGCACTTCGAATCCCGCCGGGACGGAAGGGGCGTCCGCGGGCCACGACGTACTTTTGACGGGGCCGGCGCGCGCAGGGGTTCGGTGGCGACGGCGGCAGGGCGGATTAGCGCGGGGGCGGCGGCGGCGGCACAGGGCGAACGAGCAGCGGCGTTGGTCGATAGCCCTGGAGGCGGCTCGCTGCGTCACCCGGACGCCGCCGCCGCGCCGCCGCCCTCGCGCCCCGCCCCGCCCCGCCCCGGCCCTCCGCGCCTCGCGCCGCCGCCCTATCCTCCTGATTTGCTCCTCCTTGCTCTATTTTTGCGCCCGTCTTGAGCCGCGCGGATCGAAGTCACATTGCCGCGCCGGAGCTGTTTGAATGAGAATTAAGCCTGTTACCCCCTCCGACGGCACACCCCCTCCAGCTGCGCCGCGGCAGCCTGCTGCTTTTTCGGTGAGCCAATGAGATCACGACGTCACGTCGCGGCGGGCGAGAGGCGGCGACCAATAGGATTAGACTGCGTGTGGGGCGTCAACCAATCAATGGGGGAGCCCGCGATTACATTATTTGTGATAGGACGGCGCGCGTGCCCCGCGCCCCGCGCGGGTATCACATGCCAAACGCACAAAGGTGAAATAAGCCCCACCCGGCAAGACTCCGCGCAACTTTATTTAAGAGGCCGCGGGGGCGGCGGCGGGGCGCGGGCGCGGGGCGGCGGGGCGCGGGCGCGGGGCGCGGTGCGGGGGCGGCGGCGGGCGCGGCCCGCGGCGGCGGTGGGGGCAGGTCAATGGCTGTCACGCAGCCGTCACACAATTAGCGGCGGAGCGGCGGCGGGGGGTGGGGGTGGCGGCGGCGCGCAGATTAAGCCGGGGGCGGCGCGGGGCCGGCGTGCGCGCGCGGGGGCGGCGGCGGCGGCGGTGGCGGCGGCGGTGGGCGGGCGGCGGGGCGGTGGCGGCAGGGCGGCAGCAGAAGTCGCGCGGCGCGGGAGCAGTCACAATAGCGGCGGCCGGCGCGCGCGACGCGGCGACGCTCCCAGCGACCTCGGCCTCGGCGCCAGCAGCAGCGGCCCCCGGCGGCGCCAACGCCCGCACCCGCGCCCGCGCCCGCGCCCGACGCCGCACGGCGACAGCCCGCGGCGGCGCCCCAGCAGCGCATGGACTCGGCCGGCGACCAGGAGGCGGACCAGGCGCGAGGTGAGTGCCACGCGGTCGCGGCGGCGGGCGGCGGCGCCGCCGGCGGCGGCGGCGGCACACGCGGCGAACCCGGGCCCGCGTTTTACGGCCCCGAGGTCCTCCCGACGGCGACGCCGCCGGCGAAGCACGTTTTTATGGAGGGTACTTAACTCGACTAATGGATTACGAGTTAGCGCTCCCAGTTAGTCGGCCGTATTCTGAGTGGCAGCGCGTGGTTCCAAACCAGGTTGTTGCTCGGTGTTTCCTGAAAGGTAAATAGAATATCTCTTCCTGTTTAAGTTGTGACATTGAAATTTACCGACAAATTCACTACCTAAAGTGGTTTTATTGTTTTTAAGATCCATGGATTTTAAACAATGTGAAATGCAAAAGTAATACATTTTTCACCTTCTATGATTTCTAATAATAATGTAATTTTATTTAAATTTGTCAAAAAATATTGAAATTCTGTGATGTTTGATGTCTTCTTCATTTCTAATTAATAAGGATTTCAATGTTTGGATCAGGATGAGATATTTCTATATTTAGCTATGATAAATATCAATCAATATTTTCAACTTATTAATTTCCACATTCATACTTACGTAGTCATACAGTTCATAACAAAACAAAATTTATTAAAAATATCATTATTTCATGTCAACAAGAAGATCGCTGATTACATTTTAATTTATCTCTCTGCTCACGTCACATGTTCATATTTCATAAAGTTTTGTTCATGAATTCAGAACTGATGTTCCATATGCAGCTTCTTGTAACATACCTACTTCTAGAAATAGGCATCTTTTCAGTAATAGCAAAATGTGTCGTGGGCCTTAATGTAAGGATGCAAGTTTTCATTATAATTATATTAAACATATACACAATATTAATATGAGAAAACAAAAGTTTTGTTTTAGAACATCAGATATTTCTAGTAATATCCTAACTATAAGTAAGAAATGGTCATGGTTAGCGTAGTTTATGAGGGGAAAGTCTCACAAGCATATATATAAAATTAACAAAATTATTCATTTTTGTTCAAAATCAAAAATTAATATATCGGAAAAACAAATTTTATCTTATTAATAATATAATAATTAATCTTATTTATTCATTTACTATGTCCAGTTAGGATTACAACGATACAAGTTTTAATGTAATCAAATTGAAAACGTGTGTGCATTTTGATATGTATCGTAAAAGTACTTTCGTTCGCAAACATATTTTTAAAATATTCATACTGTTCTTCACAACCCGTAGTTAATTACACAAAAAATTAATTTTGTCATGCCATATGCAATAAAGTTGTGAACGAATGTCGTCATTCACTCAAAATTAAATAACCTCGAATTATGTTAAAAATCCGTCCTGTGTGCTCGCTGATTCTCGCAATGATTTTATTTCATTTTATGATACAAACACATCCTTCAATCAGTAGGCTTATGATCCCATGTACAAATTTATGTACTTGAAATTGATGACAAATCCCGTGATAAAGAAGTATTACAGCTACGTTGCATGTGATTTAATTCTATCATTAACTGTAATCGCTTGTGGTAGCTACATACAATAGAATAATAAGTGCACACAAAGGGCAACCTTTCAACTGTCGATATGCATGTGACTTAATGTAATAAAAGTTTAGAATCATATTGTTCTGTGTCAATGAATATTTATTTTTAAAATGTTTGAAAATCAATTTTGCCGTAATTATCAAATCACTGCATTATTAACTACACTAGAATGTTTCAAAACATCACTCACAATTTGATTTTACAAATTAACATCATTTGCGTTTCAAACGCTAAAAATAAAATGTTGCAGCAATTCATTATGAAATTCGTAAAATTAAAAATAAGGGAACAGTATTAATTATATGACTTTACAATTTACTCATCTGACGAAGTATTTATAAATGTATTAAATACGTTTGTTTATGAAGCTTCATTTCCAGAGATTTTTGGCAGAAATTCATCAAACAAAATTAAAAATTTAATACAGTCAAATAATGTTCGACATTTTGTTTCTTTCTTAATTTATCACACATATTTAGGTGTGAATTGGTGAAGATATATCTTCCACATTACTTATCGTTTTACACAGAATACTGAAAACTTTGTTCCTTAACTAGGTTTTTGTTTAGAATAACAGGATAACGTGTATGTTTGACTAAAAAGCTTTTCTGTGAATAATGATATGCTGAAAATATTATGACTAGCATAGTGTCAAACTTTTAGTTTTAGCCCCAAGACTGATGTGAGAAAGGCAATTATTTGAAAAACAGAGAATCTTCTGAAGGAAATGTACAAATACGTTTTATCCTCTTTGTTTAAAGTCAAACTTCACGAAACAAAAATAAGTATTGTAATAAAAGTTATTAGAGCATAAGTGTTATAAGAATCCAAGGGCCAGACAATTTGAGAAAGACTGCGAAAGCGATAGTAGTTGTATTCATTTCAGTTATTGATATAATGAAAACTAAAAAGATGTATAATTTACAGTAACACGTCTTTTCATGAAATTTTAATGTAAAAAATAGCTTTAAATTTGTCTGCAAAATTATTCGAAGTACACTGAATAAAATTTGTTTAAAACTAGTAAAAGAAATCTACATTTAAATCATAGAGTATTAAAAATATGTTTTTCGAAAGAGATTTAATTAATATTAACGGAAATGACATCGAATTAAAATCATCGATAACGCCAAAATAGTAAAGAACACACGTTGGCCTGGTTATTCTTAACAGACAGAATCAACTAAATGCATTTGAATACCATTTTATAATTTTAGTCTTAATATCAACCTTAATGTAAAAATAATTCATATTTAAGTCCCTTACCAATTACCTTTTTAAAAAAATTTCCTGTTACGATACTCCGCAGATGGGTAAAGTTGCACATTAATTTTTTCTTCTTTTTCTTCGGATAATGTAAGTAAGTAATTTTTAATTTTTGCACTGATAAATAACAACAACAACAATAATAATAATAATAATAATAATAATAATAATAATAATAATAATAATAATAATAATAATAATAATAATAATAATAATAATAATAATAATAATAATAATAATGACAACATATCTACTTGTGGATGTAGCTGATGCCGTGCGATGAAAACGTAAACAATGAGGCAGAGAAACGTCTTAAATCCAAGTGTTTGGAAATCGAGATCAGCCGAGAGTGGGGCGTAAAAGTACAGGGCGGCCCGATAGTTATTGAAGCTCTGAGATTTGTTCCGCAAAATTTGTGTAAGAACTTATCTAAACTCCCAGGGCAATCAGAAGACTAGGAAGTGCAAGACATTGCTTTATTTGGATTAGCACACATTTTGCGCTAAGTATTGTAGAGGCACCGACAGTCCCTAGATCTGCTCCTCAGGAGGCTGGTTGCAACCTGGAGTAGATTTTATAATCAACAGACTCATATCTTTAGACGTAAAGTAGAATAATAATAATAATAACAAATATATTTTATTATATATGTATAATAGACGTTTTTGTATCAAAAAAGAATATTTTCAAAAAATATTAAAGCTATTTATATGTTTAAGTGTAAATAAAATAATAAAATTGCTTATGACTAACAACAATCCATATAATATATGAAGAGTGAACTATTTCTATCCCGTTTATTTTAATCAAATTTCGTGAAAAACATTTGCATTTTTATTCCATTAGCATATAAAGATCAACGGCGCAATTCATAAACTACTCATAGTACCGAGTAGGAATGAAGCAATTAACCTCAATATTTAAATTATACGAAATGATATTTCAGATTTTCCGATTATAGGGTACTTTTTTACGAAAAACTTACATAGCCTTTATGAACAGAACCGAAACATCGTTTACTGCCTCCAGCAATTACCTGGGACAGTTTTCAAACTAGTAATTAAACATTGCTCATACATAAGAAGGATTTATTACCTTGATTTAGCAGCGATTTTATTACATTAGGGCTTCCACGTTTGTCCGTGCGGATTTCAATGGACCCCGGCGGAGCAAATGTGGCTAAACCGAAATGCGGAAGAAACGTAGCGTAATTCGCCAAACGTCCGCCGGCATTTGTCCGCAGGGCGGCCCGCGCGCAGCAGCGCCAACAAGCGGTGCCTCCGCCTGCGCAAAGCCTCACTTTCCGCGCAGGCACGCCGCCTCACGTGGGCTTACGCTGCGCCGAAATTCTGACGCGCCGCCTCCTCACTCTGCGCGGCGTGTCGCGCTCTCGGTCGCAAAAAACCCCTCGGCGGTGCTTCTAAAGCTGCGTTCACCAAGGCAAAGAAAACATCTCGGTGGAAGTCGTTTGTTTTTAAAATCGGGGAAATTTTTTTTAGTTATAATACCTGAAATTCAATATTAGAAATAAAAAAAAGATGCGTACAATGTGTGTATATTCGTTACCTGATTACCTAGGTCTTTTTTCAGTAAATTATAGTTTAATTTAAGTTAAAATACACTTTTAGTTCCAGAAGAAACTTTAATTATACATAAAATTAATAATTAATATGAAATTTTACAATATAACTCAGTATAATCTTAATGACTTAACAAAAATATGTTTCAAAGATATAAACCATAAATATGTGTACATTATTACTAGGGAGAGGATTTTAATAAAATGTCAGTTTTTTCCTTTTCACTTTAGAACAAAGTCGTTTAGCACAGAAATTACTTTTATGATATGACAAAAGCAAATGAACCATTTTTATATGTTTCTTGTTTTGTTTTTGTTTTTTTGCATTTTTCGTCGATTTCGATTATAAATCATTTTTACCTTTTTCCGTCATATTTAATGCATTTTCGCTGATTTCATCGGTTTTAATATTATTTTAATGGTTCTTGCTTCAAATAATATTTACGATGTGCAATAAATGTTCTCTAGACAATTCCTAAGTAGCTTATTTGATTTCTTCGTTCAGAAATTGAAATGCCATCCGTTATATGTAATCTAAGTTTCCTGTGACGCCTATCGGCGCCATTGTAGGTTCGGCCGATTTCGGGATAACTAAAGACAGAGATTTCCTGATAAAGAGCAGTCCAAACTAAAGGTCTGCAAGCTGAGTGCACTTGAACGAATAGAATAAGCATCGATTACAACAGTAACGAATGCAGTTTGAGTTGTTCATCCAAACTGGTTTTGATCCCATTTTTTACATTTTTCTTTTAGGACATTTTAAAAACATTTTAAGAGCATTTTATTCATCAGTTTTGGCGATGCTTTAGGTCATCAAAATCCGTCCCCTAATAATTACTATTGAAAACTATTATTGAAAAACTATTTTAAATTTCTTAATAATACGTAAGCACATTAAATTATTTATATTTTATCCTTTACACTAAGAAACGAATATCATTAATTTCGTTGTTCCTGGCAAAACACTGTTTTATCCTTTAGGTGCTTAAATCATTTAATTCATTTTCTATAATTTTATTTTTCTGTTGTTTATTAATGTAATACGTAGCTCGATAAACGGCTAATAACGAATCGAAACATATAAACAAGAAATATTAAATATTGGTATACATATACTCATACGCTATCTTTAATTAAAACTCATTTATTTTGATTGTTTTTAACGAACGGGGCACAGTTAAATTCTTAACGAACGCCAATATTAAGAGTGGCTTTTCGTTCCTCGGTTTAGTTGTATGAAGCCGATAATAAGAATACAGTTTTATGAAAATATAATTTACATGAATCGAAATGGATCAATTTTTTTACGTCTCTTGGCCATGTTCCCATTAAGTAACGAAAGGAAAGATGTTTAAGAAAATATGCAATGTTTGGATATTTCTTTTAAACTTTCTCGATTTCGATTACATAATGGTAATGTATAAAATAATTTGTAGCACTTGAGAGTAAAGAGAATTGTTTCACTTGTGAAAATTGGCCCTCGAGGTTCCTAACGTCGTGTCAGCTATTAAACATTCTCATTCATATATAAAATTTTATTTAACCATTTGTGCCATGAATTGCATTTACGTTTCATAGAAAATTTATAACTAAAAGAAGTAGAAACAATTCATAGAAAATATTTTTTTTTACATTTCACATTAATTTTGCGTTTGATGAACACGTACAATTTTTTCTCCAAATGTAAGATAGCGAGAATTTATAATACTACTCCTTATTTTCCTCAGTCCTTATTTTTTAGAGGTGAAAATTAGAAATAATATAATTTAGTCGCGATTTTTATTGTATAATATCCAACTTTTTTCTGGAAAATAGTTGTCCAGTAAATGCCAAAAACTCTTCAAAGAGACATTTTACCTTTTCACGAATCTGCTTCGTCAAGCAAACAAAATCATTTTTGTAAAACGCACGAGAAACTCTCGCCAGGTCAATTCAGGGGATTTTTCTGTAAACCCATTGACAGTTCTAATCCCATATAACACAGACGCATGCGTGCATTTAATATATTGTTTTTGATAATCTGATGGGAATTTGTTTCCTGCATATCTCTGTCAAACTATCAAGAATTTTTCATAACTCTCACTAAACTCTCTCAATTACTCCATTGTGTCGATCCGAACACGATGTGAATACTCTGATTTTTCCTTTTTTTCCAAGGAGGAATAGGTAATAGCTAAACGATTCCATAGGTACTCTTAAGGAACATAAGACACATGTAAGTAGATATAAATTACATTAAAAATAATGTTTAGATTAGAGGTAGATAACAGCTGGGCAATGAAGTAGATATATACAATTTTTGTTAATTCTCGATACCTTTATACACTACCTTTATATAGATATTGAGATAGTGTATTATTATTCTGCTCTTTTGATTTCACACTAATACAGATGAAAAAGTTCTCTTTTTTGTTCAAACCTTCTTACGCACAACATTTATGTCATAATTCAATTAGAAACTATTTTAGGCGAAGGTGATAATTCTAAAGAAATGTAATTATTATTAATGTCATTATGTCTAATTCATCGTATTTATATGATTTTATGAGATTTTCAATATTCTCTCTGTTCAAAATAAAGGACATGGGTCGTAATCTTTGTAAACTAACTTAATTCGTGGTAGAATATTTGTAAATTGTGATTAGCATTTACATTCAAATTTGTCTCTCAAGGAACTTCTTCGTAGCATACAATTTTATTTATTGAAAAATTGGAATTAAGTATTTTTCAATTCAGTTGGAACAACTTCAAACATTCTCTGGTTTGGTCGAAAGTATTGTATTTAAGTTATTTATTAACTAAATGCAACAAACTCGATTCTCGTACAAAGGCATTGCCGGAAAGATAATCGTACCTGCTTCTGTAATGTCCGCCCCCCCCCCGCGCAACCAGCCGACTGCAAACACAAACACCTCTCATATTAACGATCATCCAACGCGTTTACACCCAACAAAGAACATTTCCCTTTCCCCAAATCAGCCGCCCGCGCTCTCCGCGTCGAAAAACATCCTTAAACGACGGGGCGGCGCAGCGCATTACCGGCGCGGACAAAGAGACGGGACATGACAGACGCACAATTAGTCGCGAGCCGCGCGCTCCGCGCTTCACCTGCGCGCCACACCTCGCGCCACACCGCGCCACACCGCCTCGCACGCACCGCGCCACCCGCCCGCCCGCCCGCCCGCCCGCGCGCCGCCGCCACCAACGCCGCCGCTGCTGCATCCGCGCGCGCTGTTGCGACTTTTTGCGCGCTCGCTCTAATTACACTGCGCTCCAATTACGTTTTGTTCCATACGACCAAATGCAACAAATTAACCGGATTTGTCTTGCCAGTCCCGGCTGAAATCATAACGAGCGGTGCGGATTATTTAAAAATAAATCCCCGGCATTACGCTTAATACAAATGACGGCGTATTTAAATGTCATTATTGTGAGTATTAACCGGCGGCCCGGAGCGCGCGTGCAGGCCAGGGCGGGCGCTGCGGCTCGCGACGCGGCCGGCGCCGACTCGACGCCGCCGCCGCGGGCTGCAAGATGGCGGCGAGGCGAGGCGAGACGTTTGCTGAGTCGGCGGCGAAGGCGACGGCAGAGGAGGCGGCGGCGGCGGCGGCGGTGGCGGCGGGGCGGACACAATAAACGCGGCGGCGGTAAGAGAGTGGCGCGGGCGTGCCCGGACTGCCGAGCTGCCGCCATCGATCCGACGTCTTGGCCCGCCCTCCCTCGCCGGGTCCGCCCTCGCCCCCGCCCCGCCCCGACCCCGCCGCAGGTCGCGGTGTCGCTGTCGGCGGCGGCAGCGGGGGCCGGCGGGGGCGGCGGGCGACCCGGGCGGAAGGGAGAGCGCGCGGAGAGATGGCGGTCACCGGGGACGGCGCGGGGAGGGGCAGCGGCGGCGGCGGAGAGGGCGGCAGAAACCGGGAGAAGGGAAGCCGGGAGCGGTTCCGCCAAACGCGGCGACGCTGGAGACAGAGGCCAACGCGGCTGACGACGGAGAAGGAAGAAGGCGCAGCGGGGACACGGCTGGGTCGTCCACAGAGCGAGGAGGAGAAAGCACGGAGCGAGGAACGAGGGCGGGGGACGTCAATAGAAGGGCGGGATACGAGGCTAGGGAGCGTTAGCGCCCACACGAGGCGGGGAGGACGGCGAAGACCGCGCCTTGAGAGGGGTGGGGAAGGTGGCGGCGAGAGTGCTGGGCGGAGGCAGCGACGAGGGCGGAGACGGCGGCATCACGGGACGGCAGGGAGGAGAAGCCAAGCCCCCAGAGCCGCGGCGCGTCGGAGTCGCCATGCCTCGCCGCCGCCGCAGCAGTAGCGCTCGCAAAAAAGCTGCCGCTGCCGCTGCCACCGCGCCGCGCCGCGTTGCCTTGTCGTGTGACGGGACGCCGCGCCGCGCGTCACTCACTATCGACCAAACGCCCGTGTTCGCTGCGAGTAAACGGCGTAGTGACGGCCCGCGCTTTTGTTGCGGGGGAAAGCGTTCTGGCGGATATTGATGTGACCGCTGAGAATTGCTACGAGGTAAAAGCCGTTCCAGCATTCTAGTGATTGAAAAAGCTATAAAGTTAATACGTGGGCTGTCGATTAAATACAAATGATACAAATGAACAATTCGGTAAAAATAATTTCAAATAATGAAAGATATCTCACATCGGTTGGAAAGATAATCCACAGAACAGCTCGCCGAATAGTAAACAAAAACATTCTTCAAAATTCGGAGCCATTTTTTCTTTACGGTCACAATGCGCTTTTTACTTTTGCATTATATTTTGTATCAAACTCACAAACAAGAAACGTCTCTGTGGAGATATGAATCACTACATAATGACACCCGGTATCTATAAATCATAAATTGCAATAAAATTATATCGGAAAAACTGTACGTCGTAGCAATAAATCGTTGAATCGGAACATCCCATGTCATTTTATTAAAAGTTTAAAATTCAGATAATTGAATATTAACGATAATTAAACTACACTTTTGGGGAAAATTATAAATAATTAATTATTTTCCGGAAACCATGTTTAAAAGACTTCGTTATTTTATCGCAATTTTCCCGTCAGTTCTTAGACGTTTTTGAAATTTGAAAAAAATATAAAAATTCTTAAAATATATTTTAGAACTTGGTATCAACAAAAGTATTTTCAATTAACTATTGTTCTACAACGATAATATTAAATGAAGAAAATAGTACATTACATAACAAGTGCGGGAAAGACGTAATTCGTGCACGAGTCAAGTTGGTCGCCCAAGTGTATGCGAGAGCGACAATCACCTCGCGCATGTGTCGCTTAAACTAATTTTTAACACACCGTGCACGAAAGAAGTTTCGCCCTTACTTCGTTATATTTTGCACATTGATAGAATGAAAAAGTTGTTTTGTACACGGAAAACAATGACAAAAAAGCGTTTCTTTGCGCATGGCGGCGTGTTAAAAAAATATTTACGATAGGCGTGGTTATATGTCTATCTATATATAGATCTCTATATATGACTTTATATCAATTTCTATCGGTTACATCGTTTTATAAATGTCAATGATGCCAAATATCACAAAACGAACTATTACAAAACGAACGAAACGATTTTTTAAATTGTAACTAAATGAATTGCAAAATAATATTAAGATATACATCTCGGAGGATATTGCGTAATTAACGAATAAATTGCAACAAAATTATAAAGGACGTGATTTACGACGCTTTAATTTTAAATTTCTGAAACAAGAGGTTTCCTTATCAAATATTATTTTAAAAGTTCGTTCTCATGGCTAACTTGCCAGCACGGTTGCAAGACATTTCCCAAACTTTCCAGCCTGTCCATTTTTGGTATAGATCTTGATCAGAGGCCTCCTGCCGCCATAAGCTTCCACCGCGGTGCGAGCGGCGCAGAGGTCGATGCGGCATCGCCTATCGATTGACTCCTCGCCGCGCGTCTTTGACGGCAGCGGCTGACCGGGCGCGGCGCGACCTGCGCTTGCCTTGCGTCTCAAAGCGCCGTCCGCCCGTCCGCCCGCGCCCGCTCGCCCGACCGCCCGTGCTTCAAACGGCCGCGCGCCACAGAGGCAGCGACAGCGGCGGAGGCGGCGGCGGCGGCGGAGTGGCGCCCTATGGCGGCGGGGGCGGTTTGCGATGCCGAGCGGCCGGTGCGGCCCGCCCCGCTGAATGGAGCGGGAGTCCATCAAATCGATAGCTGGCCCGCGGCGGCCGCCCGCGCCGCCAGTAGCGTACTCTCGCCGCTGCCGCCGCCGCCGCCATCGGCAACGCCAGCGTTGCATCCGTCAGCGCCGCCATCGCCGCAGCCGCGCCCTCTGCCACGCCAGCCCCCTCGCTGCTGCACGCGCTATGTTTGTTGCTGTTGCGATAAATGACATGACATTACTCCGCTTATGCTGTCTATATTGCCTCTGAGCCGCTTTCCACTACATCCCCCACTCCTGATGCTATCGCTCTGAAACATTCCCAACGCCCATTCGTCCTCATTCTCTCTATTTATTTATCTACTACCCAGATCACTGGTGCCGTTGCTTTTCCGCTTGCCAGTGCCGACTGTTTCTATCGTATTTCCCCACCTGACCTATTCCCGCCATCTCGCCGTTCCCGTTTCCCGCCCTAAATACTGTTTCATCTGCTTACGCCCATTACTCTGCTTCCTCATTCCCCTCGGCGTGCACCACTGGCAGTGTTTGGGCGTCACCTCTATTCCCTCTCCCGCGTTCGCCCCCATCGCCCTCGTCGGCCGGCGCCAGCGCATCCATCGCCGGCGGGCGAACGCGTAAAACAGCGGGCGGCGCGCATCGGCTCGAAAAAGCGCATCGCGGAGCGCAGCGCTGCTGCTGCGGCTGCTGCTGCTGCATCCGAGCGGACAGCCGCGCGCGCACACGAGCGGGCGCGCGTGAGCCACACGGCAGAGCGGAGCGGGTGGGCGGGGCGGGCGGCGCGGGCGGTGAGGGCGCATCGCCGCAGGCCGACCGCCTGCGCCGCCACCACCGCCGCCGCCGCCGCCGCCACCGCCGCTGCCCGATTACGCGGGCTTACGCGCGCCCGCGCGCACGCTAAAGCCGCACCCGTCATTTATGAGCTGCGTCCGATGCAGCCCTATAAATTACTGGCCATCAGCGCGGGCGCGCGATTGCGTTCGGACGGGCAATGTTTCGGCAATTCGTCACGAACCGCACAAATCCGCGGCATTACCCGTTCGCGCGCGCGGGCGGGTGGCGCGGGGCGGCGCGCGGTGGGCGGGGCGGCGGCGGGGGCGGGGGCGGCGGCGGCGGCGGGCGGTTCGTCGAGGCGGAGGCCCCGCGCGCGCGGGCGAGCGCGTCCGCCGAGCGCGCGCGCGCTGCGCGAGCGCCGAGCCCCGCTCTAATTCTGATCACGTGACCTCACCTCATCATTCGCTCGTTAGGGCCCAGTTTTATGCCGGGCCTTCGTCCCAGGGGCCGCCGCGGGCTTCAAGTCGCGGCGAGCGGCGCGCCCTGTAAATGAAACATGGCGGCGCGGACGCCGCCGGCCCCCGCTCGAGGGAGAGCTTAAACCGCGGCTTTCCCGCTGAAATCGCATCGAAATAGCAGTTTCGAGACCGGCAGGGACTCGTCTCTGAATGTCCGAGAGGGATGTATGGTAATGGCAATCAGTTGAGCTCTCTCGCTATCTCTCTCTGTTTTCGCTACAAGACGTTCCATTAACCGTGAATATAGAAGTTGTGGTTTGCCACTATCTTGGCTTTACAAATACTTTCAATATATGATATTTTCTTGAATTCACGCATATATAAGGTATTGTGAGTACTGCAGATTTATGTATTGCAGAATTCCTGTGGAATGAGAATTCATTGATGAAAAACATTCGGCCAATTGTATTTACAAACATCAGCATTTATGAGCCTCATCAAAATTATATTCATTAAAAGATGATCGTGCCGATTGAACTTAACCATTAGAATCTATAGAAACTGAAGGGTTTTAAATAGCTCTAAGTTTGTTATTCTTTTTATTTGAGATTATTTCATTCTTAGATGATCAACAACGTCTTCATAACTTCAAGGTTTACAGACAAAATCTGCCAGAATTTGGAAATCAACTCTTTGTCTTTCAGTCAATTCTTGCATTATGACGTGCTTCCAACTTCCGTAATTCTGTTAAATTATCTAGGATTTTATTCTCTAGGTTGAGTTGAACTCCTGTGTTTCTCTATTAATACCACACTAATCCCTATGTGTTATGCTCATTATAGCTATTTCAGATTCTACGTTGATAATTATTGTCGGTTAACTGAATCAATCGAAAATACTTTCTCTATTATTGTGCCTTCACAGATACATGTAGTACGTTGAATTATAGTACACTGACCAATTTTTACTTCGCTTTATTAAATTAAAGAATAAATTGTGAATTTCTCTTCCTTTTTAAGAAGTAAAGGAGATTCAAGGTTGTGATTCGACTCATCGTAGGAGATGAAAACAAGATCTCTGTCCTTAAACAGCAAGGACCGTAATTACTACAAACTTCTAAAATAAATTACTAAGATTGTTTTTGTTGCAAAAATACTGGCACAAGCAGGTACATGGATTTTTAACTTATTTTGAATTTCGCCGGAATAGATGTGAAGACAGACCTCGCAGGTTATGTTCTGAAACTCGGTTAGATCTCAGTCATGTACCGAAACAAAGCATCATCATTATTACCAATTATAATTGATATAATATGATAATTCTCATAGCGGAATAAACATTTTTTTCCCTAGGACTTTTATCCAGCCGACAGCCATTTACGTCCCGAAGGGACGCATATTCGACCATACACTAGACAAACACTTGCGGGCTCCTCTGATCTGGGGTCGGCAGAACGCGAGGCCCTCCGCGACAACACACACAAAGTCAAGGGACAAACAGCCATGCCCAAGGCGGGACTCGAACCCGCGACCCTTCAGACCGAAGCGCTGAGTCGGTACTCGCTCTTAGCCACTTCGGCCATCCAGGTCGGCAGAATAAACGTAATTATAATTAAGAATAATTAAGATAATGAAAGCTAATTAATATGAAGATGGATCGCATAATGAATTCAGAAAGGGACAAACTGAATCCACCCTAGCGTAATAAAAATAAAATACATTGACGAAAAACGGCCGAACTGGATACCTCAGGCTGGAGCGCTTACCTCGACTGGAAGGATCACGAGTTCAATGATAGATATTGATAAGTGTATTTGTACATGGGGGTTCATGTGCTTAGCTAAAAAGCTTGGTACAAATACATTTCAAAGATCAACTGATAATTGACATAAGAAGAGGCATGATCTATGTATGGTCTAGAGTAGTCATAAGCGCAACTTAAAACGAAAAATAATTCATAAAACCGAAAAACGGAAAAAATGTAGATCAGATATAGAATTGAAATAGGCGTATGCTTCGTCCGCCATTATAATCCTAAAATTAATCAAAGAAAACATGAAATTCAGTGTTCACTGAAACACTTCCTGCGAAGTTCTCCACACTAGCTCAGGTCTTGCTTCTCTGTCTGCTAATTCCACAGGCTTTCAAAACTTGCAGTTATAGGTGTTTGACAACATTGTTTTTACATAGAATTTACTATGTATGATATCTACACGGTAAACCTCCTAAAATGCTTATTTATTTAATAAAAAAGAACTGACATATGCGCAATTTACCGAAGAGTTAAGAAAAAAATATTATTGGAAACTTCAAGAATTCAGTGTTCATTAACATGTAGATGTCACATCCAAAATCTGCTACCAATTCCTTTTTATTTTCTTCTCACTTTCCTAGACTTGAAATATTTAATTATTACTTGAAATGAGAGACGAAATGGCAACTAAGTAATCGGAAATGCATAAAACCAAATTCGCTTTTTATTTTATTATATATCTTAGTTTCCAGAATTGTATAAATGTTGCTAGTAAGCGCTTGTTATTAATATTTTCAAGTAACAGAAATAATCGGCGTCCGTGTAATAAAAGTTCGTGTTATCCCATTACATATAATGGGGTTTATTCATTGTTTTAAAATAAAAATGGAACATCTATGTTTTTCCTGAAAATATGGCGAAATCATTAAAGACACGACTGGTAATTGGATGCTCCCTTTTAACTTATATTTCTATTATATATCACAGGGATCATGTATTGAGGATTTCACTGATCTTTTCTGTTGAGATGTAAAAGAAAAAGTTCATTTATACTCCCGAACTTTTGCTTTTGTGATCAGGTCACACACAAAAATAAAATTGAAACAGTTCAATCATTTTGAATTCTGCAACATTTACCTATTAAATACAAAGTAGCAAAGAATAACCTGTTTTATAGGAAGTTTAATGCTTTACAACTTCGCCTAGGGGTATTGCTGTAAAATTGCACGCTAAAAGATGCTAGAAGGCAAAGTGCAAAAGTTGAGTTTTTAGTTAAGTATTAAGTATTATTAAATTTTCGCCTGCAAATACCTCGAAATCGTTTGGGAATAGAATAATGGATAGAAAGAATCTTATAGAAAAAGTTTTCAGCTTTCATTTTTAATAAACTGGTATCTTCTTCGCTATGTTGCACCATGTTCGATAAATGAGAAAAATATCACTTTACAGCTGTGTTTGAAGTAGTAAGCGTATAAACATTTTAAAAGTGCCCCAGACCTTCGAGATATGCGGGGTGCGTGTAGGCATTTACAAAGTCTCTATTTTGATTGTTCGCATTATCTTAAGTAGAAAACTATAGTTAGTATTTTGTCGTGGGACCAAATAGCGAAAAATAGAACGGGACGGGACTTTGCTGCGTTCCAAAATATCTTTCAAGAAAAATGACTTGAAACTCAGAAAAATGGAAGGATCCCGAATTTTACGAGAGGGATACGAACCCAAATATATAACATAATTTCCTATATCCCCGATGTTGAATCGTACAGTTTGAGCAACTGACGCAAGCTACAAGTTTGAATTTTTTTTGTACATTATTACTTATTTTTTAAGGATATGCTGCCAAAAGAGATTTTTCGGATAGAACGTGTCCATAAGCAGTGAAAAATCAAAAAACCGACCAGATTGCTATTAAATATGGTGTTACCATGTGGCAGTAGACTGGTAGTTTTCTTGGCGCGCAATTCGATTTCGTAGTTTCAATGACTGGTGTAAGAAGGGTGGCTGTTGTTCTTGCGCGTTTGTGCCGGAAGTCGCCGCCGCGAAGTGTCCGAGCAATCGCACGCTTCGGAACTCGAGATCTGCGGAGTCAGAGCGACTAAATACCCGTGGCTGCGACAAGCGCTAGGGATGTACAACGTTGATGCTTAGGGAGAAGATTCAGAAGTTTAACTGTAAAGGAACTGTCACGTTCAACTAAATCCACTATCAATTACAGTGTAGTATTTTATAGTAAAAAAACAAAAACATAGATTTATTATGAAGAACACAATTATTTTTAGTACAAAATTATTTTGTAGAAAAAGTAAATAAGGAAAGATCAGAATAAAATTACAGAGAGCGCGTAGACAGTAGAAACCGTCAGGGGAGACCATATTGAAGAGATATGATTGAACTCTCTGTTCCCAAGTCAGATAAATAGCAGATGCTCAAACAGGCAGGTTGCGCCCACGTACGTCCGATATCTGGGAACATACTGGACCTAATCTTTGATATGGAGGCTGTTAGATTCCAGGAATGCAGTGAATCTAATTGACCATAACAAATTTCAGAGGAACTAAATTCGATTCCTTCATGGGACGTGGCAACAATCACAAATAGCCCAAAATTTTATCTGATGGACCCATCAGAGCCTCTCTAAAATCAGTTCGCCGTCCCCGATAGCACCGTGATTTTAAAACCTGTTAGTGACTAAAAAGTAAACGTTAAAATGGAAAAAAGTTAAACTTAGAATTCAAGAAATTATATTTTTGTTCAAACCATGGATTCTAATTAATTATTAAAATGGGTGTTCGTCTCGTTATTTCTGAAGGGTTCCGCCCAACGAAGATTAACTGTACTAGAAAATTGAAGAAACGTTTCACGTGTTTTCACTCTAATTATTCTGCAATGTTGCTCGCCACAGACCCTTACTAAGAAAATAAACAACACCAGCCAGTGAACAACAATTCTTTCACGGCCGAACGTCGTTGCTTCCTCTTTCCAGCACCTTGCACGCCTCTCCGAATGAAACATGGCGTCGCCAAGGCAGCCTCCGCAGGGCTGGCTGTCGCGAAGACGCCCGTCGGCGCTCTCCGCGTGCAAATCACATCAAAATATTAGCGCTCGGGGGCGCGGGGGGCGCGAGGGCGCGTCTCGAGGGCGGAGGGCGCGGCGCGGGCCCATGCATATGTATCAGCGGAGGCGGCGCGTGCTCCTGGGGTTGAGACGGGGGAGGGGGAGCTTCTCGGCGGCGCGATGGACTCCGCCCGCGCGCGACGATCGATCGCCGCCAACGAGGTTAGCCGCGTCACGCCCGCGCGCGCGCCCGCGAGCACGCATCGCCGCGTGTGCGGGCGCCCCCGCCCGCCCCCTCACCCCGCGGCGCCACCGCCCTCAAACGAAGTTACCGGCTGCTTATTGCCGGCGACAGCGCGCCGAGCGATTGGGTGTAACCTCGTTAATGGCGCCCCGTCTTAAGTGCGTTCCCGCTGCCGCCGCGCCGCGCCGCGCCGCCTGCCGCCCGCCGCCCGCCGCCGTCGCGTCGCGCCGTAATTCCGGCACACCTGCGGCGGCGATGGCGGCGGTGGCGGCGCGCGCCGGGCGGGGAGGGCGGCGCGGGGGGCGGCGCGCGCTCTGGTGAACGGAAGGTCGAGGCGAGGAAGGCACGGCCGCAAAGGTCGCACACGGCGACTGCTGCACGGAACCAAAGGGACCAACGAGGTTCGGGCGATTGTTTGTGAAGACATGTTAGCAAACATCTACACCAATATTACAGAGGCACAAGAGTAAATCATGCGGGTAAGGAGTACAAAAGGCAGATACTATTTTGGTTCAATGAGTTATGTAAGGGAAGGAATACAGCGGTGCGTAAAAATGTAAGGCATTTCTGGAGAATACTGCAAAGCAATTCGCGAACTGGAAAAGGAGGGTAACAAACGATGGCAAAGAACTAAAACACATAAAGAGAAGCTTATTAATTTTCTATCAGTGAATTGTCCTGGAATGTTTTATGGCGGTCGCAAACAGGGAATTATATGTAAATAAGATGAAGATGAATATAAGATGACTTTCCGAAGTTGATCTTATACATGAATGTGATTCATATATGCCTAGTTAGGGAAACACTAGTGAACATGGGTGGAAAATGATTACTTTAATGGCCACTTATAGTATTTCATTAAGGGAAATGGAAAATTAAATATTGCAGCGAACATTTGGATGGATAAGGCAGTACAGCATAAGAGGCAGTACTTACAATGAAGACAAGAGTAAGAACGATCACAGGGAAACAGAAAGGTTGTCGTGAGGACGGAGGGAGCAAAAGTAGAAATGAAAAGAGTAGCATGAACAGAACTTAAGCAGCTTAAAGAGAGAACAAAAAATCTTACTAGAAATAATGGCGTAAAAACAAAGACACAGAAAAGAAAGAGGAAAAGTGACTGACGACGCAATTCCAACATCTCATGGCAGCCGCCGGGGCGCGAGAGGAAGGTGGCTGGGAACGTAGTAGAGCAAGAGCGAGAATCCACTCGCGAAATGAAACGTCCGCGCAAGGAAATGTTCCACAGAAATGGAACCCGTGACAGTAACTGGAACGAAAGTTTAGTTGTGAGTAGCAGAAGCTCGAATGCAGAGAAAGGGAGGCAAGGTACAGACGGTGGATAGTTTATCGCGTGAGTGACGAGAGCTGTTAGGAATGGGTTACTGAGATTCCAGGTAACAGTGATAGCGGGGCGCTGGGAGTGGAGGACATAGTGGGGATGGGAGGCCTATCGACTTGATATCGTAGAAGCAACGGCGGGCCGGCATACCACGGAAACTAGTGGTGATGCTAATTGTGACAATAAAGACATTGGCGGCGTTGAAGGTTATAATCGTAGCGAGATCTTTGGTTACGAGGAGACAGACAATAAAATAAGGCTAGAGGTAAGGGCAGAAGTGACGATGGAAATGGCTGCCATTAGCAATGGGAAAAGTCTGGTATGCATTGTGCGATTGGTTGTGATGGGGAGAATAATGTCGATCGCAATAGTATTGGTGTTGGAGCGGGTGGTTATGGTCGTAGTGAATGTTCCAGTGAGTGCCAGCTTGGGTCACGGAAGCAGCGAAACAATGGAACTCTATGGAACTGCAGTGAGGGTGGGGACGATGGGGACCGTCAGAGAAGGGACACGGGTGGGAAAAGTTGCGCGCCTGGAATGGCGGTGGTGGCGGTGCGGTGGTGGTGGTGGTGGTGGTGGTGGTGGTGGTGGTGGTGGTGGTGGTGGTGGCGGGGGTGGTGATGATGATTGTCTTGGTGGGGCGGTGATGGTAGTGGATTAGTGTCATAAGACCCGTTTCTGTAGTGAATGTTTTATCCTGTGGATTGCGGTGATTCCTTCCTTACTGGATGGTGAGACCCGGCGCGAACTTACTCCTCGGTTTGAGAAACATACACTATCAAGTATCTACCCCGGCGTGGTACCGCTCCAGCCGGGATAAACTGTCACTTCTCGACTTGTCTCCCGACATGTGAGGTATTGTAGTGGATGTAAGTATAAGTGGAGAGGATAGGGCAATGAAGTAAAAGGAAAGATCGCGCGATCGGAAAACTATCGATTAGAGCAACCAATTTCTAGAATTCTTCTCCAGACAGCGGCTGAATTCGACATAGCTATACATAAAAAATCCGCCACCATCGGGAGTCGAACTCTACGACTTCCTGGTCAGAGTCGCTGCAGAAACAGCGGCAATGCTGTCTCTGAGTCCACCCAGCCGGTCATTAGTCCCCAAAGGAGGTCATTAGTCTCGCAAGTGTAATGTATGTGTTTTCGTCATGAGCTGGCGGTGATCTTCCCCCACTGGGTGGAGAGATCCGGCGCCGATCGACCGTCGACTAGCGGGGTTTTCCACAACCAGGTATCTCCCACCGGCTGGTCACCCCCCCATCCGGAACAAGTCCTAAGACTCTGACAGGTCTCCCGGCGTGTGTGATAGTGTAGAGCATGTTAGTGTGTGTATAAGGACAAGGAAGAGAAAGGAAAGATCGCGCGCGGCCTGTTTGGTAGGGTACTGCTCCAGCATTAGCCTACTGTTGATCAGACAAACCACGGAAAAGTACCGATCAGAGCAGCCGGCCGCTAGAATTGTCCTCCACACAGCGTCTGAATTCGACATAGCTTAAAAGCTAGTGTCGAAAATCCTGCCGCTGTCGGGACTCGAACCTCCCAAGGACCTCCCGTTCAGAGGCACTACAGTGACATCAGTTGATGCACTGAGCCACTACTCCCGGTTTGGTGGTGGAGACGGCGGTGGTGGTGGGCGGGCAGGGGGGCGTGGCAGGGCGGGCGCGGGGTGGCGGCGCGCGAATGGCGGTGGCGCAGGTGGCGCGGGACTTTTTAAGTGCGCTTCGCGGCGCCGCGCGTGTTAACGGCGGTCGTTCCGCTGGCGGCGCTGTTGCCCTCGCAATTCGCGAAGTATCGGCGCGATTTTTATGAAAATTGATATTTGGCCATTCATGTATGTGATCATGACCTTTTCGGTTTTACTGCTTCCATTTACGAGGAAAGGAGGAAAGTTTTTGTTTTTGTGATGAATTGGGTTGTAACAGGTTAGGAAGGGGACGCTGCGTATGGACTCGCCTGCTTGAAAATACGAAGCCAGCGAGTGTCCATATCGTCGAAAAGATTGAACTTAATAAAATCTCCATGTCCACAACCAGACACGAAAACCCTCTTACTATCCCTTATAAAGAGATTACTTATATTCTATCTAGTCAAAATGCATGAGATAAAACTGGAAATGACTTCTACGAAATTAAGGAGACACACAAAGTTTCGGAATTTTGATGAGGGGAGGCTTCTGTGCGCGAAAGTTAAGTGAGTGGAGTTCTCAACGGACCGGGCCGTAGCGCCGCGTTGAACGCGGGCCGTTTAGCCCCTTCCGGCACGCGGGAACACGCCCGCGTCATATTACAGCAGTCCGCATTCCCCAACTCGCCCTCGCCCTCGCCCTCGCCCTCCCTCGCCGCGGGTCAGCACTTGGCGCCGAGGACGGACATCCACCGCCGCCCTCGCAGCGGCTCGCCCCCTCGGGGGCGGCCCCGCCCCCGCCCCGCCCCGCTTGCCCCGCCCCCGTCGCCGCGCTGCGCAGGATATACAGAAAGGAGCAATTTGCGAAATTTCATTAGCATATCTATTACCGCCTAACGCCCCCGAAAACCAGGGGCGGCGGGTGGGTGCGGCGGCGGGCGCAGGGGTCGGACGGAGCGAGGGGGGAGGCGCGGGCTCGGGGGTGCGGAACGCTCTTCGGCTTGATTAAATGGTAGCTCGGGGCCCCCATTGGGGATAATTAATTTTCGATTGCCCTCCAATCTTGGCACATGCACCGCAAATAAAGCCGCGCGGAAGGAGCGGCGCCTGCTGCCGCCCGCTCTATTGACACTCGGGGGAGCGGTGGGGGCGGCGGTGGCGGCGGGGAAAGGGGCCGCGCGGGCGGAGGCGGCGGCGGCGGGCGAGCGTAGTGCGGAGGGTTAAACCCGCGCACCAGCGGCTTACGACCCGGAGGCGGCGGCGGCGGCGGTGGCGGCGGCGGCGGGCGACGCAGCTGCTGCTGCTGCGGCTGCCGATGCGCGCCCGCTGCAACCGGCGCTGGCGCGTGCGTCCCCCGGATTAGCGTACGCGCCGGGATGCCGCCCGCCGCCGCCGCCGCCGCGAGCGCCGTTCCGCGCGACGTATTTATGCATACGGCGGCCGCGGCGCTGAGCGGGGCTCGAAGCCAGGCCGACGCGCCGATGGGTTAGGCGCCGCCCGCCGCCGCAGTCCGCCGGAATGCGCTGGATACCCGTGGTGGAGTTGGCGGTGTTTAGGCTGCGGTATTTGTTATTGGGAGAGGGTTAGGTTTGCAGGCGTCGTCGTAACGAGCTACGGCCTCCTGAAGTTCGTTGAAGCGTTGTCGAGTAATCTACTACCTTTTTTGGAAACTGATTGGTTATTAATGATCGTGTGACTCTTATCTGTGTAAAACGCAAAGATCTTATCAACATATAAGCTTTGAACGTAAGCGGTTCAAAAGTCGAAATATCGATGATGATTATAATGATGATATTAATAATAATAATAATAATAATAATAATAATAATAATAATAATTACTATGTATTATATGACATTTTGAGATAACTTTAATTCGATTTTTGCTTAGCTAGCAGTATTTCCAGGCCCGGCCTGGGGAGGTATGTGTTAAGTATGTCGCTTTCTCATCATCATATCTATCTCTTTGGCGTTCCTACACCTTCTTTCCTCACATAGTTATAGAAACTGTGACGATTTATAGGAAAAATATTCAGCTTTCTTTTTACCCCGGCGGGGAATCCCACCACGGGCCGTCTCACAAAACTAGAGAGCTGATCACGACCCACATAAGGAGCATAATAATAATAATAATAATAATAATAATAATAATAATAATAATAATAATAATAATAATAATAATAATAATAATAATAATAATAATAATAATAATATACAGTAAACTTTGTATTTCCTCAATTAATCAGCATTCTAGACACTATTTACTGGCTAAAGCCAGTTGTTTTCACATAACGGAATTATAGGATATTCTTGGTATAATAATTACCTCTTAATTAACAATTAGTGTCAATTTGTAAATAGAATTAATTAGTAGTAGTATTAGTGTTCGATTTAGGTAATCTCAGGGCTTCACAAAGATAATAAATTGAGATTTAAAGAATCTCTCTACTCAAAATGTAATATGTTTCTGGCATTGGTCCGTAATTTGTTTAGGACTTCAAAAATAACCTTTAAAAAATCATTCAATAAATATGGCTGCATAAAATGTACACTTACAAATCTCAGCACTGTATGCAAAAATTGATCGTTTTCGGATCGGTGATGAAGCGTGATCAAGGACCTGTGTTTATACCAGAGGCAGCAAATGTTTGCCGTTAAGCATTCTACCCCTCGGCCAAACGCCCCGCGTGCCCAGTTGGAAACGCCCAGTCTCGGGCGGTTAAAACGGACGCGAAACTCGCATTTCTCTCCGCCCTCCAGAAGCCAGTTGCCCAGTACGTTTGCCATGTAACAGGAGATACTTAGCAAATTAATTACATCTTCCACCACTTGCATTTACGTCCGGCGCGCGCGAGCCTTGCATTACAAACATTTGCGGCAGCAGTAGCTCCTACACCAGCGCAGAAATGTTCGTATGTGCTTGATACCGCCTCATGTAACGCGTTCTGCACTTAGTTGATGAACTAGATGAATGTGACACACATCATCGCCAAAATTAGATCTATATCTCACGAGGGGGCACGCTATTCGGGAACTGTGTATCCAGAGATTTGTAGGTTATGGAAGAGATAACATTGAGAGTAAATGAATGATGTTCTTTTCATGCATCATTCATTATAGTGCAGCAACATTCTTCATTATGTAAATGGTCTTGTAAGTTCCTTATAGTAAACACTCTTTGCATTTTATTCTCTCTCGGAAATAACATTTTAGAGATGTGCCAAATGTCAATTTCGTGATTCAAAACAAACTGCTGATAATTTGAGTTATATATCATTATTCTCAAAATATTTTTTTAATTGCACCACCTGTAGTTTTAAATATTGTCAAATACCTTAAAATTCATAAGAAGCTTATAAAACTACAAATATTTTTTTAAAATTAATCCTTATCTCTTAATTGAACCATTCACCTTCCTGTCCACATTTTGCCTAATCCGAGATTTAAAACTGATAATTAGTGCAGTAACTTTTATTTTTCAATTCTTAATTTCTTTAATCAAAGGATTGGAAAGTTAAACTATTCTTCAAAAGGTTGCCAAACATCGCACGATGTTAGGCTCACGAAAATCAATTGTGTCTTTTGTGCAACAATAAAATTGAAAGTTTTTGTAAAAAAGGTATCACAAATAACCTTCCGCCAAACATATTGAAAAACAAGGTAGATAATTTCTTTTATGAAAGTAAATTTGAATTTCCATCACCCAATAATGTGATGTCAACCTAATTAGTCAATGTTTCACAGTACAGGTGTTTATTTTATTACTCAAAGTGTACATGGCCGAAAGCGTCGGCCTACCCGCAGTAGGAAGACCTGTACCCGGGAGCTAGTCCCTATGCTAGTCTGATCTACTACTTAACAAATTTGCTTTTGAAATACTGGTCCTGTACAAAAATTCTTTATGTGAACAGAAAGTTTAGAAAAGATAATTACAATTGTTAATACTGAGGTGTAGCCCTTAGGATACATACACATACAATGAAAACTTTACTTGTAAGAACTTAACATAAGACTTAAATATACTATTTACAAGTAATTACCTGGAAATTTAGAAAAGACAGTGATAATTTTTAATACTGAGATGTAGCCTTTAGGATACATACATATCGTACAATCAAAATGTTGCTTATAAGGACTTAAAAGTGCTATTTACATGTATTTACAATGACGAAGGCCAATGTTTGACATGTGGCATAACGTTTGTCCGGGCGGCGCCGCTCGCGCTGCGCAGAGCCCGCGCCGTCGCCCGCGGGCCCGCCCCCGCCGCAGCCGCAGCCGCCCCCGCCGCCCCCGGGCGCCGACTGCTACTCGCCCGGCGCGGCGCCGTCCCCCGCGGCGCACCCGCTGGCGCTGTGCCTGGGCCCGCCGTGCCCGCCGCCGCCGCCGCCCGCGCCGCCGCCGCCGCCGCAGACGGTGGTGCAGGCCAGCCGGTCGCCGCCGCCGCCGCCGCCGCCCCCGCCCTTCCTGCTGGGAGGCCACGTGTCGTGCGCCGCGTCGCCGCCCGCGGGCGTGGCCGCCGCCGCCGCCGCCGCGGCCGCCGCCGCCAAGAGCAAGGCCTCCCTGGGGCTGACGTGCGTCGTGTGCGGTGACACTTCCTCCGGCAAGCACTACGGCATCTTGGCCTGCAACGGCTGCAGCGGCTTCTTCAAGCGCTCCGTCCGACGCAAGCTCATTTACAGGTGAGTGCCGGAACGCAGCCCTCGGAACGCCGAGGTTTGAGGCAGTTGTGCGTTTCAACAGACCGTGAATAGGGAGACTCAATGCAAAGAAGTACGGGGATTCGGATTTCAGAGATCAATTTTAAAGAAGTAAAGAAATAAAAGAGGTCATCTTCGTCAACATTGTAATATGTCATCTTCGTCAACATAGTACTATGTTGACGAAGATGACCTCTTTTATTTCTTCACATAAGAACGTCAACAACACCGAATCAGAACTCCCACAAATTAAATAAGTTGTTTGAAGGAAAAATATATGTGTAATGAGGGAACTAGACATTTCATTATAAAATTAGAATATTTTAAGATTAAAATTAATTGTTTGTCAATGGCTATATAAGGCAGAAGGGTGATATCCCAAACTTCCAATCAATTATATTTGCATTTATATTCTTCTAAACCCAGTACATGTCTCATTAACACTAAACGAAATAAGCCTCTTGTCTGGAAAGCATTTCCTTCATGACTAATTCTCCATACGCGCATATTAATTGTTTCGTCGTAATAAGGACAGAGCTCATCTTTAGATGACTGAAAAATTAGTTTAGCGGCAAGGAAACTTTCGCACTTGCGGTTATCCATGAGAAACTTATGTCGGAGTAACTAGAAAACTTATTCGATGTCGAAAACGCTCCATCAAAGGGAAATGACCCCCAAGAAAGCAAAATATTTCTTTGATTATAAGATATAAACAAGATACTGGACAAGAATCAAACAATGCATACCTTTTACTTACTAATTAATCTCATGAATCAGTTATTTCAAATGTGGGATAAATGGATATTTGATAAGGAAAATAAACTTTGTACTGATTTGTTACGACCATGTTTTCATAACATTGAAGATCACATTCAATTAAATTAGTCACTACCACATTGGCGTTTTTATGTTAATCTTTTCACTTTTTTACATTTTAAACCAAAAATGCCAATAATAGTTTACGTACAAAAATGTAATCAAATGGTATTGCATTTTAATTGCACAACACTTCACATTACCCAAACGTAAATTCTCATTAACCGATGTGTACATTTAGTTTCCCGATGTTACGTTTCCAAATTGGCCAGGCATGTTACCGCCCATGTTTTTGGTTAGAGAATTATTTCAATGTTGTAGTTCCTTTACAAATGATACCTTTGCAACCTTTTTCTGTTTGAGAATAGCTTGTTAGATATTAATATTAATTGTAGTTGTATTTTTATATTATATTATCATAAAATCGTAAAACAACTCAACGGGTTGTAACTATAAAAAAGGAGCTACAACTCTAATAACAGTTCTTCATCTAGCCTTCTAAGTTATTCTAAAATACATCATAGTGGTGAACCAATATGTTTACTGTAATTTGCTTTTCTGTTAATAATTGTTATTCCATTTTAATATATGCAATTTTACAGTAATTGGAGTAATTATTATCTTTGTTTTTTAACTGTTTCAAATTCGAGCTTAGTGCATTGTTTCAAAATTAGTGTGAAATCAATATTATCCGTCCTGCTTTACTCAATTTTGAGTTATTTCAATCCTTTCATAAATCTGTACATATATCAGAAAAGTTCATTTGAAAGATGACTTCAAACGTAGTACATAATAATCCGTGTGGCATATATTCTCTCTCTCTCTCTCTCTCTCTCTCTCTCTCTCTCTCTCTCTCTCTCTCTCACACACACACACACACACACACACACTCTTTCTCTCTCTCTCTCTCTCTCTCTCTCTCACTCACTCTCTCTCTCTCTCAGATTAACCGACGCAAATGGAATGAACACGAAAGAGCCGACTTAACATCGACAGCCTTCGTCAACATTCGTAAAATCCTCCGCTCGTCGATACTCTCAATTTTCGTTGGGCGGCCGCCCATTGTCCGAGCGCAGCGCGGGCCCGCGGCTTAACTCCGAGCCTCGGCGCGGCGCGGCGCGGCGGCTGGGCTGCGGCGGGCGCAGGGGGCACCTTTGGCTTCTCCCGAGCGGCCGGCGCCTCCGCCCCCGCCCCCGCGCTAATCCTCGGCGCTGCTCCCATGAATCACGGCGCGCACTGGCGCGGAACCGATCGCCTGCCCCCACCTCCGCCCCCGCCGCTGCGCCCATCGCCAGCGCCGCCCGCAGATGAATTTCGGCGGCCGGGGATTTGCGGCCCCGCTCGCCGCGCCCTCTGGGGAGCGCCACTTAATGCGAGGGCGAGGGCGGCGGTGGCGAGGGCAGCGGGGCGTGCGCGGGAGGCGGGGATAGTGAAGTGGGTGAGGGAGTGGTCGTTGGGACGGGCGAAGCAGTGATGGGAGGGGCAGATTCAATAGTAACGGGAGGGCAGAGGTGGAAGGAAAGGTGCAACGGAACGGACCCAGGCGAAGCCGGGTCGTGAGAGGATGGGGCTGGGTGGTGGAATGGGGTGGCAGAATGGCAGGCGGGGAGGTATAGCGAAGCAGTAAGAAGAGGCGAAGAACGGACGCGACCGAACGGGGACGAGATGCGGGGTTGCGGACTGGTGCGGCTGAGGGAATGGCGGAGGGGCGGCGAAGTGAGGTGGCGGAGCGGGACGGTAGAATCGAGTGTCGGAGCGGGACGGCGGTGTGGCACGGTAGAGCCAGGAGTCGCAGGTGTTGGCGTGGTGTGTCGGAGCGGGACGTCGGAGCGGGGAGACGGAGTGATGCAGAGGAGCAGGACGAGAGAGCGGGTTAGCAAAGCGGTGTGGCGAAGTGGAGTGGCAGAGTGAGGTGGCGGAACAGTGTCGCGGTGCTGGGCGGAATGGTGGGACGGAGTATGGTGGGGTGGAACGGGGGTGAGGCAGAGAGGGGGCGGAATGAGCGGGCGGAAAGGGAGAGGGGGTGGAGGAGCAGGAAAGGCGGAGCGGAACGTCGGAGCGGGATGGCAGAGCATGGTAATGCAAGGGGGCAGATGGGGGAGGGGAGCGGGGAGGCGAAGCGGGGAGGCGGAGCGGATGCGGAGCGGGGATGCGGAGCGGGGATGCGGAGCAGGGACGGAGCGAGGCGCAGCGATGTGGAGCGGATGGAGCGGGGATGCGGAGCGGGGAGACGGAGCGGGGAGACGGAGCGGGGAGACGGAGCAGGGAGACGGAGCGGGGAGACGGAGCGGGGAGACGGAGCGGGGAGAAGGAGCGGGGAGACGGAGCGGGGAGACGGAGCGGGGAGGCGAAGCGGGAAGGCGAAGCAGGGGTGCGGAGTGGGAGGCGGAGCGGGGAGGGGGAGCGGGCTGGTGGAGCGGGCTGGCAGGGCAGGGTGGAGAAATAGGGTGGCGGACCTGGGTGGTGGTGCCAGACAGCAGGGCGGGACGGCAAAAAGGGGCGGCGGTGGAGCGGAGACGTGGAACAGGACGAAGGACGCCAGCGTGTTGCTTCGGTGGGTGGAAAGGGGAAGAGCGGGGCGGGGGAATCGGGGGAGATGGCGTGGGGAGGCAGGGCGCTCCGCACACATGGCTCCCGGCGCCGCGCCAGGATTTAAAAACGTTTTTCAGAAGAAATCCCCGCGCGGAGCGTTCAGATCGCATTCAATTTCTTGCGCCGCGCCGCGTGGCGTCGCGCTGCGTCGCGCCGGTGCGACAGGAGCAGCCGGGGGGGGGGGGAACGCCGAGATAGTAAGTGTAAGGGCAATAGAATGAAATAAGAGGAAGACAGAGAAACCGAGCGAGAAAGCAATCGTAAGTTCGGCTCGGGGGGATGAGGGCAATGGTATGAGAACACAATCTCGAAAGAGCGAAAAGGTCGAGCTGTTAGAAATAAGACTGTAAAAGGATGAAGAGAGAGTAAAAGTGTAATGGGGAAACAGGAACATGTTAGAATGAGAAGTAAAATGTGTTATAATGGAAGAGAAAAATGAATGTACAATATTAAAAAATGTTGACCCATTTTGAATGTAAGTCGGAGAGGATTAGAAAATGAAAAACTTGCAGGTACAATGAAAACCGCGGGCGTGTTTGAATGATTATGCGTATGTGTACATTCATATTTGAGATAGAAAAATTAAAATAATTTGCAAAACATTTGCAAGTAATTAATTGAGCGTTTATCGTGTGATTGAGACTGAAAATGAATGAAAACAAGTTAAAGAGGTAGTAATGCGAAAATATACTTTCTTTGTATAAAATCGGGACAATTAGTTAAATGACCACGATGACAGTCGGATTTGAATTAGCCTCAAGAAAGTCTGGATGAAAGAAATTCCACCGTATCCACGAGACACGAACGAAGGAAGTCAGAAAAGAACCAAAAAAGAGGAGAGAGAAAATAAACTTCAAGAAAGTGGAGATAAATAAAAGTACTGTGACGACGGGAATAAATGGCACTGAGTGAGTGAGAGAGAAAGAGAGAGAGAGAGACGGGGGATACAAAATGAGATGGAGAGGAAAAGTGCGTATGAGCAAGCGAGTGAGAGAGAAAGACAGACAGAGAGGAGGGGAATGGGGAAGTCAGAAAGAAGCGAAAATAAACTTGAAGAAAGCGGGGAAGAATAAAAGTACGGTGACGACGGGAATAAATGGCTGAGAGAGAGAGAGAGAGAGAGAGAGAGAGAGACGGGGGATACAGAATGAGACAGAGAAAAAGTGCGTATGAGCGAGAGAGAGAGAGAGAGAGAGAGAGAAAGAGAGAGAGAGAGAGAGGAGGGGAATGTGGAAGTCAGAACAGAGCGAAAATAAACTTGAAGAAAGCTGGGAAGAATAAAAGAACCATAGCGATGGGAATGAATGGCAGGCAGGGTGAGAGAGAGAGCGAGCGAGGGGGAGGGGAGGGAGCGCGAGAGAGACGGAGCGGGGAGGGGCGGCGGCCTGACGGGCGGCGCGCGGTGCTGGCGCGCGTGTGCCGCAGGTGCCAGGCGGGGACGGGCCGCTGCATCGTGGACAAGGCCCACCGCAACCAGTGCCAGGCGTGCAGACTCAAGAAGTGCCTGCAGATGGGCATGAACAAGGACGGTAAGTGGACGCCGGGCGGCGGCGGGGCGCGAAAACACACGGGGAAAAGCGCATGTCGACAGTGGTTCGGATACAAATGAAGGAACAGCTCAAAGTTTCGTGGATTCACTTCTGCGAGTTTACACATAATTCTTTTGGTGTTAAAAATATAACTTAACTGTCATACTTTGCAGCAATCATAGTTCGTAAATTACCGAATATAATTTTATAGATTCCTTCATTATGTTGATTCGCACTACGGTTCGCAGCACACGTTTGTATATCTATATTTTTATCCTTTTGTATCATTCTAATGGACGAACATTCATTTTATATGTTGCATAAATGTTTCCATTATACATCAGAAATTTATTATGTGCAATAAATGTTTAATGGCAATTTTTACATCAAATTTAACATTGTCTTAGAAGAATTACAGAGATAAAGTTTGAAAATGGAGAACACAAAAAACAGTTGTATTCGTGTTTGGGCAACATATCAACCATCTGAATTATTCTAAAAGTTTCTTGACCAATCATTGGGGTTTTAATAGTGTTTTTGTATCTCAAACAATTTTATTCTACAACAGAATTATTTTTTCTTCCTTAGTGTGTTAATACTGAAAGACTTACGTTTAAAATCACCGCCAAGAGCGCTTGCGGCTTGCCTCACTACGTATTTGCAGAGACTCTCATCGGAAGCCAGACCGGGATTCACCCGTACCGCCCTTCCGGAGCTATCTCCCTGGAGAGTTCCGCAGACCTCTGCGAGCCGCGTTTCGCACCTGTCTCGACTCCGCGCCCGCGGCGCCGGCGCACTTTCCCCACCCACCATCCCTCCCCTCCCCTCCTCACCCTTCCTACCCACGCCACTCAGCAGCGGCCGCCCTCCGGCGCCAAGGCGGAGCCGCCCTCCGCCCCAGCTCCAACCCCGCGCCTCCGTCGCCGTCATTACGCGCGCGTTTAGCGTCGCAACTGCTGCCGCGCAGCCCCATTAGCGCCTCCGCCGCTAACGCCCCCTCACGGGCGACCCACCGCCGCCAGGAGCGGCTTCTTCCCACGTTGCCGCTTTCAGCGCTCGCGTCTCTCCCCGCGCCTCCACTTCGCCTCGTGCGCTCAAGACTCCGCATGTTGCTAAACAGTACTGAGGGCACCGGCTCTGTCACTACACCTGTCGTTATAGTCTCATTCTTGTAAACTTGAAATGGTCCCACCACAACCGTAACTATTTTTCTCAGACATTGATGTTTCTTCTACTTTTTATATTGACAACTCATGTTACCCAACCACTTCTACATTACAAACTTTCTTCCCGTATTATTTTTTTTCTCCTACCAGGTTCAGTTACTGCTACCATATCGTTTCTTTAAGCCCATTGCTCCTATTATAATGTCAGAACATTCCTCTGGAGATTATGTCCCACCGATTCATTCCCTGACTTTTCTTCGGCCTATTCCTCCTCCACAGCCATTCTTTGTTCGTTAGAACCCACTTTCGCTGGGTACCTTTCTCTCCGCGCGATCTCTCCATTGCCACTACCGCAGTACATCTGTCATTTTCCCCTCTCTTTCTGTACCTTTTTAATGTTCTGTCAACCCTTTGCCACAACAACCGTATCCACCAACACCGTCAACCGCGCCATCGTCGCTTTCCTCGTCCCCGACGTCGATCCCGCCACCGGGAGCACCACCTTGCCCCCGCCTCCGACATCCGGACTCGGCGCCCCGCCCACCCGCTCCGCCCGCACCGCCCGCGCGCTTTTGCGCGTTTCTAATGGAGTCGCCGCCAGCGCCGGCGGCGGCGGCGGTGGCGGCGGCGGCGGCGGCGCCTCGGCGGAGGCGCGTCTCCATGGCAACGGCGCGTGCGGCGAAGACGGCGGCCGCGACGCCCGCGGCGCCAGCGCCGGCGCCCGCCTCGCGGCACGCGCGCCCGCCCGCCGCCGACGCCAGCGCGCTCTTTCCCGCGCCCCCGATATTTACACCCGCCGCCGCGCGCGCCTGCACGCGGCGCCGCCGGCGGGCCTCCGCTGCGCTCGCGCTCGCGCCCGAGTTGCTGCGGGGGCGGGGAGACTGGCACGCTTGGTCTTGTTACGTGCTGCGAGAGTGGGATGCAATGACGGGCCTTCGGGCGCACTCGTATGAGAAGGAGTTACGAGTAATATGAAGGTGCAACAGACTAGTTAGCGCAGTTTGCTTACTTTTCGCTAGTGATGAATGGGAAAGACTTTCGCAACTATTCATTACTTCTTTAAATATGTTCTTACTTTTAAGAAATTCGTCGGAGCATGCTGATCTTTACTTTATCGCATTGCTGCTCTCCAACAATATTTGAGTTTATCTTATTGAAGCGAATTACATTATAGATTAGATTAAAGTAATAAGACAAATATCCTCATTAGCTTATCGTAAATCCGTAACTGCTCGCTTTATAGCTTTACAATTTGTTTTTTATTCAGTGATAATCGATCAACAGAATTTGAAAAGACACCAAAAGAAAAATCGATTACACTGAAGATTAATATACATAATCAAAATTTCTATAAAATTTAATACATTTTGAAAATATTTCATGCCTCTATTTTCATTACTTTATCCTCTATCACAAAGTGTGATAAAGGAGGAGGGCAGTTGACCCTGAGAGAAAGTTACCTTTTTTTCGCGAATCACCTTATATTTAAAGAATAAAAAAATCTTTACACTCAATTTTTCGCAATTCTTCAGGTCATATTAAAATATTTAATGTATTTCGATTACTTATCAACTTTTTGATATATGAATTTTCATCAGAAAAATTATTTTTTGCCTCACTGAGTGAAGATGATGAGACAGAAATATTTCAATGTCTTGTAATTAAAACACACAAATAGAGTTTTCTGTATACCAGCATTATAAACGATCTTTTCTGTTACAAAGAATTAAAAGAATTAATTTTGATTCTTTTATAAATTTATAATGCTGTTATAAAAAAATAGCATATTCGACTCGTTTATAATGTTGCTTTATTGCATTCATACCAAAATTCGAAAACTTGCTCCTAACGTCGCTCGTTTTTGAAACATATGCAATAAAACTTAATATTATATTGTAAATGCATAAACTACTATTATTACATTATTTTTACGAACAGTAAAATTCAATAAAGAAAATGGATAATAGTTTTGGTTAGTAATTACATAATTTTATTTTATACAAAACTTGGTCTACTTTAATAACAAAAAGTCGGAAAGGATATGATTTGAAATGTAGATTTTGCAAATAAAATTATAAAATTGAAAATTACCTAAATTCAGTAAAATATTTAATGGAATAGAATAACAAAAATTTGATTAAATAATTCCAAAAAATTATAGCAGTTTTAGCGAATGAAACGATTCCGCAAATGCACAAAATATCCGTCATTCTTGAAAGTCCTTTAATTTAGGTTTCACGACCTTGTTTCGGTTGCCTGTTTTTCGGTTTTGGGATCCTCCTCATCATCATCACCATCATCACATCAGTCAAGCTGACTGCTAAGTTGACAAGAGTCTTTGAGTGTTTTTTGATGTAATGTCTTAGTGTGTATCAATGGGGTATCTATCTATATAAAAATCATGCAGCTAGCTTTCAAAACACGCTTATTCTACGACTAATTCATTAATTTAGAATGTTCTAATAGATTAATATACCAAACTGTAGTTAATGTTCAGATATAAATCACTATTAAAGTAACTTTCCACTAAATAATTGTTTTTAATTTCTCACTTGTAACCACAATAGCACGACCCAATTACATTTTCAGTTACGCAACCTAGGATACAATCTACCAATGTCGCCACAACTATTAGCATTTACTTTTTCGATTTACTTGCAGTTAGATACATTACTTGAACTTCATTACCTTTATTAGGTTTTGGTTGGACACAGCCACTATGAAAGAGTAAATTAATTGGATTTCCTTGGCGAGGTCCTATTATGTGCATATGGTGGAAAACACTCTTGATGATTATGTAGTTGAAGGTGCATTGATATATAAATTGTAAAGGAGCATAGCTTGGGATTGAAAATGAAAGCGTTTATTAGTTACTTTCTCAGTAATTAGATTTAAAAATAAAATATCAATCTTACGAAATGATTCAATAAAACGAGAGGGGATTTAATTTGTTTAATGCGACAGCCCTAACAGTTTAAACATAGTCACATACATAAAAACGTTTGCCATGCAAGGCACTATACTTCGAACCTTAAGCAATGTACATTGAACTTGTCACAAGATTCTCAGACAGAAACAAATCATTTTTAGTCGTTATAAAATTATAATTTGCTGATTAATGAAGATTGAGTAGATGTTTTTATTCATTGACAATTAGGATAAAATCTAAAAGCGTATTGTTAAAAACACTGAAAGAAGTTTTTTTACATTTTATTCTAGATATTTTCATCCTCCAATTGTGTTTAGATTGAAAACGCAAACATTGTTGTCGAGATTGTTAAAAATGTATTTCGCAGTCATATTTAAAAATCGAAGCATGTGCATATATCACGTCATTTTGCCTCGCCACGCTCAAACCCGCGAGGTTCAATGGGCATTAAACATCAGGCAGGCAAGGCAACCTGGTCGAGGTCAAATACTCCACACGCGTATAACACACCAAACCGATCGCCCAGCCATCCGCGCGTATTGATTTATCATTCCCCAATGACGCTGGCACCTCGGGGAATAACCGGAGGCCCAGATCATCCCGTTTGATCCTGGCTCGGCGGCCCCCAATCGCGCGCTCGCCCCGGCGGCGGCGCGGCGGCGCGGCGGCGCCTCGATCGAGCAGTCGCCGCTGCGGCGCCTCCACACGCCGCCACAGCGCCGCCAGCTGCGCCTGGCGCGGGCGCGGCACCTGCTGCCTGGGCCAAGGCGGCGGGGGCGGGGGCGAGGCGGCGCTGACGCCGCCCCCGGGGAGCATCTCGGGGCGCGACCCGCCACCGCCGCCGCCCCGCCCCCGCCTGCGAGCTCAGGCGCGCCGCCGCCTCATCGATCGGGCGTCCGCCTCTGATGGATGCGAGTTAGAGCCACGCCGTAATCTGGAGACCAAAAATGGCCGCCGGCTGGCGGCGTTTTTGCGGCGCGCGCGGAGCCTCTGGTCGCCTCTGCTCCTCCGCCTCTGCTTGCGCCGTCCCCGCCCCTCCCCGCCCCGCCCCGCCGCGCCTCCGCCGCCGCCGCCGCTCCGGGAAGTTAAGCCCGAGTAATTTACGACGACGCTCCCGCCGCGGGGCCGGGTAATCCCGGCGTCGCGCGAGCGGGAAGGCGCCCGCTCGCCCGGGGACGCCGCCGACGCCGCCGGCGACGCTGCGGGCGCTCTCTGCCTCGGATCGGCGCTCGCTGCTAAACGCCCTCGCACAGCGGCCTAGGGCCAATGCGTTGGAGAAGTGCGGAAAGCGGGAAGAGGTTATGAAACACGAATTAACGGATGTGATTCGGGTGCGAATGCTCAAGGTAGAACGCTCCGATGCGAATGCTAAGTTCTCAGTTAGTCCCCTTCAATTAGCTGAAGGGGAATAATTGAAAACTTTAGGAAAATCGGTAGGTGATATACTCACTGTAATGTAATATTCCCTTCATAATAAGTTTATTTTCTACCTCACAAATCAAACGCAACGGAATAAAGAAATATATTAATTCCAAATATTAATGCACCAGATAATATGTATCTGTCGTCACTATTTAGTATTGTCTTGTATTCCTCTTCACAAATTGTAAATACCCTCCAAATCGTGTATTATTGCGCATTTCAAAATTCTCAATCATATAATTCATAAAATTGCTTAGTTGAACATATCGTCCGTTACAATCATTGAAAAACGTCAATGAAACGTAGAACAAAAAGTTAATTAAATTGGCCGTCGAAGTGTATATCATGTAAAATAATTACGTATTATCAAAGTCATAACGAAATGATGGTCAATGAAAAGACGAACTTTCGAAACCAAAAGCAGTACAGTCTCAAATTTGACCGAGGGCACAGGCCATTCATTCGCCGCAGTCTCTCAGTAAACCGAAACTCCTCTCAAAAGTATGCACATTCATCTCGAGCATGGCCGCATTTATGATACGCGCCAGGGATTACTTCCTCCTCTCCTCCTCCTCCTCCTCGTCCTCTTCTCCTCTTTTGCGTCTGGCGAAACCAACCCCCCTGAACATTGGGGTTGAACCCCTGGAGCGGCGCGGCGCGGCGCGAAACGGCGCCTCGGCGTTGCTCCTCTCAAAGAAGCCTCTTTCCGCCCACTTCTTCTTTCTCCTTCGCCGACTCGCGCCGCTCCACTTAAAGCTTATTTGCATCAGTAAATCGAACGCGCCCCGAGCGCCTGCGCGGCCTGCGCCGGCTTAATCTTGCACATCTGACTACCCCCGCGCGCAAAGAGCTCGCCCCGAGACGCGCCCGCCCGCCCGCCAACCCGCCCGCCCGCCCGCGCCGGAGCAACGGCGGCGAATAGAGGCCCCGAATGCGCCTCGGAAAACGCCGTTTTCTTTGAGGGGAAAGTGGAAGCGTCGTTTGAGAAGAAAAATTGTTACTGGGAAAATGAGTCTTAAACAGTGCTTCGAAGTAGGCGGATGGTTCTACTGTCGGAGTCAATGAGACTGGCTGTTCGGGAACGGTCGTGTCTGAAGCAATGATGCCATCGTTTTACTGACGTGCTCTATCATTTTTAATGCTGTTGATAATATTATATGGAAGAATAAGAATATTGTTTCAAAAATTAAAAAATAGAGTAAGAAAGAAGTGCAGTGAAGTGGTGAATTGAAATGTAATGTAGAGTAATTAGAAAATCACAACTTTAATGCGTTGAAATATTTGTGTAGAGTAGATATAAAGAATTAGTTATTATTAATATTGTTATTATAATTAATATTTCATTATTGTTATATTGCTTTTTATGTAGTATTCTTACAGAATAATTAGAAAAATCATGTGTTTCATGTTCTAAAATAACTGTATTGTCATAAAAATATAGAATTATTGCTATTATTATTATTATTATTATTATTATTATTATTATTATTATTATTATTATTATTACTATTTCAAAGTAGTTTTGTTATATTGTAATAAAGTATAAACATCATATGTTGAGAGACGATGTTGATTTTATTGGCGGCGTCAGATTTACAATATCAAAATCACGATTCACAGGCCCGCTGCAGCTTACCCCATTAATGCCCAGCGTCTTCATCTGAGGACGCACATATTTGGTCAACTCATATTTGCTTCTTTTGCAATACTTTGTGAATTTAATTTCTTCAATAGACGTATACATTCTAAACGAAACATATAAAACAATTTGTTTGTTTTTTTCATTCCTGTAAGTCAGATGTCGATTTAGCCGTGATCACTAAGGAATTGTATAGTCCTGACCAGAGTGTACACATGTCTTGCGTCGTTTTATTCAATTTGCTCTTCAATGAATATTGAACTCATTCCGTTGATATCGTTGGCCGTCATCAAAACCTTGCTGAAGTACAGTGATAGTTGATCCTTATTTACTCACTTCTCAAACATTTTTAGGCCTTTTGAGGGAAAAATTCAAAATGTTTAATGGCGATTATCCTCGGATAACTAAGGGGATTGCTGTCGTTTTTATTATTTAACGTAAAATGTTTTCAATATGAAGGTGAATGTATAAAAATTGTTTTATTTGTCTCATAATGAATGTTAAAAATTGTTTGAATATGTAATTTGCCTCGTAATACCAACGTCAGAACAGTGCATCATACGTTTTTTAATAATGTTTCACAATTTCACGTACTTTACCATTGTGCGTCGAAGTCTGGTTCGTTGTAGTACATAAATGTTTACATATATTAAAAGTATTTTTTTCGCATTCCTAAAAAGTAAAAATTTTAAGGCAGGATGGTTTTAAGCTCCATTCTTTTAGATAAAATAAATTTAAACGCAATAGCTCGATCATTGTATGTTATTTTGTTTTCTCTTTGAAAGTTATTTGAAGTTTGAAAGTTGGCCAGAAACATAATAAAAAGATTTATATCACTTTTGCCTATTATTTATGTATGTTATACGCGTATTAGGCATTCCGTATATTATACGCACAAAAGGAAAAATTACGTATTATTTCAGATGCAATAATACATATATTTCACAATGATCTAAAAGGTGTCTTTCCCTTAATTCTTCATCTTCCTAATCTCCCTCCGTCAAGAAAACCCGCTATCACATCTAAACACCAACATTGCGCAAACGTTTATCTCGCTAAGTCCATCTCTTAATACTACCATCACCAAAAACACGCTGTCACGTCTAAACACGAACATCACCAAATGCCCATTCCACTAATTAGTCCAATTTCTAACCCAATCACAAAATCGCTCTCTGAACACGACCGCAAAGGATCCTAACGAGTTCATGCAAATGAGTAAAAAATCATGCAAAAATTGTCATTCTTGCGCGGCGCGTGTTTGCTGACGCGGTGCTCCGCAGGGGCAGCGGAGCGGGCGCCCGGCGCGCGCCTCGCCGGTCAAAAGAACGCCGCCGCAGGGGGACGCCTGGGGGAGGGGGAGGGGGCGCGGGGCCCCCGAAGGCGGGAGGGAAGACCCCCTCCCTGACGCGCGCGCCGCACATGCAAATGGACCCCCGCCCTCGCGTTAATTGCGGCGCGCGATTGGCCTCGTTAGCGACCGCAAGACGCCGCCGTGGAGCGTAGACCTCGGTCGCGGGCGACGCCGCGCCGCAGCCACCGCCGCTGTCCCTCGACCGTCGCGCCGCCCATTCGCCCACTCGCCCGCCCGCCCGCCGGCCCTTTTGGAAGCGCGTCACCTACGCCCTCCGCCGCCACCGCCCGAAACATCGTTATACTAGACAGTGGTGTCTCGTTCATGTTTCTTAAGAGGAGGAACGTCGTCAAGAAAATAAACTATTTTCAATGAAACATACAAAATATTAGATTACATGTGGCGACTTATGGTGTTTACAAAAGTCCTACAGGTTCTGTTTGCCCCTTCCTCCGGGCTAATCCATCTCACAGTATAACGTGACACCGTGCGCCAGCCTCTGTGCTTGTCGGAATGTGACATGACATGTAGGGCGAAGATAGCCGCAAAGTAACACGTTCACCTATTAATACAGGTGTCTCAGAATAAATATTACAAACTTCTAGGGCATATAATGGGATCGAAAGGGGTGGTACCTTTTTTCCAATGAGCATATTGTAGGAAATATTTATGTAAAGAAGTTAATATGTAAAATTTGCCCCTGATTAGTAGGCATTATGCAATGATGTATGGCAGGTACGTAAAATCTCTTTGACTGTGTCAGAACGTGACCCGTCACACACTACTCCATCGCGAGTTGTCTGCCCATTTGGGGGAAATTCCATATGTGAGCCATTCCACGTCAAATCGAACGAGCAATATCAATATTTCACCTTCATATTTTTAATTATTTTCTATTTTTTTATGGTTGGTTGGTTGCTAGTGATTCCGGGCCCGTCAACAACATAGGTCATTAGTTCCGTAAGTATAGGGCATGCATTTTCCTCGAGAGGAGGCGGTGATCTTCCTCCGCTGGATGGCGAGATCAGGCGCCGACCTACCGTCGGCTTGCGGGGTTTCCCCCTAACGGGACTCTCCCACCAGCGGGGTTCCCGACCGGTTTCCCGGAATGTGTGGTAGTGTAGCGCATGTTAGTGTTAATGTGTGTGTGTGTGTGTGTGTGTGTAAGGGGAGAGGATAGGACAAGGAAGAGGTAGGAAAGAGTCGCGAGGTCCGTGGCCCGTTTGCTAGGGTACTGCTCCGGCATTCGCCTTGAGTTAATCGCAGAAACCACAGAAAACTACCGTTCAGAGCAGCTGGCTGCAAGAATTCTCCTCCAGACAGCGGCTAAATTCGACCTAGCTGACAAGCTAGTGTCGAAAATCCTGCCACCGTCCGGACACGAGCCTAGGACCTCCCGGTCAGAGGAACTGCAGCGACATCAGTTGATGCCCTGAGCCATCTCTCCCGGTAATTTTTTTATTTATATTTATTATATGGATCAAATAAGATAACACGTGAATTTTTTTTTTCAACTTTATTATTTTCGGAAATATTGCATAATGAAATTTGCTAAAAATGGCGCGTATCACTAACTTAAAAATATCACGTATTTGAATACACTAATTATAGAAACTCCGTTCAAATCCATTCGAAACTTAAAAACATGTTTAATTATCGAGATTTTGCAAATTATTCAATTTCCTGAATTTTCAATTGTTTGAAAAAGTTTTAATTTTGAAAATTGAAAATTGTTGTAAATTCTATGAGTTGATTCAATGATTCAAATTTTTAAAAAAATAGTAAACGCACTATAGTATGGTTGACAACTCCAGAAAAAATCAAAGTGAGATCTCAGTAACTTCCAAAAATATTATTTTTTACGAACCAGTGTGCAGCAGATTGTTGCAACAGACGCGTCTCTTTCGTTACTGGTCGTCAGTTTCATTGAATAAAGCACTAATTTAAGTACTTCTTGAGGTAGTACAACTTCACGATTGTATTTGTTTATTAAATGACGGATTCTTGACTCATGTTTTAACTGCTATTTTGAAATTTTCTGATCCTTCACAACTCACTTCAATTATATGGACTCGCTTAACTTAGAATTCCTGAACTTTTGTCACAATGTAGTACAGTTCTAATGCCTCACCGAATATACTTTTAGGTATGGACAAAATTCCATTATCTTCAACTTCTTAGCCACTTTTATCATGTGTTAGGTTGCTACGAAGAGTCGTTTTCGTCGTAAAATTTTACGGTATCTTCAAATATAAAAAAAATTGTCAAAATTTGAATTTTCAACGTCTTATGATCTGTTGAGTGAAAGGAATCGATACGTTTCTTAGTAATATCTTTATTGTCTGATTTTTCAATTGACGTTGAAAAACCTACAGTGTGAAAAAAATTATCTGAGATAGCAATTTGTACTTTTCTGAAATTTGTCATGAGGATACCGTTTTTGTTGCAATTTTCTTTTCTTGACGGGCGTATCTCATATTGAAATTAAACTCTTGTTTATATTCTTTACATTAATTTCGCAGACACTTGAACTATCTGAAGAGCTTGAATTGTCATTTTTTTATTTCCAGTTTTCATTTCCACTGATTTCCACTGACCTTCCGCTACTTTCGTCAATGAAACGGAAGCTATTGATCTCAACGCTCTCTTCACTAACAAAAAGCATTTTTTGGAAGCCGTCTCCCTATTTTCCAACATGAATCACAAATTCACCGATATAAATCACTCCTCTAAATCAAGTTTCACTAGTAAATCGTGGTTTACGCGACTTGGAGATTTTCTTTTCTTAAAATCATGGTCAGAGAGATTAAATCGATTGAAACCTCTGTCCTATCTCGTACGGTGATCGCTACTCATGTTACACAGAATACACACGATTCACAGAACAAGCTCTAGCACTCTTCATAGGTTGCGTATTGCGACTGATGTTCAGAAAATTTTACTCAAGTCCCTTGACAAGTGGTCTGCTGTATTTCACGAGAAAGGTCAGGAGGGTACTCCATTCCTAGAACGCAAAGGAACTCAGCAATAAAATTCGTTCCGCTGACACGAGAAAAAGCAGTAGAATTCGTTTCACTGACACCCATCCCTTCTGGGGAGAGAGTGCACATATGAGTTATTAATATTTCTTGAAACCATAATCAGGCTTGTTTTCTTGTAATGTTTTGTATAAAATTGAATAAAAAATGTGCCTAAATTTTTTTCTATTTTATATCTAAGCGAGTTCATACAGAAAGTTTCATTTTTTAAATAACTACACTTTGTAATGAAATATGTATTGTTTGAGAATTTAATTTATAGGGGAATAAAGTAGACTTATCAAAGTATTAAATGAAAGAAACCAGGACTTTCTTGTTAAGTGCATTCGGTTCAATCAATCATATTTTGCAAAGTACACGTAAATTACAAAATTTAATATACTCATAATTACACAAATATTCAATTTTCAGGTAAATAAAGAAACACGTGTCTCCTCTCTTTATATTCAGATTTAATAAAAAAAATCATCCATTTAAAAAAATGCTGTCGAGTCTTGTATTAATTGACGTGGCTCATGTTTGATTTCGTTTCGCTGTCACCCATCGATTCTAGGGGCAGAGTGAACATATGAAATACTAATAACCCTTGAAACCCTAATCAGGCAGACGGTCATTCTTTTTATAGTTCTTCAGCACTTCGATCAAAGACTGACCGAACACAGTTCGTTAGTGCATGGAAAGGCAGAGCGCGGCATCATACTTACAATAGATTTTTTAGAACTGTATGTGTGAGGTGCCCACTTTTTTCTCGGTGTATTTTATAGCAAATTGAACAAGGTATACGCCTATATTTTTCAAATTTTTATCTCATCGAGGTTATGCAAAAATTTTCACTTTTTGAAAAAAAATACATTTTTTAAATTAAATATTTATATTTTGAAAAATGTATTTCAAAATATAAATCATATTGTCATCATATGTCATCATATTGTCATCATTTGTCATCATATTTTGTAAAGTACGCGTAAATTCCAAAATTTAATATAATCATAACTACACAAATAATAAATTTTCAGGGAAATAAAAAAACACGTGTCTCTTTTTTTAAGTCTAGATTTATGAAAAAATATCGTACATTTAAAAAAAGGTGTGTCAACTCTTCTGCGATTTGCCGTTAAAAGGCTCATGTGCAGTTTCTATATATGAACCTCCAAGTTAAAACGAAGTTGGGAAAACTAAAATTACAATACCTTATTTTTGTAATAACCGTTCTCCGTTTGCTGTTGTTAGGATAGTACTTGTTCTAGATTATAATTAGGCATTGTTCGTGGATTCACATTTCATCTCCTCGTAAAGTTATTAACACACATAAAGTTATGACTGTAATCGTTAAAAAAGTTCTAGATTTTAATAGAAAAACACGTCTAGTAGCACTGATAACGTTTTTCAAATATGTCTCCCTATTTTACGGTTTTTGATCTACCTTTTTGCCTGTCTGTCAGCCATTCCATCAGTTCGTACAATACATGAAGCTCACATTGCATTTTCGAAATTTTCCCTGAAAATGCATTTGGAATCAGAAACAAGGAAACATAGAGATGGAAAGGAATAGGAACAATTGTGTTCTGAGGCAATATCTATGACATTACAAGATTGAATATTTCGTACATCAAACACAATTGGTGTCCGTATCTCCTTTAGTAAACAAGTGTTCAATAGCTCACGACCACGATATCTTTGAGTACACAAATGTCCGAAAGCCAATAAAATGCTGGAACGAGATGAATTTCTGGATGCTTGCTTTGGTGCACAACATGCAAGACATGGGTTTACGTATGGCAAACACGGTTTTATTATTGGCAAACATACGGATAAACTAGGGTCTCAGATATCTGATTTCTTCTAAATTTTACTAATTCGGTACTCGGTAAAAATAATCGACTTACCTTGAACTCCAGCACTGAAAAAATTGCGGAATGCAACCAACTGCCCTGATTGTGTCTTCTTTAACATTCCGTCATTGCCAATAATACCGTTCCCCTTTGCTCTCAATGACATTGTCGCCTGCTTTTCGTCGCCCTCGTCCTCTCCGTTACCTCTGAATTCACCGACACATCTGACATACGCGAAACTTTGTGTTCTGAGCGTGTCAGAGTTGCATCTATTCTGTAGTTTTACTCGACAATAAAAACATGAAGTATTCAATGCTTTTGAGGTTACAAGTCAACAGATTCATTTCTTCGGATACAGTACGAAAATGTTTAAGTTGCGGTGGGGAATTCACATGTTAATACACAATTTAATACGGAAGAGAAGGTGAAAAGCTGCTTTATTTTAAGTGTTTAACTAGTTTAGGATTTTTTGTGACGCAAATTTCTGAGATCAACTAGCACATTCCTTTTTCCAACGCAATAGGTTTATTCTCGGTTCCTTACATGCCATTCCTTCAGCGTCAACTCGCCCGCCAATCCCCAGCCCCCGATGTCGATTCACCTTCAAGCACCCGTTTATCTAGTAGAATATGGTTTGCCCCTCGAGCGAGTCCCGCCCGCTGTCCCTGCCCGAGCAACGTCCGCATCCCCGCGGCTCAGCTGCTGTGCCGTGCGCGTGTCCCCCGCCCCCAGGCCGCCGCCCCTCGCCCCCCGCCCCCGCCGCCGCCGCCGCCAGCGCGCGGCGCGGCGCCCTCTTCATCCATCATGTCCCGTGTTGTAGAAGCCACCGGCCTCTTCCTCGCCGCCTTCTCTGCCGACACCCATCTCATCTTCCTCCCCGACTCTCGGTCGCTGCCCACAGGTCCGCTGAGGACCACGCCTTCGCCTTCTGGACCGGCCACCTACGCCCCCCACCGTCACAACCACCACCATCGACACCACCACGACGGTACGTTGCGATTCGCCACTTTGTTCAATTCTTAGCTTTTTTATTCGGGAGGATCTCAACGTATTGGGCTTAGATCTGTCAATGTAGTTTTTGATCAACGGTGTGGAAGCATATTGAACCACGTATTCTTAAGATTTTATTCGCCGATTTTAAATAATGTGAATTAAGCATCATTCAAATTTTCAGATAAACTGACAATTAGTCGAGAACTTTAAGGTCTTATCAGGCCTAAACGACTTGATATAAAGCATCACGGAAAGGTTTTTGCCTTAATTTATATTATAATATTTCTGTTTTATTTTCATTGGTTTTCCCCTTATGTTTGTTTGAACTCTTGGAAGATAATGATTCGTGAATTCCCATAACGTCATCCTTTTGTCTCCTTTGAATACTGATTACGAAGGGTATGTATACATTTTCTTCATTGGCATAATTTCTTCTCCATTACGTAATAAACTCGTCTGTCTATTGCCTCTTACATATTCATATCTAGTGTTCGAGCACATTTTTCATCGAATTTACATTTATTCTCCATTTCCATGTTTTAATTTACCTCTTCGATTTTGCTTTTCTTTTCGTCTTTCATATATTCTCTTTCCTCTTTCACCCCATCCCTCTGAACTCGTTCGTTGTGTCATTGCTGTTGGAACCGCCTTTCATCGCCGTGTCGGCCACCTTTTCCATCCGCGGCGCTTCTGCAGCCTTTATCGCGATCGCCACCAGCGCCCTCCGTCGCCCACACGGTGTCCGCCGCCCGCCGCCCACCGTCTGCCGCCCGCCGTCCGCCGCCCGCCGCCCGCCCCCTCCGCCCGTCCCCACTGCCGGCGCCCGCCACCCGCCTCCCGCCACCCGCCGCCCGCTGCCCACCGTCCGCTGCCCCGCCCCTCCACCCGCCCCACTGCCCGTTGCCCACCGCCCGTTGCCCGCCGCCCGCTGCCCGCCGCCGTCGCCCGCCGCTCACAACCTCCCACCGCTCACAGCTCCCGCGGCCGCCCGTAACTCCCCGACCCACCATCCGCCGCCATCGCCCACCTCCACTGACCGTCGCCGACCGCGCCAGAGCCCTCCTCCCAGCCACCGCGTCGACGAAGCGCGCGGTTTCCCTCTGCAGGCGCCCCGCGGCAATTACACGCGCGTTTGAGGCGTCGTCGTCCGCGGCACCGCAACGCGAGGCAGACGTGCGCGCGCTAAAGCTCATAAAGACTCGACGGGCGCGTTTTCCAGCGGGCGGCGACGGCGGCGGCTGGGACGCGGACGCTCGCCCGTCGCTCACAAAGGACGACGGCGGCGGCGGCGGCGACACGTCGCGAAGGGCGCGGCGGAGGGGCGGGGCGGGGGCCGGGCGGGGGCCGACACACGAGCGCGTCCCCGCATGTGCGCACGGCCGCCCGCCCACCGCCGCCGGGAGGGCGGAAGGGCGGGCCACGCGGATTTGCATGCGGGCCTGACTCACGCCGCCGCCGCCGCCCCCACCGCCGCAAGGTTTCACGCGCAATTACGCAGGAGTGCAACGGCGTCGCGCGCGGCCGGCCGTTGCCCTAACGAGGGCCGGCACGCGCCGAAAGGGTGAAAACAGTTTACACTTATGCAAACCGAGCCGTCATTATATGCGAGCCTCAAGGGCCGCGGTCGGCGCGCGTGTGTGGCGTTCAAGGCGGCGGCTTACGCCGATGGCGCCGATGGACAGCGGTTGACAGCGAGAGGGGACGGACAGACGCTGGAGAGTGGAACGAGATGAGATGCGAGGGCGATTGGTGGGTGATAAAAGGTGAACGGAGGTGCTCTAGAGAAGTCATGTTCGGTACATGCCACCAATTGGGATCTGGTAGCACAGGTGGCACAATGATATCTCGCTTCATCCACGCAACTTGCCATTCATTGTCAGTAGAAGACAAATGGTTCTGGAACGTACACCCGAAACTCGATTCTGCAGGGATTAGAAACATAATTTAAAATACGTTTATTATGGTTATATTTATTAACCATATCACTTATATTTTTACTTTCGTCCCTGTACTATATTAAGAAAGGAAATGTACTGGAATCATGTCAACAATAGTCACGAATTTGCGATCGTAAAGATCGTGTTTTAAGTTGTTTTGGGCTGTAACTTCTCACACACGTCAGGATTAAGATGTATCAGAACTGTTTAAAAGATTATTAAGATTGGTGCAGGTGGCGATGAGATGCAGGCAATTTTGTATCCATAAATTGGGGGGATGTCTCCTAAGTAGATGGATGGATTGATGGATGTAAGTATGTGTCAAGTAAGTTCGGTCAGATTAAAGAGCAGAAACTTGGTAAATACGTCAGTAGAAATATTTAGTTATTCCTTTACGGAGATTATTAAGATATTTTAAATTTTGGGATATTTTACAAGAATTTCCTGTGACATTTTCAAAATTTTCTGAAAAATGACCACACGTTCTTTCTTAAATTTTTTGATCCATTATAAGAAATTTCTTTTATGAATATAATATAGTTCTCATTTTCATTAAAATCTCTGATATTTTGACAATTTAAAAAGTTCAAATTTATATTCCGACATTTTTTACACTCTCAGTATTAAAGGTAGATGTTTCATTCTCACTGTAATTTATCCCTAAATTTTAGGTCTTTGAATGATATTACGCATTTAAAAAAGTAAGTAGTTGTGTAATGAGTCTCAGAGGAAGAAGTGTTTTGGCACGCCACGCTTTCCCACTAGTTTCTGTACACTCCGTCTTTTTTGCACGATCTAAGTATTTCATGTCCTTTGATGAACACACTGCGACATTGCTGTCAAAACTGACAGAGCATACCGATAGGAACTAACTGTACTGATAAGCTCGAGGCATGCCTTGGTGATGTGAAGCATGCCACGGTCACCGTGCAATATTACTGCTTTAGAGGCAATTACAATTAAAATCAGTAATTTTAGTGTTTGAACAAATGTTTAAAAGCTTAGGCTTTTGTAATTCAAATTCTAAGACATTTGAAAATCAATGAGAAGACATTAATTTTCTACACTTTCTCATATCCACATTATATTCTTTAGTGACATCTCTAATGGCTACCAAAAATCGTCGATCCGATACTTGGACGTACTAGGCAATTATGAAATTGTAAATGGTGATTTAGACGATAGTTTGTGCTACCAATTGCCTATAAATTGAGATAAAAGATGACAGGTAGTGACACATTCAGTGGCAAAAAGTAGCAGCCTTTTTATTATATGCATGAAATATATTTTTTCAAACAAATACTTTTTGAAAGAATAAGACTCGCTTCATTGGTGACGATAAAAATCTGTGTCAATCTATTTAATGCAGTACTCTTTTGTCGTATATTACTTGCAAATATGCATTGAATGAAATTTCTACTACAGTGATAATATTTATAATGTCGCAAACTATTTTCTTTTTTATTTGAACGTAAAATTAATTTTCACTTGATTTCAAAAGGTACCAATCAGGCGTCGAAAATAACTATATTTTCGATACCTGTGGGTAGAACCTTACACTTAAATAATGCTCTAAGATCCAGACCGTTCTCCCGGAATATGTGGTTGTGTAGTGATTGTTAGTGTGTGTGTGTGTGTAAAGGGAGAGCATGTGACAAGGAAGAGGCCCCTTTGTTAGGGTACTGCTCCGGCATTCGCCGGGTGTTGATCGGAGACACCACGGAAAACTACCGATCAGAGCAGCCGGCCGCCGTCAGGACTCGAACCTAGGAATTTTTCGGTCAGAGACGCTGCAGTGACATCATTTGAAGCACTGAGCTACCGCTCCCGGTACGAGAAGCAGGCAAACCCAGCGGCCTGCGAGAGGTAGGCGTTGAACAGCGCGCGGCGGGTGGCACGCGGCGGGCAGTGGGCGTCGTGCAGAGGGTGGCGAGCGACGAGCAGAAAAACAGGGGGCGGGCCGCTGGAGGCAGAGCTAGAGGCAACCACGCGCCACGCTCAGGCCGCCGCATTGTCACTCGAAAACGTGGGGCGACTGCGCCACTCCCGCCCTTCGACAACTGCAGGAGCTGCAAAGAAGCTACACTCAGCCACGGAGACGACTTTATCGGCAAGTACTAAGTAATATCCTTAGTTCTTTCCTTTCTGAAGGTCGGAATGAAGATGCTATTATTTCGATTTTAGACGTGACGTATTGAATTTTGACATCTGAAACTATGAGACAATTACAATTATCAACGAAACTTGATGGATTTTGTGTAAAAAATACAGTGAATTATGCAGTCTTATTTTTGCTGCTAAGAAACGTTAAGAAAATAAACAAACATGATTAAAATTTCTCATACAAACGTTTTCGTAAGCAATACAGTACATATTATATATTTCTTTTGAATATTCTACAATTTATATTAAAAAATATTGAACATATAATGATCATACAAATTTACAGATTCATACGTATTCTTTACATTATTCGTGCATTGTTCTCCACAAAGTATCCGTCGACATACGTTTACATAAAACACAACTAATGTTTTACTCAAATAATGAAATTATTGTTTGATATTCAATAATTACATAAATTATAATTAAGCAAACATGGACATGTAAGCTTTAAAAGGTCGCGCTTGCATTCGTTGCTATCGCAGACGTTTAATTTCATGTTCCACAATCGCAGCCATTAACTATCTGGAAAGGGCAGCGGTCAGATCAGGTTTCCCGAAGCCCCATTCCCCCATTTGAGATTTCACGGATCGGCTACTACAGTTCAATGCAGACCATTCACGTCAACTCATGCAGCAACCCTGTCTTTTATGTGCGTCGCTCACTCCTACGATCAGATCCACAAACATCCAGTCACGTGCCGGCACAAAACAAGCCGCAAAGCCGTTCTTCCGAGAGCGTCCATTTGCATTTAGAGCCTCGCCACACGCCGAGTTGCCCGACTACGTAACTCGTCACCGCTGCCACCGGCATCGCCGCGGCACCTTGCCGCGCCACGCCGCGCCCACCTGACGGGCAGGCGCGGCGCTGGGCGGGGGCGGCGTCTGCAGGCGATTAGACAAACAAGCGGAGGCGGTGGGGGTGGGCGGGGCGGGCAAGCGGAGGCGGGGCGGCGTCTGATGGGGCGGGGCGCACGGCGCGCGGCGGCGCTGGCGCCGGGGCGGGACAGCGCGGCGCTCGCGCTGTCAGAAGCAGCCCGGCCGCCCGCGGAGCCCACCGCCCCCTCTAGTAATTACAACTCGGTCGAAACAATACCGCCGCCGACTGACAGCTCAATAGCGGCGCCGGCCGGACCCGCCCGTCCCCGCACCTGGGCGCCCTTCCCCGTCCCCGCCCCCGTCCCGCCCCGCCCCGCCGCACCGTGCGCTCCCCGCAGCCAGCGCGCCCGCAGCCCATCGCCGTCGTCCGTCGCTCGCCTTCTGCTGCCCTCCGGAGGCCATCACAGGCCGTCGACTGCAATTAATCGCTCGCTACTTTCACTGCGCGTTGCCTATTGCTGGAGCCTCTGATCGGCAAATCGTTTCGGCCGCGCTAGCCAAACGAAATAGTTTTATTGAAATAAAGGACATTGCGTTGACGTTTCAACAACTCAATGTTCTTTTGTTATTTGTTTGCAATTCTCTCAATAATTATATCTCCAATTAATATAAGACCCGTTTCTAGCGTACTTGGTGGTTTATTTTACATACTTATGTACAAAATACATATTTAAGTAAATATAATCAAATTAAATGACGTAGAATTTCATTGAATCATATTTTAATAATTTTAATTGTTAATTAATTATATTTATGTTTTCTTCTAATATTGTTTTGTTAAAAACGAATAAAAAGTTAATTTTTGCAAGATTTGCTATACGGCATTTCCCTTTGTAAACGTTAAAATAACTATGAAAAATCGTTGATTTTTAATTACGCTGTATTGTTGCATCTGGAAGTTTCTTTCTTAAGTACCAGAGAACAGGGTTATCCAATCAAACTGCTAATGTTCATTTTCCATTGCCAATTTGATAGAAGAGATCATGTTGAGATGTTAATTCACACTTAATTAGTATTGAATAAACGCAATCGAGTTCTGATACTTCTGGTTGTGAAAGGCAGATAAAAAATTTACACACAGATTTGTACAGGTTCTTTTCGAGATAATTTATCTAAACTTTATAAGTTAATAGACTGAATACTGAAAAACTGAAGGAACCTGTTAATTAAGTTTTGATAAGTTTTGCTTAACATATTCTTACCACAACCCCTTCAATTTGTAATGTTTTAATAATCTTTCCTAGAAAATTGCAATAACATTTATAAACGATTCTCGTGACCTTTGGCTCACCTGTATATCATTATTTTCCATTAAAACAATGCATTGAAAACACGTATTCATTACAATGTTTGGAGACTACTCTTGCAAGATCACCCAATAATTCGAATTGATTGTAAGACTCAATGTATGTAAATGTCTGATCCAGCTTTACGTTGAAATGTGGGCAGTAATTTCAATCAAATTTCGCACAAACACTTGTGATCGGCATAGAAAACTCATAGCAGGATCACGATTCAAACTGTTGCCCTTAAATTTGTTTTTTAATGTTTATTATGTTTATTGTGCCTGTTATTATTATTATTATTATTATTATTATTATTATTATTATTATTTTTATTGTGCATCTCTGCGATGCATTGATGAATCAGGAGTTGCGTTGCCCCGGTATGGGGAGGAGCATGATTGGGTTCGAGACGCGTCAGGCAAGGAGAGTCGCGAAGGGGCGGGTCGGAAGCGGGGAGGGCATAGTGAGATAGGCGGGGGAGGGGGCGTGGCGGGCGGAGCAGTAGCCTTTGAGTGCGGGACGGGAATGGGATGTAGCGGCGTGGACGGAGGCGGAGCTGACCGAGATGGATCAAGGTGGGGGAAGGTGGATGAAGGGGAAGGGGTGGAGAAAAGATATAAATAAAATTGCTTTCATGTTACATTACAGATTTAATTAATTCCTTTCCATATTTATCATGATTGTTATAAATAAATATCCGGGCAACTTTGGGATACTTTAACTTTTCAGCTTGTAGAGTACAAACGTCGACAGGGAGAAATCATTCCAGTTACTCTCCTTGCTCTAAGCACACCTCACACCTAAAGTACCTCATTCTGATATCTGAATTTTAAGAAAATATACTGGGTCACGTTGAATCATACGACGTGCACAGCCACGAAAATGTTTATCATGAATGTCTTGCTTACGAAGAAACAGTAGTGTCGAAAATAAGCCATCGTCGGAACTCGAACCCTGGGACCTCCCGGTCTCTCACCGGTTAAACTTAGCCAGTCTTACGACATGAGCGTGCCACTGATTGGGAGGTCGCAGATTCACTCCTGGTAATGTGCCAGAAATGTACTTGCCGTGTATAATATTGGTGATTTTCTGACGCCTTCGTAAATCGAACTCGTAGCCCGATTGCTCTGATGAGTGGTTTCTCTTCCCAAGCGAATCCCGGAACAGCATCCTAGATTACATGCCACAGACCACACACGATTCTTCCCTTCTCCGTCCTCATTTCCATCCTTAAGGCGAGCGATGCGCTGATCACTAGGGGGCGGATTTTGTTGACCTAAAATATCGCCAAAAATAATCAATAAAATGCTCTTAAAATCCTTTTAAAATGGTCTAAAACCAAAGAAAAATGACCTAAAAAATATTATCAAAAGCAGTTCGGATGAACAACTCAAGCTGTTGGATACGTTACTGGTGTAGTCGAGTCTTCTTCTATTCGTTCGAGTGAACTCACCTTGCAAACGTTTGGTTTGAACTGTTATTTACCAGAAAATCTCTGTCTTTAGTTATCCCGAAATCGGCCGAACCCGCAGTGGCGCTGATATACGTCACAAAAGTTATATACTTACAAAGGCTCTCAAAACAATTTCTGAGCGAACAAATCGAATATGCTAATGAGTAATTCTGTGAAGAACATTTTTTGTATGTCGGATCATTTATTTGGAGTAAGTACCATTACAAATGACATTATAATAGGTAAAATAAGAAAAAATGCATTTAAAAATGACGGGAAAATGCAAAAAATGACTTATTAGTCGAAATCGACAAAAATGCAAAATAATGACCTATAAAAATGGGTCATTTCGTTTTGTCACAACATAACATGAATACTAATCACATATCCTCGTATGTCTCATGATTCATAAAATCTCCGACAAGCGTCAGAAATCGGGGAAGCAGCAAAGAGTTGTGGAGCACACGGGGTATCTCTTTGTGGAAAAACAGCAATAATAAAAGTAATAATAATGGTAAGAAGAAGAAGAAGAAGCTGGGAAAAACATAATTACGGCCAACAGCTGGGCTGTCCCTGCGCTGATATACAGTTTTGGTGTAGTAAAATGGTCTGATGCGGACCTAAATTCACTGAATAGACTTACTAGAGAGCGTCTTACAAAATTCAGATGTCTACACTCTAACTCTGTGATCCGTTTGTATTTACCAAGAAGAGAAGGTGGTCGAGGGCTACTTAATATTTTTAAACTTTGCAGAACCCAAGAACAAAAAATGAGGGACGCTATACTTAGGTCTGAGGATTCGCTCATGAAGAAGGTGGTGAGCATTGACACTGGATACACGCCACTTAATTTAAACAACCGAGGCCCGAATATTATAATACCAGCTCTAAAGGAGGAAATACAAAATTGGCAGCAAATGATGCTTCACGGTAAATTTCCAAATTCTCTGTTGGACTCTATGATTGACAAATTTGCGTATTTAAAGTGGTTGAGCAATGGTTACTTGTAACCGGAAACTGAAGGTTTTGTAGCAGCAATTCAAGATTGAGTAATAAGAACTAAAAACTATGAAAAACATATTTTAAAAATAAATGATATCGACAAATGTAGAAGATGTGGTAACAACGGGGAGTCTATCGAGCACATAATGGCTGGGTGCAGTACTTTTCAGAGAGTGCATATTTAGGCAGGCATAACCAAGTGGCAAAACTCATTCACCGAGAACTAGGAATGAAACTTGGAATATTGGGGAATAATGCTCCAGCATACTACAAGTATTAACCAGATGCTGTGCTCGAGACAAAAACGCACATCTTATACTGGGATCGGCCTATTATGACGGATAAAACGGTTGATCATAACCTCTCTGACATCCTCATAATAGAAAAGGAAAAGAAAACGGCCTCTATAATCGATGTTGCAATCCCTTTGACTCACAACCTGCGGAAGTCTGAAGCAGAAAAATTCAGAAAATATGAGAACTTGGCAACTAAATTAAAAAACCTTTGGAAGTTGCATGAAATCTCCCATTTCCCCATGGTTATATCCGTTGAAGGAGTCATCACCAGGAAATTGAAAACAAATCTGGAGAATTTAGATATCAAAAATATCTTTGATGAAACCTAGAAAGTCACCCTTCTTCAAACATGTCATATTGTCAGGAAATTCCTAAATGCGTGACAGTCATGAAGGTCAGGATTAATTTCCTTCCTGCGCAGTCCGAGCCTTGTTCTATAACATCAATTGGACAGGTGATAGATTTTCCTGCTAAAGCAGAGAAAGTGTGAATAACAGTAATAATAATAATAATAATAATAATAATAATAATAATAGTAATAATAATAGTAATAATAATAATTCATGACCTGCAGAGAGCGAGAATGGTGCTAAACAAAAGCATACAAAATTCAATTTCTGCGCGCAGTAGTACTATGTACATATAATGTATCAAATGTAAAACAAAAAGACTAGTCATTTCTGGTGAGACAGTTGAAAATGTTGCTAGCTCATTGCTTACATGTCAAATAATTTCTATACAAATATAATTGTATAAAACGAGTGTGCCCTATATTATAGTTGAGGAAGAAGTACACATCTTGACGGCAGCAAATCGTACTACGATACATCCGAAATAAGGAACTACGCACGGAAATACTCGGTTTGTTTGTAAAATGCCAAAATAAAGTAAACGTTCGAGTATAAGTGAAGATATTGTTATAACAATATATATGATCGATAAATGACAGTGAAATCAACAATTTTGTTTTCTGTTTTAGGACGCTAAAGATGCATGAAAATAGTAAGAATAATGAGAATTACGATCTGAACTATTCAGGAGAATGCAATTTTGTTGCAACGAGCCATCAATTCAACTACTTAAGAGGGCTGCCTTGGGGCTCACATCGGACGCGGTTGAAGTTATTATACCGAGGAGATTTATAGCCTGATTTTTAACCAAACATATTTTACAAGCAGCGAATTATTTGTAAATCGGTCGTGTGTCGTTCAGTACTTTTCGTAATACCATTTCCGATATGCCATTGTTAATCCAATTAATTTGTTTCCAGTGTTCTCAGCAGATGGCAATAGACTCTTAAAATCCTAAGCGGAAGGAAGCTATTAAGAATGTTTCGTTCTTCTGTCTAGTTGAGGTACGTCTATATAGTAGTACAGTGTTTAGAAACGATGTAGACGCATTTTTTGTGAATTGGGAGCCTTTTTGTGAATAACAAAAATAGGTTTACGTTTCACTGTGAATTCGCCTCAACTTGTGGTGCGGCCTGGCTGCTTGCACGCCCACATCGCCCGTGGGCCTCGCCTCTAGCGCCTTGCGTCGTCCCGCACCGCCGCGACCCACTTCGCGCCAGCCCTCTATCCCCGCTCCATCCACCCCTCCCCACCCACTCCATCCCGCCCGCCCCGCCTCACCCCGGCCCGCTTCTCCCCGCCCCGCCTCGCCCCGCCTCGCCCCGCCTCGCACCGCCTCGCACCGCCTCGCTCCGCCTCACACCGCCTCGCCCCGGCCCGCCTCTCCCCGCCCCGCCCGCCTCGCCTCTCTCCTCCCCCCGCCCCGCTCCGCCTCGCCCCGCCCCGCCCGCCCCGCCTCCGCGCCTCGCCCCGCCCTGCCTCGCCCGCCCCGCCCCGCTCCGCCTCGCCCCGCCGCCGTCCCGCCTCGCCCCGCCCTGCCTCGCCCCGCCTCGCCCCGCCCCGCCCCGCCTCGCATCACCCAGCTACATCCTCTCCGCCTTACCCGCCCCGCCCCGCCCCGCGCCGCCCCGCCCTACTCTCCGTAGCAAGCCTGCTCCGCCGTTGCGCCGTGCTGTGCGAGTGATGTGTCCGCGCCGGCCCCTGACACTTGGCTGTCCCCGGCCGCGCGCCCCGCTGCGCGCTCGTTATTTTGCGGCGACGCCCCGAGCCAGGAACACGCGGCCGCGCCGCCGGCGACGCCCCACCTCATGTCATCCCCGCGCGGCTCCGCGTTAATCGATGACACGCCTCCTCCGGCTCTCTCGACCCCCGCCCCCAAATCCTCACTACCAAAACAGCGTCACTCGTGTGATTTTGGGGGCACCAGGAATGGGGTGGGGCGGAATATAGTTTCGCAATAACGAGATCTTACGTACACAACCGTTATTCCGACGCCATGTAATGATCTGAAAGCGAAGCAAATTTTCTGGACTCTTTGGTAACCAGTGTCGCCATCGCGAGGAGTTTCAGTTTATTAATCAAATATTTTTGTATTTAGTCGACATAGTTTATAGCATTATTTTCTATACTTTGATATTAATAGTAAATTCTATGGAACAGAATACATTACATCTATTGGATTTTTTAGTTATATATTTTAATTAATTATTAGAGTTGTAAAATTTAAAAGAATCTCTTTCTAACCACATAAACACATCACGCTTCTCGTGTGCACCTCACATGTTATAAACAATATCTTCGATCAAATAATTTTGATACCACTGTTCAAAGAAGAGTAAATCGCGGATGCATTTCACTCTTCTTGAGTATTCCTTATTGATAATTCACCTCTATTATTTTATTATAAAATTATTTGTCATTCGGTTACAGTAACTATTTTTTTGTAGAGATCAAATTGAAACAAATTATTGCTTTCATAACATAACGCTACGTTTAACCGTATTACGGTCATTCTTTAAGGACAGTAAATGATCTTGGCTGTCCGGGTGACGCCACGACGAAGGCTGTGTTGCCGGCGTTTCGACCATCTTTTCGTGGTCTTCCTCAGGGCTGGTCTGGCTTCGCCAGGGCTGGACTGATCGGCAGATCGGCCCAGATTGGCCACTATCGCTTTCAGTTTTACTCTCCTCGTTCTCATAAGAAATGTTTATTTACTCCTTGGATAAACATATACCCGACACAGACATGGATTTGTATTAATTACAATAAATCGAGATAATTCGCTATCAAAATCAACATTGCATCGTAGGCTTTCACGGTCGGAGTCAATATGAGTGAAAGTTTCCGGGCTAGTAGGCCGTGGTCCAGTTGGCATTAAAGAGCCAACTCTTGGCTCTTTAATTCCAGTTTACTCGGCTCTTCAATGCCAACTGGACCACGGCCTACTAGCCCGGAAACTTTCACTCAAAATCAACATTGTAATCAAACATACTCTGGAAATAATAATATCAGTTTCTCGTTTATTTCGAGAACTATTTGCTTCCTGAACGATTCTGTAGATATTAAAGGAATGTATCTTCTTGAAAATACATACTCCATTTCTAAGTCACATTTAAAACAATCAAAATTAAATCCAATTTGGAAAGAGTGTAATCACAAAATATGAGATAATATTCATGAAAAATAACAAAAATATTATAAAAATTATCGATAAGAATAAGATAATTGCCATTAATAATAAAAATGATATTAATATTAATAGAGTTTTCCCTTAACGCTTATGGCAGTATTTTGTGTCATTAATTCAAATTATGTTTGTGAACTAGAAAAATGTATTAATGTTAAAAGGACACAATAAAATTTCTCATAAAACAAAAATCTAGGAAAATTATTAAACAATCTTTGCACGCCCATAACTTAGCATTTTATTCATCATTAATAGGCCGAAACTGCTTTAGCATTATACAAACATTTATTATGCCTATGATTTTGAGATGCATAACTTGCATTTTGAAGTCTGATATTGATGTTATTTTTGTATTCGCTAATAAGACTGAAAATGTAAAAATGTTCGTCCATTTTTTAATGAAATTTGATTTTGCATTTGACTATTATTGTAGTGATTTTCGTGTATTATTTTACAGCAAGTGTACAAATATTTATACTTTCCTCTGAATAGAATTCTATCTTTTGGTTGACGCAGCTTTCGGTTTGGCATATTTCATAACTCTTACATTTCCGCAAACCTATCTTAATACATTTATTACATTAAAACATAATGCTATTTTACAGGTACAAACAAGTCGCACTTAAAAATAAATAAATTATCATTAAAAAAATAGAGTAAATCTTCAAGAATAGTCTACTTCTACTTCTGAAACACCCAGCAACATTCTATGAAACAAAGGAATAATTTACATGTGATATAGTAAAGATTACCTGAAGCAACATTTCTACGTCTATACCAAGCACACTTTAACCAAAATCCTAGGAAGACATAAAGATACACTAATGTGAACGCTCTTAAGGACGATACGATTCTTAAACATAAGTTGCCCTTGATCACATGATATGAACAATGACGGTGGTGATAGGCTGAGATAACTCAGAGACAACACTGTTGTCTCTATAGCATCGCTGTTCGGGAGGACATAGAGTTCGATTCCTGACAGTGGCTGATTTGCGATAGCAAGGTTCAGCAGATGTTTGGAGGAGAAAATCTAGCGTCCGGCTGCACTAATCGGTAGTTTTCCGTAGTTCTATGTTGATGAATCCTGAGAATTCTGATCTACTCTGATTAGGGGTTTTCCGTGATTCCTCCGGCCAATGCTAAAAGAATACCGCGCCAGTATCGTAACAAATGGATCAATGACCGTGCGCGTTCTTCTCTTCCTTAACTTTGTCCCCTTCTCTCCCATTTCACTTACATTGGCACTTACATGCACTTCACTTCTGCACATATCGAGAGCTTGTTCCGATTGGCACGATGGCCCGCTGAGAGGGGGTACCTAGAGAGGAAACTCTCGCAAGCTGACGTATAAGATGGCGCCAGATCTCACGTTCCAGCAAGGTAGGAACGACCTTCCGTAACATAACATGTACCATGCTTACGGGACTAATTACCTCAATATTTTATTATTTATTTCGTATTTTCGGGCGCGTCAACTGCTCAGATCGTTAGTCCCGTAGGTGTAGGGCATGATTTTATCACGGGCGGTGGCGGTGTTCTTCCCCGCTAAATGGTGAGATCCGTCGCCGACATAGTGCACGTGGGCTTGCAGGGGTTTCTCCATCCAGATATCTCTCATCAATGGGGCTCTGCCCCAGCTGGGACAAGCTCTAAACTCCCGACACGTGTGGTAGTTATGTGCTGGTAAGTGTAAGTGTGTGTAAGAATGGAATGAAGATAGAACAAGAAGAGGATGTGAAGGTCTCGTGCGGTCCGTGGCTCGTTTGTTAGGGTACTGCTCCGGAACTCACCTGGTGTTGAGCGGAGAAACCATGGAAAACTGCCAATCAGAGCAGCCGGCCGCTAGAATTCTCCTCCAGACAGCGACTAAATTCGACCTAGCTGACAAGCTAGTGTCGAAAATCCTGCCATCGTCGGGACTTGAACCTCCCAGTCAGAGTCTCTGCAATAACCCTGCGCCAATTTAGCCGTTTCCTCAATAGTTGACGCACCCAGAATCATTTCCTCTCTCACTGACTCGTGACGGCGGCCAGTGGCAGAGCGCCTCCCCAGGAGCAGGAGCTGCAGTGCTAACGGTCGGCGCCTCTGTCCCGCAGCGGTGCAGAACGAGCGGCAGCCGCGCAACACAGCCACCATCCGGCCGGAGGCGCTCGTCGAGATGGACCAGGAGCGCGCGCTGCGGGAGGCCGCCGTCGCCGTCGGGGTCTTCGGGTGAGTCGCTGCCCCCTCGCCCTCCTCGCGCGCGTTTCACCTCGCATGGACTCGTTCACGATGTACACGTACTATGCTCGCACTTTTTCTTGATCCTCGAGCTCCCTAGTTCTCGCTCAGCCCTGCAGAAAATGAGTTCCACTCGGAACGTCACAGCTCAGTTTGCAGTGCTGCCTACCTTCTTCCTTTCCAATGCCGACTTCCTATTTTTCCGTCTCTTTCTATCAACCTATGCATACCATGTTCCTTCTTGTTACTCAATTATTTCTATAATTATTAATTATTTCTTCAGAATTTAAAAAATCTTCCGTTGTTTCTCATAGCTATCTACTCCAAGACGAGTTATTACGCCGAGTTTTCTGTCAATAAAGTTGACAGCCCTGCACTGCCGTGACGTAGACAGAACCCGCCTCACCCCGCACCCCCCGCTGTGGAGTATCAAGAAAAAGTGTGCGATTAGTAGAGCGGTCCGGAGATGAGCGCAGAATGAAAATAATAGCGGCTGATTAACATTATGGCGCCCAACGTCATCATTCTGACGTCTAAGTCATATTCAAGTATTGTTTTCTTTCGAATAATAAGCAGTAGGACACGGTATCTGGTAACTTTTAATTCATTTACGAAATGGATAATATGTGAAATGTTCGAAAATTTTCATCGAATCGAAGTTGTTTTATTTCATACTCTTCTCTAAATGCCCAAAAGCCGCTAGATTGAACCTACCTGCTGGGCCGTGCTCCTTTAGGCCAGTTCTGATTGAAATATCTTATTGACAAATAAAACACGCTGTCTTCGATTGAAATTGCAGAGCTACAGCAGTAAAACAAAGTATTATCGTTGAAGTTACGTAGTATATTGCGAAAAAATATAACGTAGTGAGCAAGTTTCATCAGCAGTATATCTTGACTAGTAGCTTCTATTTGCATTCAATCGGAGATATATTTTCTTCATTTTCGAGAAATGCTTTATATTACATTTCTAAACTTTGGCTAGCTCAACGCGAGTAGGAATTTCTCGGCTTATTTCGCATTATCTTTGATGATGAATCGGAAGAAGAATATTTTTTTGTGTTCGAAAATTAGAATCTGCCGGCATTACACTCACGCTAAAAATGTTCTGATGCTCATCAACTTATAAGTAAAAGGAAATTAGTAATACACAAAGAGAAGTTTCTTCTGAATCAATATATTACTCGTATATTGTATCCACAGTAAATTTTGTTGATCAGATAATATCACAACATGGCGTAAAATATGATTATCAGAATAGCCAGTATAATTTTTTTTAATCTACTCAATTTAGAAGAAATACATTTTTGGATTTTTTATGAAGTCGGTGAAGAAAAAATTTCGGAAAAAAATATTTTCGAATGAGCAGTGGATTTGACATTTTTATATAAATCAAATTTATAAAGAGCACAATGAATAAAAGTCATATTTAAGTACGATAGACAAGTTGTCATCTCAGAACTGGATGCTGGTGCAAAACGTCTGAAAAACTCTAAAATGCACTATGTACTACAAACGGCCTTTGAAGTAGACGTCTTCAATTCACATAAATAAATGTTGTTCTCCAGAGTTTCGTATTTAATTTTTTGCATTTGCACTTTAGCATAGGCGTTTTGTGCAATTATTGTAAGAAACAAAGAAAATTATAATTAAAGTTTACACACATTTTTCAAATGTTTGAATTTCCCAAATTCTAAAAGACACTTGGAATACACGAACATATCAGTTCATTAGCAAATAGTGGCTTGCAATACAGAATGAAGGCCTGCAGGAGTTTTCGGTAATGCTCTCCCGCTCACACGTTTTAGTGTAAACTTAACAGAAAGTATCTAAATTCGTATATCAAAATCTTATGTATTTCCCGTTTGGATTTAAAAACTCAAAATCAATGTTACAAACTTCTAGAGAAGGTAGAGGAGTCGAAGATGATATTTGCCAATGAACAAGTGATGGGAAATTTCGAAAAACGAAGTTACATATATGACATTTGCCCCTGAAATGTAGGCAACTCCTCATGCATTAGTGTTCGGCAAATCATGTTCTGTTGCAGTCAAAGAGGTTTTGTTCAATATTGGACTTCAGGGAAATTAAACGATATTAACTTGTGCTACCAAGTATTTGTTTTTAGAGAATGTTTACGATTTTTTCATAGAAATTCTCTATTTAGTTTATATGTGTAACAAGAATGATCACCCTCTCACCACCATTGCCATTTTTTTCACAAACAAAAAAATAATGTCTTAATAAAAAGTAGCAGCGAAATTAGACCTACACGGTGTTGTTTCTTAAAATAGTGGTTCAGCATGCAATATTTATACGTCATGCATGCGAAAGCAATGCAAATCAAATGATATTATTTAAAATTATGTCCCAAAGGAATCGTTGTAATGAACGCAGCCTTCCATTTAGGAAAGCTTGTCCCAAGCTAAAAGGTTCTCCTTATGCGTCTCTACACCAGAGTGGAGGCACGAGAACTTGAGCCCTCGACCTATATTCCAACATCAAACCGCGCTCGCTCTTTCAACGCTGGAGCCAAGCGCCAGAAATAAAGTTCGATTGGTTCTCCCGTTGACGTCAGCGCTTCAGCGAGTGCCCGAGCCTTCCGGCGCGAGCGTCAGAGGTGATGGGACAGACACGTTAGTGCAGGTTGAGTGGACGACGCGCCGACCTCAGGACGAAAGGGCCGCGTTACACGGCTGCCAACTTCAAAGAGGCGACATGCTGCTGTTATTCAAGATGAAAATATCACAATACTCGGAATAGACTGAAGCGAGCTTTTTTAAGAGGATATTGTTCTCTTTGGATAAGCAAAGTAATGAGTTGTAAATTTTGCTTCTGTTTTATTTCAGCTATGTTATAAAAAATCTTATCGATTTATCTGGTTTGCCTGGTGTGAGAAAATCTACGAAATCAATAATTGGGAAGGCTTCATTTCACTGCAGAATATTCGTGATCTCGTAAGACTACGGTTCACAACCTTTTCCTCCTTCCATGACCTTCGAAGAAACAAAGAAAGGCAGTGAAACTTCCTGTGAATTTTTCAGTAAAAATCTAAATTGAAGTCGTTTAATTGTTTTTGTATATTTTTCGACTTTCTTGACATGTCACAAAACCATAGATACCTCTCGCATAGTAGGAGATTGCAAGGTTTTCTTTCAGTTTTACGCCCATTGGAAATTAGTAATATAGATTCTGTGATGTAGAGAGTATTCACATTCACTCGTCGATTTTGGCCATACCTAGTTAAATATGTATGTGACAAACTGCTACGGGTAGATACGAATACAGAGACTGCTGGTATATTGTTTCATAGTTTGTTTCGTACACGTTGAGTATTAGTTACAACTATTTAGATTTGCATCTAAAATAAATTTTGTTCAAACGTTAAACAATAATTTTAGCATTAAATGTCTAAGTCACATATTTTGACATTAAAAATTTGCCTCCAATTAACTAACACATGACAATCAGAGTTGAATGTCAACTACATGTGCTAGTATTTAACATTCACATATGTGACACCATTTTGTACTCAATTCAAAAGAGATGAACATGTTATCTTAGTGCGGCATATGGTGAACAACAAACACTTGTTCATTATACCGCCTCAAATTTCAACAAAACTCAATCATGTATCTGTCACACAGGTGTCACGACATGTGAGCTCGTTCTGTTTGTATTTTTTCGATTCCTCTCTTTCTGATGGTGTTCGTCTCGGCAGCTCGTCTGGTTAGCATGTTTAGTTCACTCTTGTTCCGCAGAGTGCGTGACAAGAAGGAAGCCAGCAGGGCGGATGCATTTCTCTAATAAACTAGTGGTGCTACAACAGCCCATACTGTCTCGCGTTATTGGAAACAGCTACGTAATAGTGAATATTGCATTTTCTGCGCTACTAACACCTCAGCTATTACTTGAAAACGTGCAATTCACACAAAGCGTCTGTGATGCCTTTCTGCTTTCATTTCGATAGTCAGGAACAGCAATCATTTCTTACTTTGACAAATAAAACAAACAGGAATATATTTGACTGATACAGTATTTGCAGCAAATTATACAGAAGCGTTGTTGCCAACGCATTGTTGCCAAGACTATGTGCAATCGCTTGGCGAATAATATCAATTCATTGCAAAAACGCTTATTTCCATTTCTATTTAGATTTCAACGTGTTTATCTGTTAAGTCATTGTATATCATACATAGTTCATGAATAACTCTATTACTAATAAACTAATTAAATTGCTAATATTCTACGATTTGAAATATTAAATTAATTTGTTACTGCCTATTTATATACTATTGACACATCCTCAAACGAAGCGCAGGAAAATAAAACTTTAAGGTAGAATGTTCGTTAGATCGACCACGGTGAAGTACCCGAAAAAAATACTTTAAATGAAAGTAAAATCTCTGTTCTTCAAGAAGGTAAAAACAATTTGGTCCTTATCGGTCTAATTTTTTAATGAAAGAAGTTAAAATTAGTTCAGGCTCTTATGGAAAAACTTTCGCGGGCGTAGTTTTCTTTAAGTTATTGAAGAAGTTATACGGTTAAGGTACCTACCTTTTTCTTTTATTCAATACACAGTATTTTTTAGGAATTGTATGATATTAAATGGTGTATAACATATCTCATCGGGCACTCTGAGGAGTAATTTATTAGAAACTGCTGCGAAATTCATCGCAAACGGAAGAACTGGTTCATTCATACTTTCACATGTAGTGTAATTGCAGCACAATTTACTCATTACTGGACCGCGGGACTTCATGCAATTGCATATTTTTACTGATTGCCCATATCGAAAGTAAATGTATATAACTTTACCTATCACAAAAAAACAACAAAAGTAGCCCATTTTTATTTCGCATAATTGCATATTTCTGAATTATTTTCATTAACAGCATATTTTTATTTATGTGGCATATTTAGAGGTGTATATTCCAGTTTTTTGCGTAAAAGTGAGCCGAAGCGAATTATTTCCGTTGCTTAATGGCCTTTTTGTTTATTATAATGTGAAATATATTTTTATTTTACGCGCTTTGAAGTACAGTGCAAAATAAATATTTATAAAAATAAATAGTATCTATTGCTCACCATATTTTGGTTTGATGAACATTCTGAGATTTAAGCGCGTATTTTGGCTAATTTAAGTACATATATTGCCAATTTTAAATGCATATTTGCATGCATAATTTTTACTTTTTTAGTTCATGAAGTTTCGGTCGACTCATAACAAATGGTAGAGTATTTGGTGCAAAATCTAAATATTTTCTAGCAAATATCACCCCAAATTTGACAATTATAACTGCTTTTCATACAGCTAAATCTTGTCTCAACAATGAGACTAATTCACAGAAATTCGCTAGTCGTAACGCGAAATGCCATTCTTGCATTCCAATCTATTCCCTGAAGGTTATCAATTTTTATTTAATATATTTCAATTAGTTACTAGATAATTTATAAAAGATTAATTTGTAAACGTATCCTCGAATGTAAGGAACGAACAACAAAATATAAAATAAAATATACAATCTAACTTTCGTATGATCCAACTGCGCAGGGTGACTAAGTTTGACGCCAAAATACTCATAAAATGCTCTTATTTTCCAAAAATTCTATTAAAAAATTCAAATGACGTTATTTAAAGATCTGTTTCTTATGAATACATTTCATTAAGAAAACAAATTGGATCTTTACAATTGTAGTTGCAGGAAGACGCCAAACATATTTTAATTTTACGTTAGCTTTTTGAAAAATTAGCATTTCATTAGCATATGAGACCTCCACAATTGTATTAAGCGTCCTTTACGATATCTAAGGTCTAAATTGAATCAAAAAATTTGGTGTTTATAAGAAAATACGGTTTAAAGAAAATAAAAATTGCCTATATTTGACCCAAAATTTCGCAAAAATACTCATGTTTTAGAAAAGTTGAACTTGACATTATTTTTAGATCTGTTTATCACGAACACATTTCACTAAGAAAAATAATGTTCATCTTCATAATTGTAGTTGCAGGAAGTCGCCGAAAAAATTTTCAGTTTTTTCAATTTTTTCAATTTTCGAAAAATCAGGATTTGAACGAACATGAGTTCTACGCTATTCTCTTAAACTTCCTTCACACTATTCAATAAAAAAGGTTAATAACAAATTATGGAGCAATGTTTTTAAATTTGGAAAATGTTCCAGGGGCTTCGTGTAAAGTAACCTCCAAAATTAAACTACCGATTTCAAATTTAAGAAGACGCGACCCAAGTCAGATCGATTGAGGAATATCAATTTTCCAAAAATCCACAGTATGGTTACCGCTAGTGTTGTTGAAAGGCAGACGCACAGACGTTTTGCCGTGAATCGATTTTTCGAACTCAAGGGCCAACAAATCATGAATTCTAGCTACATGACAACAAAACATGAATTCTAGCTCTGTGTTAGAGGATTTTTCTTTGCAAAATTTAGCATCTGGATTTATCCACTTTTTTGTTGCCAGGGCCGTGAAATGAGAGTTTTCTGCTGAAAATTCTCCGTTTTGTGTATGTGTGTGTGCGTGTGTATGCAGCATTACATAACTATCGTGCTAGAGAAATGTATGTAAAAAAAAATTGACTCAATTTAGCCACACGTTCGCTTCTTCAATCCATCAGAAAATATGTGAAGCATAGCATACATAGAATAATATAGCATGTGAAGTATAGCATATATATATATATATATATATATATATATATATATATATATATATATATATGTGTGTGTGTGTGTGTGTGTGTGTGTGTGTGTGTGTGTGTGTGAAGTATAGCATACATGGAAGAATCATCTTAAAGCAATCCGGCGATCAGATAACGTATGTCATAGAAAACTACGGAAGTCATTGGTTCCAAGATGGTAGTAATCTATTTCCAAATGTCGGTAATTAGTGCCTAATAAGTCAGTAAATACTCATTCAACACTAACCATCAACAACCACATCTGTGGGATGAGTGAGTTGGAATTTCCGCTTACTTCGGTTACCACCCTTAGAGCGTAGTTTGGCACCGAGTTGTTCTTAGACTATCGGGCTTGCCTATAAAAACAATAAACTAGAATAATAGAGAAAAAATTGAAGCCTTTTTTGAGAAAAATCTTTTAAAATGTCCCAAAGGCTCCATGAAAAAAGGCTCGCCAAAATGTTAAGAATGATTTTCAAAATCGCAGAGCTTTGAGTCGGACGAAATCGATAGGGGAATATTCATTTTGGGAAAAATCGTAGGAATATTTTAGGCGCTAGTGTTGTTCACAGACGGACAGACAGATGGATAGACAGACACGTGGACATACAGACACACAGGCGGACAGATATACAGACAGACGGTTTGACAGACGAATGGACATAGAGACAGACAGACGGACGTTTAAAAAACAATTGTTTGGCATCAGAGTATCCCTACACATGTATTTCAGTTGAAAGTTCGAAATAGATTTTTCGCAACGTTACTACATACTATATTACTCTGTATATAAACGTACGTATAAGATAAAATAAAAACTCGTGAATGGAGGAAATAATGTTTTAGTGGAAATTACAGGTATAATGCACCTGTTCTGGTACGACCTTCTGGATACCTTCCTCTTGCTAGACCATTGCCCTACGCTGACTTTTTTATTGTGAGTTATGAGAACGAGTTAAAAAGGGCCACGCCCTAAGAATTTATCATCCAGGGTCGATCCCTCCCTGAACCTCACTGCTACACCAATGCGCCAACCCTCCAGCCGACCTCTTTGTTGCGACATCGACGGCAGGTCGGCGTTAACCCGATCCACATCACCTCTGACGCGCGCTCCGGTGACGGCGGCAGCGGCGCTGGCGGCGATGGCGCCGGTGGCGGCGGACGCATCGGGGCGTCGCAACCAGCCACTGCAGTGTCAAAGGCAAAGCGACAGCGCGCCAACTGAGTCAATAATCGATGCTGCGCTCTCGCACCTGCGGACACGCGCTCTACGCCGCCACCACCGCCGCCGCCGCCGCCGCCGCCGCACCTGTCAAAGATGACACGCCTGCGCGCCCGTGCGTGCGAGGCGACGCCGGCGCCGGCGCCGCCGCCGCCGCCGACGCCGACGCCGATGCCACCGAAGTGATCAAAGGCTCACAGAGCGCCGGAAACGAAGGCGAGTGTGCTTTCAAAGGCGGAAGCGGAGACGATGTTTGCAGAGGCTAACGGCAGAGGAAAATGCGTCCGTGGAGATGGTGAAGGCAGCTACAGAGCGTTTGGCGAAGAACGTGCGAGGATATTGAAGGCATCTCTTATATGCAACATTTGTAACATTCCTCTTTCATTGGTGTGAATGTTTTAGTCCTATGAGATTATCGGAGTGATTGTTAAAGAGTCTCAATTTACCTTCAAAGTAGAATCGAATTTAGTATCCGTTCAAAAGTGGGTTTTTAGTGAATGACCGTGACTGAATGGTAAAGAACATTGGATTTTTTTTAAACATGTGAAGAATTTTGCAATGATAGCAACTGTAATTATAGTGACAGTGACAAAGTGAAAATTTAGAGAATGATTATCGGCAGTTTAAATGTGCTAACAGAGTTCGGAGATGATTGTAACAAGACTACGGCGATAGTGAAAATATCGCTCTGCAGCTGTCATAATTAAAATGATAAAGAGGAAAAAGAGACGTTCTAAAAAAGAACAATAATATACTTGCTAGCAATAAAGAGGGCTATGATAATTGAAACACGAGATGCACTGGTAACAATTGCATTTTCACAAGAGTGCTTGGAAGATAAGATTACGATCAGAAATACAGACGAGAACACATATGAATGCGCCCGCCTTAGAACAACCTGCGGCGTAAATGAAGACAATCACCCTCCGAACAACAATACCAAAACTGTTTCTAGAAAATTAGAAAAGAGGAAGGCTCTAAAACAATTTTGATCCTAATTTTTTTCAAACTCCGGACACCACTTGAACTGGTAAAATGCACCTGGAAAAGAATTAACAATATAAAAGATAATGAACTTGATTGTAGATGTGGCGTTACTAGAAGATCGAAGGCACACTGCGAGTAATTGAAAGATAAGCATTACTGAATAAAGAGAGAAATAATGTGTAACTGTGAAGAAATAATATTATATCATGATTAGGTTCATTAGGAACCTTTAAATTAAAACAAGAAAGTTTACATCGGTAAAATAAATAAGAAAAACTCCTGGAAGTTGATTGAATATGTAATTGTATGGTGATTGTAAATGTGATAATCCGTTTTAGCGACGCCGCAAACGTGATCTCTGTAATTATTTAACCCTTCAACTAACAACATTATGAATATATTTATATTTCATGTAGTTAATTAATGGAAACTAGTGATGTTACATTGTAATACACTAATGCCTTTTAAAATGAATATGTAATATATTTTTTATTTATTGTTTGATATGATTTTGTCTCTGTACGATAACTAATTTGGTGACAACTGAAAATCCATTCACTCACACATTAAAACTGAAAGTATTTAATAAGAAGCAACTTATAATGAGTGTCTAACAGAGACGGTGGAGGGATAAATCAGCGATTATGTGTCTACGACCTTGATATTGGGATCGAAATAAGAATTATTTTTCAAATTATTTACAAACTACACTGAATGTGATATAAATACCAAAAAATCAATTCATGTATATTACAAAATACCAGATAATAGATAACCTAAAAAGAGGTTAAGACTTAAGCAACTATTGATAAGATATTGACCTCTTAATTGCAAGTAGCATTTCATTTTATTGATGTTAATGTATCAATTACTTGTATGATATAAATGAAGTGGCCGACTGCTCTGATCGGTACTTATCCGCGTTTTCTCCGATCAAGATGAATACCGCAGCAATATCGTAACAAACGGGCCTCGGACCGCGCGCGATCATTCTTCCCTCTTCCTTGTCATATCCTCACTCCTTACTTACACACACACACACACTTACATGCACTACATTGTCACACATGCTTGGAGTCCAGTCGGGAGCTTAGATCTTGACCCGACTGGGGCGATGCCTGAGGTATACCTGGTCGGGGAAAACCCCGCAAGCCGACAGACAGGTCGGCGTCGGATCTCGCCATCCAGCTTGGAAAGATCGTCGCCATCTCCCGTGATAAAAACCTGCACTACACTTACGGGCCGAACGACCTTAGACGTTGACGCGCCCGAAAATACTAATCAATCAATGATATAAATTAAATATTAAGAAATCTCTTTTTTTCTAAAAAAAAGGACTGAATTCAGGGATGAATATTTATTGAATAACCAAAATGGAATGGTAATGAACACTGGATTTGTTGGAAGGGGTAATTTTTTAGAATTAAACAATTAATTCACATTGCTATATTTAATTTACCAGGTGCAATATTGTACCAAACATGACACGCAAATACAAACGTAAGCCTTCCATTCGGTTTAAGAACATCTATATATATATATATATATATATATATATATATATATATATATATATATATATATATATATAAAATGGAATGTGCTTATGTGTGTCGCACACAGACGCAACAATTAGTCGTCCGATTTCGATAAAATTTTCACACTTTGTTATTATTTGTAATGGGAGTGTTTAAAGAGTGGTTTGAATTAAATCAAACTTGTTGGGGGTATTGTAGATGATTTATTCGTTTATGACGACTCAAAAGCCGCTGAACTCGACGTAATCCGCCGCACACATAAAGATGAAGCACGTCTTCACTGCAAACAAGTTTTCTGCTCCAAGGATTGTAAAATATCGGTCGGAATGATTAATTGAATCTCTGACAAGTAACTCAAATTTCTCCAAGATAGTGTCATAGCGAACACTTGCCGCGTTTTAACATTAGGATAGTTGATAACGATGTTCAAACCAGACATAGAACAAACGCATACATGCGAGAAAGCCAAACGCATACATGAGAATGCTTACACAGTGTAGTGTAAAACATGATTAACAATCACGTGACCAGTAGTTTGTGATGTGCAATACACTGCAATAGCGAACACCGCAAATAGCCGGGTCTATCCGTATATTATAAAGCAGCTTAAGCATTACGAGAAATTAATTATCAGGTAAAGTTTGGAAATTTTTGACTAAACTTCCAAAAACGTATCCTGAATTCGCATTTCTACAGCCAAGCAACTTGATTTGTTCAATTCCATCTATTTTCTTCTATGCTACCAAAAATCTTAGTCGTGAATTCACATTTCCATTATCCAAGCAACTTCATTTCCATGATTCTGGCGCTAACTGCTCAAGCAATCGGGGCCAGTGCGAGCTCTGCACTAGGCGGCGGTGGCGGCGGTGCACGCAGGCGAGTGGCTTTTTGCCCTCGGCCACCGCCGCCGCCACCGCCGTCGCCGCCGCCGTCGCCGTCGCCACCGCAGCCGGCGGCATTAGCATGACAACGGCCCCGCCAGATGGCGCGCCCGCGCCACCCCGCGCGAGGGGACGGCGCCGCTGCCACGGCAGCCACCGGCGGAATTATAGCGGGATCGCCCAACGATAACATCAAAACCTCTTAGCGCGAACGGATAAAGGGCACCCATTAATGCGATCTTGCTTACACGTTCCGGAATGAATTATACGGTATAATGCTGTTCAATGAGGCGTTACTAAATGACACTTCAGATTATCTTTCAATTTGTTGTGGACGACCCCTTACAATGTGCTAGTTACCGTCTATTCATTTTAATATATGTATATAATGAACAATACCGTAGTTTTAAAAAAAATCCTATACGTTCTGTTTCCAATAATTCTACGTTATTGCCCATTCAAATTAGGATCATATTACCCTAGAATGATCTATTTATTTATGAAACTTACCACTAAATTCAATATTTCTGAAAGCTCTTGACGATGAATAACAATCTGATATGAGTGAAGGCTTTTTCCAAACGGATCTTTAAAAAAATTATCTTCTCTCGATCAACAAAAATGGAAGACATTCCCTATCCCTGGGTTTCCATTTTTTCGCCTGTACATCATCATACAAATCAATGCATTTCTACCTTATTATAAGTTCATAATAATATCTTTCGTGAAATAAAATTTATATAATTCAATTATTTTACTTGAAATTTATTTCAATTAAATAATGACATCTCATTTTATTATTTTCTTTTTCAAGTTTTCATCTTTACATTTTTGTCTTTTCATAGATTGTATCATTAAACCTAAGAAGTTATTATGCTGGCATGCATTTATGTATTATCTTGATTTTTATAATTACACTCACGTTCTTTTGTTTACAAATTTATTGGACACATTTTAAAGTTTATTTATTATTCTTTAATTATTTTAATTTACAGCCTTCCAACTTACCCCTATTATCGATGTAGTCGGACCGAAATGGAGGATGCTGATAACAGGGAGACCAATCATACCAACGGGTGAGTTCCCCATTTCTCCGGCATTCTATGCCAGACACCATGTAATGTTGATTTTCATAGGTCAGTAAACCATTTGTTTAAATAAAAAATCAGCATCCGATCATGAAAATGGAAGTTGATAAATTAATAATGACATGAAAATACAGATAAAGTTTTAGAAATATATACTGACATGAACATTAAGTAATCTAAAACAGTCTTCGGGAAAACAGTTGGGTTTGTTTCTAAAATGTGGTCAAAGCTCGCCACCATTGTTAATAAGCCATTTAATATCAGATTCAGAATTACGTAGTTTATACTGATCAATGTTTTATTGGATGTTATTTATTGCAGGCCGCCCGTCTCGCTGGCTATGGGGCGTTATCACGGCGTGGGACTGGGCTCGCCGTTGGATCTGCCGCCCAAACAGGAGACGGATGACGGACGCTCTTCAGGTAGGACCACTTTCCCACGATTTCATTGCTTCCAATAACAGGGAGCGACCGGAACGTAACGGGCAATTTGTCCGTTCAGATCATGTAAAATAGAAGCGCTAAACCACAATAGTGCATATTAACATAAATGTTGGGAACATGATCTTATCGGCTTCTTGACTTCCATGAATAGTTAACTTAGAAAATGATTCATCTGGGTCAGTTCTAAATTCTTCACCTCCTGCGTCAGCTGTAAGAGTATCTGTTATTCACTGAGCGTACTTATGAGATTTTTTTATTACGAATTTTTATTACTCGTATTACATTGCCTACACATGGATCGTGGTTTGAACACTGACGCCACACAATTGAATGTTCGAGGTACGACGCAAACAATGGAAGAAATTATAGGAAAATGTGACGATAAATCGAAAACTATTCATTTCTCTGATAACGCATCGACGAATATGATTCAGAACAACAGCGGTTGTCACTGCAGTGTCTCTGTCCGGAAAATCCCAGGGCTCGATGGTGGCGGATTTTTAACACTAGCTACATAGCAGGGTCGAATTTGACCACTGTCTGGACGAGAATTCAAGCGGTCGATTACAACTTGCTCGGATCGATAGGTTAGCGCGGTTTCTCCGACCAACGTCAGACAATGTCGGAGCAGTACCTTAACAAAACGGGCCACACATCTTTCCTTCTTCATTACTGTCCCTTTCTCTTGCCTTACCCTTTCATGCATTACACTTTGACGAGAGACTAGTCGGTGTCTTAGTACTTGAGCCCCCTGGGTGGGTGCCTCAGTGACAGATACCTCGAGAGGGAAACTCCACATTCCGTTGTGTAGGTCGGCGCCAGATCTCCTGTACCAGCGGGGGATGATCACTGCCACATCCCGAAATAGAACATGCATAACACTTACGGGACTAAAACGACATCAGCTGGTGTGTGAAGAAACACAAAATAATTCGTCAATCTGCTAACCTGTCGATTTATTTCGAACCATGTAATCAAACTGATACAATGTATTATCGTAACGGAGTAGATATGCAATGAGTAACGCAACTAAATGGTTTTAACATTTCTTGAATTGGAGGTTCCTTTAGTATACTGTAGCCACATTCAGTGCTTTATTGAGAATTTACATAAGATCGGTTCTATTAGATTTGCAAATTCCCTAAAATGCAAATGGCAAGTTTAGTACCGGTTCTATTTTATAAACATTATTTCTTTTCTATGAGTTTTTTGGTAAAAATTAAACATACATTTTGAAATGTCATGAGTCATTCACGATCGATTAGGGGAGAGAGAATATTTTCTTGTGATGTACTACCATTTCATAGAAGCGCAATTGTTTCTGAATTGTTACGAAAGTGATTCACCACGAAGTGGATTGATCCAAATTAAGTTGTAGCCGGATATTGTAAATTTCGACATGTTTGTAGTCGAGAGTTCAATAGCGAATCACTCCGGATCGAATTAATCAGGATCTGTTTATCAAATATAAATAAAGAGTATGATATCTACTTTAGTGGTATAAAAGCTCAAAGCTACGTTGTTTATGAATTGGATCCCTTGATCTTTTTTTTAAGCATCCTTCTCTCATCGTAGACAAGGGTAGCCAAGTCAGTATAATAATCAGATATTTTGGAAAATGAGCGCTAGTATCTTTTCAGTGACAGATGAGTGCAATAAATGGTGCTGGTTGTTTATAAAATAATAATGTGAACAAAGCATAGAATAATGGTGTTGGTTGATAGTATTTCAACGAATTTAAAAATGACATAATGCTAGCCTGAAAGTTTTCTTTAATAAATAATATTTAATTATTTACCAAGAACTTTATAAAATCCATAACTACCGGAGCATTTTTGAATAAGTAACAACATAACACGTGGTGTTTGTTCAAACACCCATGGTGAGGCCACCCCCGATATTTAGGAATACGCCCTAAGCTGCGCCGGGGAGGTCGGATCCTGCCGGCCCGCGCCCCGCTGATCGAGCTACCGCCCCCTCGGCGCCCCCGCCGCCCCCGCGGCCGCCTCCGTCGCCGGCGGCGGAGGCAGCGGCAAAGCGCTTTCTTAATTAGTTCCGCCCACCGGGATTGACGGCAATTAGTCAGCGTAATCTTTTTCCGTGGCTCCGGACTTAATGACGCAGCCCATCTGCGACGGTATTGGAAAACTGCGGCGGCGTGGGCAAATTCCACGGCGGTCTCAGCCCCCCCACCCTCGTTGCCGTCGCCCCTGATCCCACCGCAACGCCCACTCCCCTGCCACTTCGCTCGCCGCAGTTTCCTCCACTACCGTCGCCAACGTCGCCTTCACGATCCACCACCCTTCAGCACCGCTTGGTCCATCGCAGAGGTTATTAAACGAATACGAACGTCATTCACCGAGAGAGGTGGCTAAGGGCATCAACTTATGTCACTACAGTACCTATGACCGGGATGTCGTAGGTTCGAGTCCCTACAGTGGCAAGATTTTCGATACTAGCTCGTCAGCTATGTCCAATTTAGTCGCTGTCTGGAGTAGAATACTAGCGGTCGGCTGATCTGATCGGTAGTTTTCTGTTGTTTCTCCGATCAAGAAAGGGGAATGCCGGAGCAGTACCCGAACAAATGGGCCACGGACAGCTCGCGATCTTTCCCTCTTCCTTGCCCTACCCTCATCCCTTACTTACCTACACTTACATGCACTACACTACCACACATACCGTGAGATCGGGAGATCTCCCTATCCAGCGGGGGAAGATCACCGTCCCGGCCCAAGGGGAAAACATGCACTACACTTACGGGACGAATGACCTTAGCAGTTGACGCTCTCGGAATCACTAACATTGAATCAATAAATAAACGTCATTCGGTGCCGAAATATGACCGTTTCTTCCGCTCCACTACCAACTTGTATTCTGCCACCCCTACTGGCACATGCAGCCGACTACGCCATACATTTCTTGCACTTTCCACATTTATTTTCATTCACATCGTCATCTGTATGCCTTCTCATCAGTCACCGGCACTTAGCAACGGTTTGGTCGACTGTTCAGGGGTGGGCAAAGGAGAGGGGGATAGGGCGCCACATCTTGCGTTGTCTCCATCAGCCTTCCCACCTGCCTGCCACCTCCACTGTTGCACACCCCTACCCTTCCCATCGCCCACATCGCACCACCCACCTCCCTTCCCTCCAGCATCGTCACCTCAGCAACGTCATCACCGCCGCCGCCGCCACTTTCGCATCGCTACTGTCGACCCTTTGCGAGAGGCGAAAGGGGGGGAGGAGGGAGGCACGCGGAAAGTGCAGGCAGCGGGGCGTGGCGGAGCGTGGCGAGGCGGGGCGGGGCGGGGCGGGGCGGGGCGGGGCGGGGCGGGGCGGGGCGCAGCGGAGGAAAGCGGGAACTTCGCACTCTACCTCGCGGGGAGGCTGCTTTTAATTACGTCAGATCCTCCCTGCTCCCCGCGCACCTCGCGCCGCCCCGCGCCGCCCGCTCTCCGCGGCGCAGGAGGTGCTTCGCCTCGGGGCGTCCTCTGGCGCGCGCAGATCCCGCTGCGACTTCGAGAAGGACCGCCGCCGACGCGCCCCGCCCCGCCCCGCCCCTCCTTTTACCACCAAATTACTCGCGCCGCCGGAATATACGGCGAGGAATAACCTCCCCGCGAATGGCGGACGCTCGGAAAATGTGAGGAACGGTGGCGATGAAATAAACAAGCCAGCTGGCTCAAAGAGCGAGTTATTCACGTTACTGCTTGCAAGGGATGTGGAAGGATTTTGCGGCTAACAAACACACACCTTCATTACGGCATGATTAATATTTACTGTTATTGCTAAGGGAAGTAGATAAGTGTAGCACATTTTGATGACTATTGCTAAGTTATACTATGTATCATTACATTTCGCTCACAGTACTGTACCATTATCATTTATTTCAATGAAACAATTTTGCTGAATTTTTTTCCTAGTAATCAGTAATTATGTAAACTCAAAAATGTTACCTGCATAGAAACATCAGAATAATCCAGTAATAATGTTGTAACACATTTCAGAAATAGAGTAAAATGATTATGATTTCATTCGTGAACCATAGTTGCAAATTTAAATAAATGTTCAAATAATAATAATAATATACAATAACATAAAGTATTTTCTTTTTGGGTGTTCACTATCTCTTATTTTTCCATGTTTCTGTGCTAACAAAATTATTAATTCTATATTCTCATTTGAAACTGTTTTTGTTCAGTTTTAAAACGTTTCTGACAATTACTTCAATTACGTCAATTACAATTTCAAATTGAGTACGATTCAATCAATCAGTTCCTTTAAAGGGCAAGGAAACCCTCGCATAGAAACATCAGTAGTCGCCCAGCAGGTCAAACCGCGCATCTCCCGCTCCCGGTGACATTATTCTGCTCTCGGCCAAACTGCATCACCTCGCAGTCGGACCCACTAATTCCGAAGTGGAAACGTGACGTACACTAGCATTAGCGAGGCCGACACTCCTTCAATCAGGCCCTGGCGCTCGGCCCCTCCTCCCGGCGGGGGCGCACAAGGGGCCCCGCGGGGGGTCTCCGCCGCCGCATCCGGCGGGGCCCCCCGCGGGCGCGCCCCCCTCCCCCCGGGGGTGGGGGGCGCCCCGCGCGAGGCTCCCCGGGGACGGATTACCCGCCGGAGTGCGGAGGCGAAGCTTCATTTGAATGATCGGCGACCCGGTCGCTCCCGCGCCCCGATTCGATTTGCGCGCAGCCGCGCCCGCGCCCGCGCCCGCGCCCGCCCCTACACCGCCGCCTTGCCCGCGCGCAGAGGACAGCATCGACGTGACGAACGAAGAGTCGCTGCCGCCGCCGGCGCTGGTGCCGCCGCGCTCGCTGGCCTGCGCCGCGCCGCCGCCGCCGGCGCCCTCCGCCGCCTCCATGTCGGCCGCCGCCGCCGCGGCCGCCGCCGCCACCGCCGCCGCCGCCGCCGCGCCCCGCCTCGCAGAGCCCACCGCCCTCTACCCGCCCGTGCACGAGACGGTGTACGAGACGGCGGCGCGCCTGCTCTTCATGGCCGTCAAGTGGGCCAAGAACCTGCCCTCCTTCGCCAGCCTGCCCTTCCGCGACCAGGTAAGGCAATCTTCGCCTTCCCTCTTCTTATCCCCCCCCCTTTCATCATTTTCTTCTCACACTTTTTCCATTGCCGATTTTCGTCACAAAATACTGGTCTGACATTTATCAACCAGGTAAGTATGCACAGGTCAGCACCATCACTACCCCATCCTCACATTTCTTCATTCCTTTTCGCCTCCTCATTCTTCGATCGCTCCTATTCTTATTTTTCTTATGTTACTCAACAATTTTCCATTCCTTTTAAAATTTCACACGCTCAAAGAGAGCCCAATGAACACAATTTTTACACATCATCAAAAAGCGGTTTTGCAACGCACACGTGCAACACAGATAGTACTGCTTACTGAATTTTAAAGAATATTGATTTATATCTTCCAAAGGTTAATTTAGTTGAAACCAATTATCCCGTGATTAGTCTTACATTTTGTATAAGATAACTAGCTACCCGCCGACCTGGATGGCTAAGAGCGAGTACCGACTCAGCGCTTCGGTCCGAAGGGTCGCGGGTTCGAGTCCCGCCTTGGGCATGGCTGTTTGTCCCTTGACTTGGTGTGTGTGTTGTCGCGGAGGGCCTCGCGTTCTGCTGACCCCAGATCAGAGGAGCCCGCAAGTGTTTGTCTAGTGTATGGTCGAATATGCGTCCCTTCGCGACGTAAAGGGCAACCGGCTGTTGGCTGGATAAAAGCCCTAGGGAAAAAAATAGCTACCCATCAATTTAGTATGCCAAAGGGGTGCAAAAGGTCCGAGCGGGTTGTTAGAGAGCTGTCTCCTGTGGTGCGAATGTAGAACAACCTGCAATACGTTCACAGCACCTTCACTTGTGCAAATAGTATATAAGGGATATGTTGTCCTTGGAAAAACTAATTGATCATCTGAAACATTATCCAACGTCAATATGCTTGCTCGAATCTCTCAATCTGAAATCCGGACACACCTACCCGAAATTCGACGGACATTATGACACATTGTGATGTAGGACATTATGTCACAATGTGATGTAGGGAATTAAGACTCACCCAAATATCATTCTCTGATGTTTACTTTCTAAAAAAGGTAAACACTAATCAGTTTTTTAGATGTACAGTTTTCCCTTGTTTGTATAAACATGAACATTTTATGATAAGAACCATCTTCCTCTGACTTAATACAATACAATTCTTCGCTCCATTCTAACTTAATATATTGCCTCTAACTTAATATACTGAGTTAAGGGTGAAAGATAATTGCATAATTTTGTGAGGAAAACCTTGTGGATACTTATGCATATGCAAGGCATTAAAGAACTCAAAGTTATTATTTCTCAAATACTATAAATTATAAAATATAGTGTTATGATACTAAATCTTATAAGGACTGTCCGAAAACGTATCAAATACATACATCTTGGAACATACAGAAAACATTGAACTATACATCGATTTTTATATAGTGGCCGATGATATTAGATCATTGTTATAGCTCCTGCCTATAAAATGATTTTTTTTAACAGTGGTAAGCACACTTCTGAGGCACGAGCTCCTTTGAAAAGGACGTTCACGAATTAATTAAAAATATTCATTTTATAAGGCAGGAGGTGAAACAATGACCTAATGTCATCGGCCACTGTAGAGAAAACGAAGTATCATACATTTTCCTGAAAAAGAGAGAAAGAATAATATATTTTCCGAGGGATTTAATATTTTGAAAAAAGTGTCAACACCAAAAAGTATTACCCTTAATTGAAATCAAAAAGAAATTCTTTTTTAACAACCCCTTGTGTAATGGAAGTCAATATTTGAAATAAGAAAATTATTAATTCATTCATAATGTTCCGTTTTTTCTCGTAAAATCAAAAAATAATCTGTAACTACAAATATAAAGACGAAATAAAATGGTTCAATATTTCCTAGGAAAATCCTTTTACAAGAGACTTTTTATATCTACAGTCCCATCTACATTGACCAATCTTGTGAGTAAATGAGTGCCTAACTGCACGACTGGTGAGTCCAAAGGAACGAGCGCGACAGCGGCAGCGCTCGTTTGTTCATTTACTACGAGCGCAGTTAAACTCCCTTCGCCTATGTGCAATACGCACCAACGGAGGGAGGGGCGGCTCACTGGATTTCAGCCCCCGCCACAAAAGCCAATGATACATGTTTAAAATATAGCTTTGCTGATTTCCTACACTAATTTAATTTATTATATCAATTGTAACGTTATAAATATTAACTATGAGTCAATAAATTAAAATACACTTATATTAAACATGGAACAAAAATCAAAAGAAAACAACAAATGACTGGATATCTGGGCGCGCTTGTGCTTATGAAATACTTTCATAATTTTAAAATAAATTTTAATCTTATCTACAAAGACAATATTTCAGTATCGAATCTACAATGTAGACTAGTTTTACTAGTTGAGCAGAAGAGTGAGTTCTTAAACAGTAAGAAACCGCATTGCTTTGCAGTAACAGAAGGTTTTCGTTTTTTGCGAGTGAAGTATTTTGTTTCAAGATGCAGCCAGAAAAGACGTTAAGATACAATTGCTTAAAAGAAATTAAACCAGACCACAGATTTGTATTCCGCAACTGCTTATCAGTCACAAAAGTATTTTGTAATTCCAAATTCTCATTTGATAAGAATATGTCCGAGTTAAATTACTGACGTTCAAGAAATTAGATGATACTACAATCCACCTACGTTGCTACACTTTTCAGTCCTGTGCCCTACTGAGTGGTTGCTGACTTGCTCACTGAAACAGTTCGGTCAGTTAATCAAAAATACCAATAATTTTGCGCGAAATGTTAGATTGTAGAATTAGACTGCAGACATCTTAAATTTTAATGTTTTCCTAGAAGGAAGGTGAACACTAACTACTTGGCTGGCCCGAAGATGAGCGCAAGGCCTCAACAAGATTGTTCAACAAGAGTGCGTTCCGCCAAGGAACCTACAAGTGCGTTTGCGTTTTTTGTGTGGTTCATGATACCTGAGGAGTACAGAGTAACTGCTTCGGCCTCAGGAATAAAATCAAAGTTGAATGCACTTAATATTATTATTTTAAGTGTACACTTATTTTATATATGTATGAGCAAAAACAGAACGACACATGTTATTCTTTCATATATAAATTAATTCATTTTGTTATCTGCTTTTTAAAGTACTCTGCAATAAAATAGATACGCAGCTATAAAATGACCTAAATAGACCACACCAACAAAGAAATGTACATGGCTTCATTACAAAATACAAAATATATTGGAAGGAATTTAAACACATCCAAGTATTTATATTTTAGGCATCCTCACAGCAATTTAGACTGGTAAACGTTTCAGAAGCCATAATACTCCTCCAAAAGGAATTAAATATGAAAAATGAATAAGGCATCGTTGTATACATGGTTTGTGATCCATTTTGCTTGTGCAACTCTGCCCTACGTATTTCCAGGCTGTCAGCTGTTAACTCAGCGTATGAAAACAATGATGCCATGGTGACAACGGTGGTCCTCTCCATTCTTCAGCAAACTGTCAGGTTTCATAAAAGTGATGGCATGAAGTATGGTTACGAGGAGTCTGATTAACAGCGTGCACAGCCCAGCTGTCAGCATTCGTCATGCGCGCAAAATAGGCACGTGCAAGAGGAGCTAGACCACCGGGAGGCTTTTCGCGTTGCATGAATATGAACTGGAAATAGAAGCGAGACCGTTGAATCTCTACTCATTCGACGTTCGGAGGAATGCAAACAAATGCTTCATAAAGCATATAATGCAAGGAAAAAGTTACTGCAAAATAGTTTGTGTGGAAGCAGCAAACACTTCGTAATATTATTGATTAATAAGATAGAAAATCATCTCCTGACCTTTATAAATTGGTTGAGAATACGGAGCATTGGTAGATACTTAGTCAAATTAATCACACATCATTTTTAAAGTTATAATTAATAACAAGAGTTTCTTTACCCTAAAATCAGTTTACCGTTTTATTTCCATTTTGAATGTTTCACTCTCATAAATCTTGCACTGATACACTCGTAGACACATCACTTCGCGGATAAAATGAACCAAGTTTGCTGCCGAAGCTTTCATGGAACATACATAATTCACAAACGAAATCATCAGCTTGTGATGTAAGGTATGTTGCTTCAAAGTACCTTACCGTAGGTACCTATGTAATTTCTCTTTTATTAGAACTTGAAATTATAATGGTATCTTTACCACTCAGACCAAACTAATTTTAACTTATTCAGTTTATTAATAACGATTAGAGATTCTCTATTTGTTTTTAAAACTCATAAGAAATATAGTTATATAACACAATGCTTATAAAAGAATGGCTTTAGTCTCTTCCATGTGATTTGACAATAACAGAACGTAATAATCAACCATCATTACTGCATAAAATAAGTTCATTTAGAAGATCAAGGTCATCCAATCCACTGGTAGAGTTAATGAAACTCCACCGTCATAATCATGTTCGAGCATTCCTCGGGCAAGACTCTGACTTCGCAAGACTTAACATTGCTGGTGAATTTTCGCTTTGTATCTGCCTGCCCGTCCGGATTTTACATGAATTGGACCACGGAAGATTATATTATCCTCTCGGCGCCGCCATTATTCCAGAATACTTTCAGGTGAGCTATTCGTAATCGTACCGCTGCAGTTGGGTCCAGCGCGACCACTTTTATACATGTGACGTTTCCATCTCCACTTTTACTTACTGATCCATGACCTGTTCATTTGAAAGACCTTAAATACGTATTTGCAATGGTATCAACATATTTTTGTAAGCTGAAATAAAGTAATTTTGGACCCCAAATCCAACTATTCAAAACACATTATCTTTCAAAAAGTGGAAACAGTCTACCCAAGCAATTATATTTTATGATATTAATCATCTCTGCATTTGAAGATGGAATTCAAAAGGGGTCTCTTGCAGAATGTGATACAGATAGCAGTGGTCAATCCAGGGGATAGCGTGGGGAGGGTGCCAAAGTCTCCCATAAGACTACATTTTTATAAGTATACTCAGTTTATTCAAAACTACTTACACATACTGATTGCAACAAGTCGAAAACAGCATTGTCAACATACAATATAATACCACATTCTAATATTATATACTATCATATTCTTAAAATTATTTTTTAATGTTTAGAGGTGGGTCCTGAAATCCGAAAACGTCCTGGACCCAGTCGTGATAGATAGAAACTTATTATTACTTAGAAATAATACATGTGGCGCCTACCCTTGCCAGTGCATGAAGAGAAGTAAAGAGCTCTCATGTCGTTCATCGACTGCAACACTAGCACAATTTGGAAAATACGAATTTTGAGATAAAAAAAATTAAAAATCTATTCATATATGTCTGCACATACACTCACTCAAAAAAATATTCGGACACCTACGATTTTACCATATTTTCTTTTATTTAGAAGAGAATATTAAATTTGTCGTAATTTTGGTGATAAATAATGAAAGACGTGCATTTCATAGGTTAGAAAAATATGCAAGTTTAATTTTCACATTAAAAATTATTAAACTACAATTAATTTGAAGAAATCTTACTTCTTCGGAACGTCAAAAAAATATTCGGACACATAATATAAACCAATTAATAACACTAAATAAAACAAAAAATAAATACATCAATAACTTGTAGGGAGTCCTTTCATTATCAAAACTTCTTCAACATCTTTGGCATTCTGTCTACGAAATTTCTGGTGTACTCTGCAGAAATTGTATGCCATTCTTCGCGCAGTCTCACTCTTAATTGTTCTTTGTTGGCAACGGGCTCCTTTCTCACTTCACTGTCCAACTTTTGCCAAAGATTTTCAATGGGATTGATGTCTGGGGATTGTGGGGGTGGGTGAAGAACTTTAGGACAGTTATATAAGAGCCACAGTTGAACCAATTGGGACATGTGTTTTGGATCATTGTCCTGATAAAAACTAAAATTGTGACTTATACCTATCTTCTCAGCACTTTTCTTAAGGCTGTTCTTGAGCACTTGAAGATATTTGTATTTGTCCATTATATCTTCAATGAACACAAGCTCACCCACACCACTCGCCGCCATACAGCCCCACACCATTACGTTCCCACCGCCGTGTTTTACTGTTGGCTGCAGATTTCTCTCTTGCAACTGTGTGTTTGCCTTTCTCCACCCCAATGTTCTTCCGTCAGGTCCAAACACATTGAATTTACTTTCGTCCGAAAAAATAACTCTATTCCACCATTCAATGTCCTTGTTTCCATGTTCCTCAGCGAACTCCCGCCTCTTCCTCTTGTTTATCATATTTATGAAAGGCTTTCTTCTAGCCACGCGACCATGAAATTCTGCTTTTCGTAGAATCACTCTAATAGTTTCTGGATGTACTTCCTTCCCCAGTTCTTTTCTCACCTCTGCAGCAATCTTTGGTGCACTTAATTTCGGATTCTTTTTAACTTTCCTGACGACAAAGGTCTCTTCTCGACGGGAAAGTTTATGGGGACGTCCACTTTGGCGGTGAGACTCAATCCTATCTTCTTTTTTAAATCGCTTGATTATATCATACACTGTGCTTTTCTTCATATTTAGAATTTTTGCAATTTCACGGCAGCTCTTGCCTTTTGCATTATGAAATATCACTAACTGACGCAGTTCAAAAGAGCTGTTTTTCCTTTTGCGTGGCATTCTTTCAACGTTCTTCAAGGAGAGACACTAATAGACTGAATTTGGACAGCGCTTCGATTAACCGTTACGACCGTCCTTGAATCAACCGAGGGAAGAGTTTCTACGTCCGTTTTCGCCCAATAGTTTGTTAACAAAAATTATTAATGTACAACTGTCCGAATATTTATTTGGTGTGCAATTTCCGTTATTGGAAGTTCTAATGCAAATTTATCATTGATGTAAAAGCGGAAAAAATGCATTTTGCAGTGTACGAGAATTTAAAGCTAAAAGAATATTAAAATTATTACTGGCATAATATTTTATGGTTTTAACAGCCTCAGAGCGTGTGAAACGTGAGTAAGCTGAATACTGTCCGAATATTTTTTTGAGTGAGTGTATATGTAAAAAACAGATAAGTTTGCTGACTTACTAAACAAACTTATTGAAGAAGACGCTTATTAGTAACTCACCAGTTAAAATCCATGTCACTCACATAACTTTATCAGCTATTTAAAATCTGTAAGGCTTGAATTTATTGAGACATTATTCTGAAATAATGCTTACCTCATAATACCTCCATTACTACGCCAGTAAAATCTGCCATTCAACGGCCACCAAAAACTTCAATAACTCGTTAATTTTTAAGTTCATTTTTCGAGTTGTGTCAGTATTGCAACCAATGAACGACGAGCCTTAGAATAAACGAGCATAATATCTCCATCGAGTAAAATTATCCGAACGAGTACAAAATGAATGGAGGGTAACCAGACACGCCCCCCGCGCGTGCGGCGTGCGCAGGTGATCCTGCTGGAGGAGGCGTGGGCCGACCTGTTCCTGCTGAACGCCGTGCAGTGGTGCATGCCGCTGGACTCGTCGCCGCTGTTCTCCGTGTCGGAGCACGCGGCCGGCGCGCCCAACGGCAAGGCGGGGCAGGTGGCGGCCGACGTGCGCGTCCTCAACGACACGCTCCTGCGCTTCAAGGCCGTCGCCGTCGACCCCGCAGAGTTCGCCTGCCTCAAGGCCATCGTGCTCTTCCGCGCAGGTAAGGTCGCAGGTCGCGCCGCGCTCGCTCCCTCGCTGTCGCACTCGGCCGCTCAACTTCCCAGTCAACGGTGTAAGATCACGGGGTGCAATATTGTTGGGTTTTCTTAACGTCGCGTCTCAAGGTCACGCGCTAAGAGGGAGAGGGAAGGTAGACTCCAATAGGGAGCTGTAACGCCACTACAGCTCCGATTTTTGCGGCTCCCTATTGGAGTCTTCCCTTTCCCTCCTTCCCGCGTGACCTTGAGACGCGACGTTAAGAAAACCCTAGTATATACTTGCGCGACTAACGACCTTGACGCACCCAGAAACACTAATCAAGCAACTTCCCAAATTCCCCCCTTCCTGATAAACCAGTGGCCAAACCGTTGTCTCTGCAGCGTTGTTGAATTGGAAGTTCTAGGGTTCGAATCCTGACAGGGTGGATTTTCATTGCCCTCAACAAAGTTGTTTTCAAATGTTCATAATACTAGGATATTCTCCTTTCGCGAATCGCCTTTATGCAAGGTCGTGCGATATGTCGCAAGGCACACTCTTGTGTCACTGTATCACACAGAAATCACCGTGCACGTCATATTTTCTTTACCGTCCGATCATTGTAAGCGGGTGGATGTAACATTTAGATGTTTCAATTAAAATACAAAGTTCTTTCAATGTTATGAGCTGAAAAGAGAGGGGGACACTGTCACCCAATGGGAAGTTTCAATACTAAACATTTAAGTTGTAACGAAGCTCGCGATTCGATGATAAGTGTCCCCCTCTCCTGCGAGCTCCTAACCTTGAAATGACTCCCTGTTTCAATCGGAGTTTACATCCTGAGTAATCTGCAGGTACTGTTTGAAGTAACATGGCGTTGCCAAAATATCTATCTTAATTATCTATTAAACCAGATGGTTCCTACTCGGCCTGTAAGGGCACGTATTCTCGCGGACAAGCGCTCTGTGGGCTATGTGTGCAGTGTGGGGGAGGGGCGCTGCGTCTATCATTTTCCTGGCTGAACCAACGAACTAACGAATGAGGCGCGCTTCTCATTGTCGCTTTATTCATGTAAACAAGAATAGCTCAAAACTTTGGCGCAGAGTCTACATGTGGAAGTCTTCTTCGAGCTTCATAACAATGCAGCGAGGATTATGACTATGTTCGGGTGAACATATCGTAGTAAACAGGTATTGTCTGTAAAGAAAAAAATAAATCACAAAGAATGAACTTAACTTCAGAACCAGACCTTGAAAAGCGTTCTAAACATCGCAACAACCCAGAGACTAACATCAGATACGGCTTCACTTGCTAAGAAAATGATGTCGTCTCATATTAATAAAACATTGTTGTTAGATTGAATTAAACATTTTCTATTAAACTGTAATATTTCTTTCAGATATGTTATCCCAGTGTATCAGCCACTTCCTAAACTAAACGTTCCCTGCTCGGCTATCAGCAACATTTTATTGAGATATTCAGTAGAGGTCTGAAGTGAATGACACGCCATCAAAGGACGATAGTTCAAGACAGAAATAGATTAAGTGGAAAGTGTTTAAATGAATGCTGCACGAGCAAATGCGAGTAATGTATCTGCAATCGAATTCAAATAAAATTTTACACATTTAATTGTGAAATATTAATTTATTATTTTTTCTTTAAAATATCAATCAATGGTCAGCTAATGGAAAGCTACTTCAGGTTACGCAATTTCGCCTAAAGATGGCTCTGAAAAGTGTATACTGTATTTCTATAGGCCATATCGCCGCCCGACCGCTTGGATTTTGCCAGGCACCGGCAGGGAGCGATGACAGCTGTCGAAATCGACGCCCTTTATGCCACTGACTGAGGTGGCTCAGGGCATCAATTGATGTCACTGTAGTGCCTCTGCAGTGAGGGAGCTCTACTAGAGAGGCCCTAGGGTTTGAGTTCTGGAGGGTGCAGGATTTTTTTGACACTAGCTAAATAGCTAGGTCGAATTCCAGTCGCTTTTTGGATAAGAATTCTAGCGACCGGCCTGCTGTAATAAGTAGATTTCCATGGTTTCTCCTATCCACATTAGGCGAATGCCGGAGCACTACCCTAACAAACGGGTCTCGGACTGCGACGATCTTCCCGTCCATCTCCCTGCCCTATCCTTACCCCTTACTGACACACACTAACACGTACATGCACTACACTACCACACATGTAGGGAAAGCACGCCCGCGAGTCCATTTGGAATAGCCGCACACCCGGTTGGATTAGCCCGGATTAGATCAAAGTCAATACCGGTTCCCTGTCACAGGATCGATTCTCACCAGGTGCCAGAAATGTGCCTGATGTGTTTAACACCAGGCATTAGTTAAAGTTTAACATTTAACGAATACTGGAACAGGGCCCTAGAATCCGGCCACAAACCGAGTCCCTTCCCTATTCCCCCGATTTCCCCATTTTTAGGGCGTTAAACGGATCGCATATCCTCGTATGTCCCACACTACTGATCTAGATGTGTTGGAGGTGCAGACTACAGCGTACCCCTAGAAGCAATTTCTGGCTCTTGTTGAGATAACCGGAATTATTGGGAAATGTGTGAACCTTATTAATTTTGTAAGATGTAAGTTGTTCTTTCCGCCATTCTGCCACTTCTGCCGTTCCTTTTCCGCCCCGCTCGCTCTACTCCCTCCCATTCGCCCTCGCACTGCCACGCCCGGTCCAGGCGCAACCATATTCCGCCACCTCCGCTGCCCCGCAATTCGTAGTGCCTGCAAGCATTGCGTTTTGCATTAAACTACTATAAACCTACGCGACAACTCTAGTTGGCGACCCCTTTTCTTCCCCTCTCATCTGATTAAAGACACAATATGTAAACGATTCGTGTTTTAATACCATTCTTCATACCTTACACTTAGTACCGAGCGAACAATGAATTTCGCAATTGATAATAGGCTCCAGAAGGTCTGATTTTATAGATTACGGCGCGAGGTTTTAAGGCCTTAGGGTTGTTAGTCAGTTCGGGTTGTTTAAGTGAGGCAGTGTGTGATGGAAATGCATTTGTGTCTCCCTTTCTAGACGCTTATTTTACACGAATAATATTTATAAAATAAAAAAGCGCAATTCGCTATCTCGCCATGAAATTTTCTTTTTTAACACGTTTGTGAGGATTCGTTGGATGTGAATGTTGCAAAACCTATCTATATAATATTACTCGTTCACTTTACGTTTGCGGATGGAGCGCTGCGATCTGACAACATAAGGTTACCGCCGACTGAATGTGACTCGCTGTCTACAGTGTACTGATCGATTAGATGCGATATAGATGATGGTGAGCGGCATACAGGCTCGCACATTGCAGGGTATGGCAGAGTGGAAGTGGGCAAAACCATAACTATTGTGCAATAGATATTCAAGAGAAAAAAAGAAAAATATTTTCCGTGCCTTTTGTGAGTAACTGGTATTGTCGATGACAAAGTGTACTGTACTGCAGTTCTGTCCTCCATAGGTAATTCTTATGATATTAATAACCCCTTTTGCTTTCCCTTGCCGCAATAGTTCCCTACATTATTGATAATTAATTTACTGACAGAATGCTCTCTCACTTATCGAATTGGATTTGGTTTTTCCGCAGACATCACAGAAACGACAGAAACAAAACAATCATTTTTTTTTCGGACTGAGCATTAGTCAGATGCTGTCAAACATCGGCACTATTCGTCCATTCTCGGATGCGTGTTCGGGCCTTCCCTTTCAAAACAACAGTAGTTCCTAATTCTGCCGTTTACAGGTGTATAATGAACGAGTAATACATAATATAGATGAACAACACGCGTCTCGCGACCCATCCCGTCCCGCTGAGTCTGCACTCCCCTCCAGTTGCTGCGTCCACACGCACCTGTTGTCTCGAGGGGGAATCGCCCTCACACCTACTTCCCAGATAATCCCAATTTCACTTTTGGCTACCTGAGAAGACATAGCCTGATTGCATTCCAGCCTTTTCTTCGACTCTCAAAATTACACGGATCTGCGGTAATTTCCTGGACCTTTCCAAACAGACAGTTGGAAGATCGGAGCTAAGGATTACATTTCCTCCTAAAATAGAGACTTTATATTAAATATAATTTTATATAAATAACTTTTATTTAAAATTGTAAAATCCATTGAATAAATAAATATTTTCACATAAATTTCTGAGTATTTTTTAAAAAGTTAGAGAATTTTCCCCTTATTTTTAAGTCATTTTATTGGTAATTTTCCTTTTGTTTTTAAATCATTTTATAGGTCATTTTCAAAAAAATTTTAGTTCATCAGAATCCGGATTCTAGTTAAAAAGCATCTTAGCTTAGAAGGGATTAAAAATCATAATGATACGTCCATTTTTGTGACTCTGCTTCTTGAGTGACATAGCGTGGAGGAATAAACTATAATATGAACGAAATAAATATGTTGATAGAAACTAAAAATATTCATTGTGTAGAAAGGTGCAGTTAACATACTACACTACAGTGACATCACAGTTTACTAAAACGCTTCCAAGTAAGAGCGGTTGCATGGTGATCTGTACGGCTATAAGGAAACCTCTCGCTCGGGTCCTTGTATCGGCTTCTCTGCGATAAGTGCACAGTTCCTTTTATTCCGGGAGGTGGCGATATTCCTCTTCGATTGGGCAGTGAGATCCGGCGCCAACCTACACGTCGATTTTCGGGCGATTTCCCACCTCCAGTTATCCCCCAGCGGGGATCGCATCAGCCAGGACGACCCCCATGCACCCAACTCGTCTCCTGACGTGTGTGGTTGTGTAGTGCATGTTAAGTATGTGAGTGTTGGGCATGGTAAGGGGAGAGGAAGGAAAGATCGTGCGCGGCCCATGCCCCTTTTGATAGAGTTTTGCTCCAACATTCGTCAGGTATTGATCGAAAAAAAGACGGAAAACTATCGATCAGAGTAGCCGGCCCCTAGAATTATAATAATAATAATAATAATAATAATAATAATAATAATAATAATAAAATTGTCTTTATTAGTGGCGAGACTCGGGCCATTAGGCCTGCTCTTCCGCCTAACCACATGAAATATTTACATTATTTCTTATACTATGAGGAAGATCGAGGAGGGCATATTTTACATTTATATCTGGGATGCAAAACTAGGGACCATCCCAGCATACGCCTTAAGCGATTGAGTAAACCCAGAAAACCTCAATCAGGATGGCGGCTGAAGGCCGAGGGAAATTGGCAATAATTGAAAAAATATAAGAATATATACATTAATTAGAAAAAACAATAGTAATACAAAGATAGTGAAATTAAATAACAAACCTATACAATAAGAATATTGTATAGAATTGTCCACCAGACAGAGGTCAAATTCGGTCTAGACAGTATCAAAATTGAAGAAGCCAGTATTTTTTTAATTTGTTAGACGGCAGAACAAAGGGCGCTTAAAAAATGACGCCGAACTCATTTTCGTTGCACTCTCCGAATGTTCGAAAAGGGCAAAATTAGAAATATGTGTGAAAGTGTGTGCTTTTCTAGCTCCTCTAGATTCAAAATTCTAAAACCGCAAAGTACCATCCATTCTTCATTTGATTTAATTATATTTATCTGTCAATTAATAATTGTAAAATGTGTTCGGATCTCTTACCACTTACAGTACTGTAAGTTCAGTAAACGATATTGGGACAACACAAATAGGATATTTTCTACCGCAAAGAATGTATTAAAGTAGGTTAAAAAGAACTTTATCAAAAATTAACATTTAAATTTTAATAATGTATTGCTGAATCAATGAACGGTGGAACATCAGTTCGGTGAACGACAGTGGAACATGAAGTCTATCACCATTAAAATTTAATTAAAACCTTTATAGAGCACCTAAAAGACATTATGATAACTAAAAATGGATCTATGGTTTCTTTAGCGCTTTTTTTAAAGAGGGTAATTATTACACACATTTTGTATCAGAACAATTTATCATCATTAATTTTAAATTACTGTTATTAAATATATTGCTTGGTGATGAAGCAATTACCACCTGAGCGAATTGGGATGCAAGTCTCTCAACAATTACATCCAAATGGTCCGAGAATCGTAATTTTCTATATTGATAATGAAGTTCTGGATATTCTGGGTAATTACATTCCACTGACGTATTTCAGAATATAATCCCCATCTTAACAGTATGCAAGGTCATTTCTGAAATAACTTTTTGCTAGTTTTCTTACTTTCTAAGTTACAAAGAAATTGTTGGTAAATTCTTTCATTTCTCTTTGATACACTAAAATACCGATCTTCATAACTCACTCCGTCATTTTATTCTTAGCAATCTCTCACAATATGTACTTATGTACACAATATATGGAGGCGTTATTTTAATAGTGATATAACTCTATTGACACTCATTTCGAGATATTGAGCTCTAAAGTTAAATGATTATAAAATATCGGGGATGGAGCTAGACAAGAAAATTCTGTGTTTTTTCTCTTATAAGATATTTATTTGTTCGTCTGAAGATGATATGAATAAGCATACTGTATGCTTCGAGGAATATTGGGGGTGTAAAGGAGTTATGCCACTATAAAAATAAAGTTGGTGGGCCGAATTGGTAATGTCGTTCTAAGAGAAGTTGGAAATGAAGGCAATATCGATTAATTAAAACAGATTAAATATTAATTTAATGTCACAGTTGAGGCATGTTCAGTTTTCCTCATCTTCTTGAAATCGTCCTGTTCCTACGAGCAGACCAGTGAAATAAGCGTTATTCATGCTTGAAATGAATGGGAACAAATCAAACATATCATGTTTTTTCTCATTAACCATCATTTTCTGTGGTTGTAGAAGCGGGGTATTTAAGCTTTTGAAAATCTTACTTCCTTATCCTCTGGTGGTTTGTATGAAGTGAAGTTTAATGTGGAGAAACCAACGTCTTCATTTACGGTTCACTTGTACATAATGCTTGATTTATAAAACTTTAGGTCCCGGAACACGCCCCAAATTATTTATTAATTTAATAGAGATAGTTGTATATTAATAATATAATTTAATAATTATTTACGAGGTACCGAAACGCCGTTCTATCGCGTTCCGCTAGAAATCAAGCCCGGCTTGTACAAAATTATAAAAGACTCGTTTGACAAATTTAATCCATCTAATTTTTAACCAGTTACAGACACCATTTTGTTCATTTTTCTTCCTTCTTGTTACAGACTTTTGTACATATTTTAACACATATCCCATTAAACTTAATTTCTGTCTTAAATAAAAAAATGTGCGATATAATTAAATCAGTTCTGTAGTTCCTATTACCAAATCTGGATGAAGTTCTTTATCATATCACTGCAGACGCTATAAATATCTCGAAAATTACTCATGAAAGTTGTAGAAAACCACGAAGCCGCACCACTGGAGTTGTACCACTGTCAAAATAAACAGATAGCAATTCCCTGGGATTCACTTTTATTGTGATGCTCTGTGACGTTCACAGAAAGAACCTGGAGTTCTATCACTTTCAGAATAAATGTAATGTATAACACTTGCGCGGACCTGGAAATGGAGTTAACTCAATTTCTCAAAAAAGTGGAGTCATGCCACTATTAAAATAACCGCTTCATATACTACAAAATGTACAAAGAATGGTGTAAATGTTTGGTACAAAATACTGAGGTAATGGTTAATGACAAATTCAGATGGTTTCCTGCAATAATATAAGGCATACGCGCGTTTGCATTCACCCCATCTTCTTCATAGCGTCTTCACACCGTATTTAGTTGCAAGCATTGATGTGAAACAACGTAGAAAAGTAACTCACTCCTGATCATTGCACTTACTGGATTTGCAATCATTTATAACTTGAAGTGGGATTGCTGGGCGAGATTTTTAAGACAGCTCTTTATAAATGTTGCTTGGATTACGATATCTAGATTTACCAGATTAAGATATCTAGATTTACTAGGTTTTAGATCAATATAAAATTATTCATAAATGCTTGTGATTTCTATTTTGCAAAAGGGTAATTGAAATAAAAGATTTTCATAGTTTGTCGCATTTCGATTTTCAAATCAACATTGCTTGAAAAATTAGAAAATAAAAGTGACAAATAAAACCACTTTTAAAAGGCGGCACATTATTCAGAAGTTCTAATGAACCTGAAAATGTAGATTAATTATAAATTTAATGAAGAGTTACTTTTTTTATTTTATAAACATTTCTTACCATTTTTATTTTATTACAAATATTATTTATTAATTCTAACAGTTATATTTTACTCAATAAATATTAATTGAGCGTCTTCATTGCGATTAGGAGTTTGTCCTTTTAAAGGATCCGAATTAAGGTTAACATCCTCATAAACTTTATCGCTCGTATAAAGAGTATATTTTTTCTAATATAGATGTGTATTATTGAAATAATGGTACTCAGTGTTCGATTATGAATAATACAAATTAATAATGTATTTGTATGATTAGGGAATAGTAGTGTTTTATAATCGTTTTAAAACTTGTTACAAAAAATATTTTTAAATTGCCATTAATATTCAAATCAAAGAATCGTAGTCGTTTCTTATTCATAAACGTTTTGGTAATTTTATTAGTTTTTGTAAAACTTATGACATAAATGTAGAAAAACTAAGCAACCAGGGAGGAGATCACTCACTAACCGATATTGCGAGTTTGTCAATCAATCTTCTCTCCGGCTATCGAGCTGGCCGTTCATTTATTTCGGGATTCCACTGGGAGTCGTGATTTGCGTTTAAACCACGTAACTACGGAATACTGCTCACCTTTATGGCTTTATCATTGCTTTCATGTAATGCACCTCCATCTACTTTACATACACAGTTTCAAAATTGCTATAGGATGTCTGCTCTAAAAAGCGTGATCCACGTCCGATTTTATTACCACATAATGGCGAGAGGCGCGTTCAAATTTACGAGGGAATTCCCTCGCTGCGTTTTTGTCAAACGCGATTTGTGATAGGCAGTCAACTTTTTATATGAGAAAGTTTTGTAGAAAATGTTAACTCCTAGGGATTTCGTATTTTAAGTATTTAAAAAAATCCCTTCATATTTTCGCTTCTTGGTTTGGAGTTGCATAATGTAACAAGTGAGTAATAGAAAATTAGGGAAACCGTTAAGTATATATCCTTGTAGTAGGCAAAAACATTTTATTTAGGAGAGTCATATTCCTTTTTAAATAGTTAATAAAATATTAATTAAAATATTTTGTGTTTAAATTCGAGTTGTCTCTTGTCGGTTTGCAGAATACTTAAAAATTCTGTTTCTGATAAATATTTAATTAAGTTTTTTCTATGTCAAGAGATAACGAAGAATTGATAGGTAAACTCTATTGTTTTTCATTTAACTTTTTTTTCCCCGATTCCGTGGTAATACCGCGACTGAACCATTGAGTGGAGTGGTAAGGTGTTTTTAACTTTATCCTGCTTACTTCTCTCGCTTACTTCTTGAACAGATCCTTTCATATCACGTGATATTCTTAACAGTTTTTTTAATTCGTAAGTTTAGTCATAAATTAAATTACCAGATAATAAAAAGGCGTCGTAATGGTATTGTGAGCATTAATGATGATTGTGGATAATGATTAAATATATTATAACTATTAAACTTTAAAATATTAAGGAAAATAATATTTTAGAAACGTCTTTCATAAAAACAAAAAATCAAAGTTATCGTTTAAACAGTGATTCCCAACCTTTTTCTTAGATCGACCTTTTTAAAAGAATGTTTTTCTTCATCAACTCTCTTGATTTTTCTGTAATATACAGCATAAAACATTACAGTAACAGAAATAATTGCCCATATATTACTTGATTACAATTAGAAAAATAATATGAATAAATATTTTGAAAAAAAATGTTTATTGGATTTTGTGTACAATTATAATTTTAAATGTTCACAAATACAATCCCGTATTCTTAGATTTTGGACAGACCCGTTGAGAAGCATTGCTCGTTTCGCGTTGCAGAGACGCGCGGCCTGAAGGACCCGGCGCAGGTGGAGAACCTGCAGGACCAGGCGCAGGTGATGCTGGGGCAGCACACGCGCGGCCAGCACCCGGGCCAGGCGGCGCGCTTCGGCCGGCTGCTGCTGATGCTGCCGCTGCTGCGCCACGTGCCCACGGCGCGCATCGAGCAGATCTTCTTCCAGCGCACCATCGGCAGCACGCCCATGGAGAAGGTGCTCTGCGACATGTACAAGAACTAGAGGGCGGCCGCCGCGACCGCCCGCAACCACCACACAACGAAGGCCGCACTGGCGCCCCGCGTGGGAGGAACAGGCGACGACGCGAGGGACAAGCCGTCGACTCGGCCCTGAACGATTCACACGCTTCGAGGTTTTCTGGGGTCGCAGGGTAAAAGTTCTCGAGTCCGTAACAAAATTTCAAATCTACTTAACAACTTTGACCTTCCGAGCACAGGATTGTCATCCACTGACTGTCTTCACACGGATTACAGCCCCCTTTCTGTATCGTTATTGTAATTTGTGTGAAGTGACGGAGTTTCTAAAAATATATGATTTTGGCGAGGTTTATCTCCGCGAATTCCCGTTCGCGGTTCTTGAACAATAAGGTACTACGTCTACTGGGTATCAATGCTCTGCGCCCATACAACAGGTCGAGTGAACCCAGGAGCTGTCATGAGTTTTTGGGAAAAGCGATAAATCTTCATTGCAAAATTCCTGGCATAAAAATGTGAATGTATTTCGAAATAGAGTTAATTTTAGGCAACTAATGCCTAACTGTAAATAACAGTATGCCTCCAACAATGATCTAATTCTATTTCGCATAGTTTATTTAAAAATTAAAAGTTCACGTCCATTGTCTTAACATTGATTTCATTCTATATGAATAGATTAAAAATTTGCCGTTTATGATTACATACTTGCTCTTATTACATTTGTACGAGCGAGAAAGTAAAAATCAACATTTTTTTATTCAATTAAAAATTAAGTTCCTGGAAAATTTTCAAGTTTCATGCAAAAAGCACTCTGGTCCAGAAGTTCCTCGACTGTAATATCACGCTCATAATCTTTCAAAAATGAGATAAAATAATGGTCATTGTCCTATTGAACTGTCCTATCGAACCGTTCACTCTAATATCCTATCATCTTTGACACTCGATAACTGTGAAATATGAAACATAAAGCCTGATCCTTTTGCCAAGTCGACGTACTTGTTTCCAAGCAACGAGGTTTGTGAAGTTCGGCCATGTGACCCCAGCCGTGACAGCGGAGGTGCTGAAGCAACAACGTAGGTTGTTGAGTGAGGCTTGTAAATATAGTAAAAATGCGGAATCTGTACAGAGCCCTCCCGCTACCTCTGCCGTCATTGCCGTCGCCTAAATCAGCTACCTGCCCCTTGATTTACTTCAAAAAAGAAAGGCTTACGTAAGTGTGTTCTCTCTAACGAATAGCAGAAAGTGAACTGTTATAAATTCGAAATGATTGAACTTCAGTTTTTCTGCAACGATTGAACTTGTGTACTTCTGTGCAGAAGTGTGGTGAGTGAGGGACTTCCTGTCACCAGTGTTGTGGCTGTGGACAAATGAAAATGCATACGAAGATGGAATGTGAAGATTTTGAATTTCTATTAAACAAATGGAGAAACAGAGAGAAGGCTTATGCAAATGTCGCGAGGAATTTACTGATTTATTTATTCTTTCCATAAAGTTGATGTATTTCTTCTGCACATAAGTAATGTGTGCGTGTTATATACTACATGCAATCAGTGGCCATGAGTGATCGTTTCTCGTGCACAATATTTACTTTTAAAGGTTCAATGCTAAGAGTATGAAAATAATTTTCGATCCAGAAATTTTCCGAATAACATTGTAATTAATGTAGGGTGTACTTGTAGTATGTTGAATTAACGGCTATATTCTTCTTTCAAAATACAACTGTGCTTATCAAACGTAAGTTAATTTTCTCTCACGCGCAAAGCGAAGATGTTTGTGGTAGCTTGGCAGGCGAAAACGTTCGATGACAATAGTCACTTATTATATCTGTTATTTGCTAGCATTGAGATTTCTGAGTCATAGAAATGAATCAATAAAATAAATGAAGAAAAACATTCATCAGTAAACAATTGACATATACGTTCTATTATCTTACATTCCACAGTCATTTTTTGAATTGTCGTATAGTAGAGAGAATGAATGGTAGCATGGACCCTTTTCTTGTTTTCATCTAATATGGTTCAAAATTTCGATGTTTTCATCCGATCATTGAATGGATATACTCATCAGTATGTGATTTATTAATTCTCAGATGATGGGTTCTTTCATATACCGTGCGTTAGCACAATTATTGTTTTTCATGAAACGTGAAAACGCAATCTGGTGGGACATGCGGGCTATATGGACTCCCCTCAACAATGTTAATGAAAAGGAAATACACCCACATTGAAGAAAATTATTCAATGGTAGAACAACGAGCTATAGTAATTTATTAAAATGTACATTTTATGGGGCAAAATATAATACTAAACTATCATAAAAATGTCATAAAAACAAAAGGCGTTATAAAATGACAGAAGTCGGAATCAATTATCTTGCTCTGCACCAGCACACTCAGTGTGACACCACAATTCCAGCACTATGCACTTCATCCATTGTTACTCTTTGCAGTAATCGTTTAATGGTTCTTCACAAAACACATACAACGTTCTCTTACTTGCAATCTTCATTTTCAGGTGGAAGTCGGAACGATAACTGAAGGATGAGCGCTTGAAAGTGTTTAGTCAGATTCATCAAAGTCACTTCAGTTCAAGGCATTGACATTTAACACCATGATTTGACCTGTTGCTGGTGGCTGAAAGGATGTTGAAGGTTTAACATTTTGAATCCTAGGGCCACCTTCTCTCTCCACTTACAGGTTATCTTCCTCCTGTTTTTGGCTCTTTTTGGTTTGTGTGTTTTGGTTTGTGCTGACTTCTCGAGGGAAGCTGACCACTTGAACGAAGATTACTCAATGGACCCTGGGCCCAAATTACTCCAACCTAATGGGTATCATGTTACAAGCCCCGCCATATTAAAATCAATGTTATTTACAACCAAAATACTAAAGTTATTCCGACACTAATTACGAAATTACACAACCTGAAAGTTGTAGTTGAATATTCAAAATTGTGAAGTGCATATTTCACAACAGTAATATGAAAAAGAAGAAGAATTACTTGCCTTATGAACTATTAAAAAGATTCGAAAATCAGAAATCGTCTCACCTTCATTCGATGACAAGGAAAATGATCGACTGTTATATCATGTTGATTAGGAATTTTCTAGATTCAGTTCACGCCATATCTGCTACGTTGAGACACTTTATAAGCAATAAATTACATAAGTCAGTTTTAACAGAAGGGTCCATATTACCACCCATTTCTCTATCTGAATTTTTCCACAGTAAGTATTTTTTTTCTGAAATCGCACTTATTAATTCATTATTCCAGTCAACTTTTTCATTAACTTCGTGGGCGAAATTTAAGCATTATGCATCCCTGCGACATTCCTTTTTTAAATTGTTTTTCAGTGTAGAGTTTTTAATATACATTTTCTGTATTAGGTACCTTATATGAAACAAAATATATAATTGTAAATTCTCTATAACCTAGACATTAGTTAAATTTGATTGTTTTACTTTGTACACTCTCTCCATATAACGAAAGAAACTATTATTTCTCTTGAGTTTCGTTACAAAGAGTTTAAACTGTTTTTCAAAGATATTAGTTTAGCAACATCGTATGTCGCCGAAATTAGTATTTGGCAAACGGACGTTACAAGATCTCTGCCTGTCTGTATTCTGTGAAACTCACTCGACTCTACAACTCTCATTTGAAGAACAGTTTGAGAATATTTGGATCGACAGTTTCTGCCAAAACCAAGCTCCATGAACCAAGCTACATGATGCATAGAAGCGCAAAACAACATTCTCTCTAATTAACAAAAACTTCGTTACTTTAACTCGTTTCCGCGCATCTAATTCCTACGATTAATGGAATTATTTTATAATTCAGCTGAAATAGAGCAGAACATCACACGAGATAAAATTACAATAAACCGTCCTCCATCATAAACCAATTACAATTATTCACCCTTCATGTAATTGTAGCACGCACACATGCTGCATCCAGCAGCGATTTAAGGAAATCTAAATAAAAGGAAAGGATAAATAAAAATAAAGGAAAACCTTGCGTTCCTTTTCTCTCAAATCTCTCAACAGTATCTTCCGCAAGAAGAACACTCATCCGCCGTAGCTATCCGTGTGTTCTGTGTTGACGTTATCGTGTTGTGCTCCACTCCTTAATGTTCTTCGCATTCTCAGCATCGCATCATGTACAACTTGAACGGTGTCTCCTTTTCACCTCTATGTCACCCTGTGTATGGAACGTTCTTATTAAAACTGTGCTCAATTTTGAAATGTGGCGCTTGAGTTACGGCCTAAGGGCTTCTTCACATAGAGACACTCAACAGCGCTTCCGAATGGCGCAAAGCATTGGCTTAAATGGAGGTATTCACACGAGTGGCACAGAGGCATTGCATCGGCGGTTATTGTCGCAATTCCGCCACCAGCAGCGCAGTCGCGCTTCTGGGTGACCGCCAGCAGAATACAGTTCTGCCAACCTTCACACTAGGCCACTCGAAACGCGCTGCCGCTACTTGTTAACATGACTGTCATTCGATCGCTGGCGCCCACAGGGGTGAGTTACGAATTCTTCGTGCCCCGGGCTCAGTGTGTGTGGGCGATTACTGTGTGTGAAAGGCCTGGTGCTTGACGAGTGCGTTGGTGAGTGGCTCCGTCTGAAGGCGTCCGAAGGTCGCGTCGCAGAAGCCGCACCCCTAGGAGGGGAGTTGTCTCTGATAAATGGGGCGCAGACCTCGTGTATTACTATTTCGTGTTGTTTCACACTTTGCAAATAAATAAATACACATTGGGAGACACACCTTCGCCTATTCCTCAACGTCGATATCATATCCCTGAAGTGCATGATTTGACAAAATAAAAACTTCCATTCAGAGAAAACAATTTCCCCCAAGAGCCTTTTTAAGTAGCTAATTTAAACAAATCATTTTACATTACATACAAAGATAACGAAATAATTGGTAAATGAAGCAAGATTTTCATTAGGTTGACGCAGATGTGTAGTTATTCAATTATTTATTTAAGTACTTGCTTGTCTGTAAAAAACGTTTTATGAATATACCTAAAGAATATTTCTGTTTAAATTTGATTAAAAAGATATTGGTGTAGTATGTTAATGTCGTTATTAATGATGGGTATTATCTATTCTGTCCAAATATTTATATATTTTTCTTAATAAGCATTTACGTCTCTTAATTTTGGTTGACGTGTGAGCCTATTGATTTTTTTGGTTTCGTATTTTCAATTTAATCATTGAGTCAACGTGCAAAGTTCCCATATTCCATGAATAAGTTCTCAATGAAGCAAGTACTTCAAAATACACTATCAGACAGCCTTCAAATACATTCAAATACAACTTCAAAATACATTATCATGCAGCTTGGATCCAGCATTGTCGCTGACTCAGCAGTGACTGACCGTCGTCAGGAGTCCTAGGGTTCGAGTCTCGAAAATGGCGGATTTTCGACACTAGCTAGATACAATTCAGCCGCTGTCTGGAGGAGAATTCTAGCAGTCGGCAGTTTTCCACGGTAGTTTTCCGTGGTAGTTCCATGGTAGTTGACAGTTTTCCGATCGGTAGTTTTCTGTGGTTTCTCCGATCAATACCAGGCGAATGTTGGAAAAGTTCCCTTATAAACGGGCCACGTTCCGCGTCTTCTTCCTTGTCCTATTACCTCCAGTTACACTTACGTTTACTACACTGCCGAGTCGAGAGTTTAGAGCTTGTTCCGACAGGGGCAGTGCCCTACTGGAAAAGACACCTGCAGAAGAAATCCCCCTGAATCCGATATGTAAGTCGGCAACGGATTTCACCATCTATAGAACGAGGAACACCGCCACCTCCGGGATTAAAAACATTCCCAACACTAGGAAGTCTAATGACTTAACAGTGGACCCGCCCTAAAACATCAATTAATCCAGTAATATAGTAACTGTAATTCATTTTTGCATTTTACACAACATCCAAAAAGCAAGTCAGCTTAGAAATTAAAATTACATCCCAATAAAATGTCATTATTTTTCTAATATTTTTCTTCTAAAACCTCATTCGGCGTGCACCTCTAAAGTAAATACGTTTGTCCTCGAAAGTAAATATATAAAGTGTATCTCTAAAGTAAATATATTTTTTTGAAAAAATTAAATTAATACTGACGCGAAATTTTTGAATTAATGATTTACGATAAAATACAGCTCTACAAAAAAAATTATCCTTCCCAAGATGGGAGCACTAGTAATTTTTCACAATGAACGACCGTGATAAATAGGGACTTTTACGCACGAGCTGGAAGCCCTCTGTAGAGCTAGGCTACGCTAGGCGTTGTCAGGAACATCGGGGTCAAAACTGGGCAACACAACGGTGCACAATTTTATGCAAAAACCCGACTTCTATTTCTGCATATGGCGCGAGGCATATTCGTCTTTGGCATATCATCATTTACACACAATCTTTATAATGGTTGATAACGAATGTTCAAAACAGTATGTTAGTCACTATAGCAACCAAACCGAGTTGAACTAAAGTTTAAAACAATTCTACAGTTATTAATTTCGTTAGGCCGAAATAAGGCAAATAACACGTTGATGTTAGAAGTTTGTAAAACCAGTCTTTAGCCGAAAATGTTGTAAAATCATTAATGGACGCCGGCCATTAAGAGTGACTTTTCGTTTCTCTACTTGCAGTATATTTATCAGAACAATTTTACAAAAAACACTTAAAATAAATCACTCAATTCTTCATTCAAGGCTATACAGTATATTGCAAGATTATAAATATGGTAGGTAAAAACACAATACTTGATTCATCACAACGAAAATTGAAAAAAATGTATTAATTTAGGAAAACAGGTTCAAGGACGAAGTAGTTGCACAACATTTTTAGAGAACCAAATTCTCCTCAAAAGAGAAGGGGCGTGATTGCAAGTTCTTGAGACAAAAATGCAGCACTTGATGTGCAGATAAATGTTCGTGAACTTTGCTCTATTGAATTACAGTAGATTTGTGAAAGTGAGAAATTCCTGGAACGGTTTCTCTCAAAAGGAGTAAAAGCATGTAACATATCTTGCGTTAAAACGTTCAACTGAAACTAAAGTGTATCTTACTCATCGGCCTGCAATCGTTTTGCGGAACGAAATATTTCTTGAGAAATAAGTCTTTGCATACACTGATAAAAATATTATTGGTTTCCGTGTATCACATACACATTTTACGTATTTTTTCAATATTTAAGAAAATATAAGCTCGCACTGAGCGCTGCAACCACCTCACGCCAAATTACATAATTTTTATTATTTATCGAACCGCGCTTACGACACTAGTGCTATTATAATTATCCGATTGGAAAATCGATTCTCAAGTACATTTCATGGTTAAGATCTTGACTTCCTTCGCTCCCGGACTGCTTCCGTTGCCGCTCGTCGCGGAACGGACTTCTCCTTTTCCCAGACACTGAAGAACCAGCAAGTCACGTCGCAGTCAGAGAATGTCACCGCGGCGAGGCGTCAACTACAGTGTCTATTTTTTTTTTTAATTGAATTTGTTGGTTGTACATAGGTCAGTTTTAGTATAAACTTTACATATGTTTGTTAGACTTACATACTAACTTATATTTAAAACTTATTTCTAAGACTTAAAACGACCACAAGGTTGAGGATGCCCTATTGGGTCCTCTATTCTGGTTCAGATTCGGAGAAGGTTTTGAGGAATATATTGTGGGGGTATCTGTTTTTTATTCTGGTATGTTTCGGGTTTTCAGCGAGTCTAAAGGTTGCAAGGGAAGGGATTTGAGGTAAATAATAATAAAAGTTGGTGGCTAAGTATGTGATGTTCAATGAGTTCTTTGTGAAGCTGATGTTTGGCGACAAACCACGGTGCATTGGTAATGGTTCTGAGAAATTGGTTCTGAATGATTACTACAGTGTTTGATTACTCGATTCTCTGGATCTAAATAACTCAGAACACTCAGAACGCCGTTGCTAGTGATCCAGTGGATGTACGCTCTTTTTGTGGTGTTTAAGTACAAAATGACGAGAGGGGTATCTTTTTAATAAATACAGAAGGGTGGGCAAATCTAATTGTAGTAAGCTTATCTCCTGTACCTGAGTTGAATAAAATGCCGGTACCGCTCATACTTTACATTGATAAAAATAATAGTCATCACAATCATTCTTCGTTGACGCCAAACTGTTAGAACATTAAATAACAGAGTTGAACAGTTATTTCTCCTATCAATGAAAAGTTCATTTTAAAGGAAAAAAGTTGATAGTAATTTGCCTAAAGATGTTTTACGTGTTTACTGTATACTTGTGGCAGTTTTGATTCGGATGCGTTCAAGTACTTACATAAAAATAATTCAAAATTTCAGTTCACGTAGTTAAAAAGTGATACAAAAATCTGATATTTGTACAATTGTACAACCACAGAGTTTTGTACCACGGCATGTTTCGACTGTCCCCTATTGCGACTCGTTGAACGACGGGGCAAATTGTCCAGTGGCAGCAATTGGTTAATGATAGAAGTTCATTGTGAGGGACGTCATTCAAAATTTTGGCGCATGCGCAGTGAACGTTAGGTTTCCACGCGCTTCAGCTGTGCATCGAGCGGCTCAATCCTTGACTAAACGGCGCGGTTGTAGTTCCATATAACTAGCTCACATAAGTTCATTATCGCTCAAAAATACTCGAACCCAAAGTAACTTTCAAAGCTTCTTCATGGCCCTGCATTTGTGTCACTTGTGCAACGTTAATACAAAGCATTTTTAGTACGATAATACTAAAGAGCATAATCTTCAAACAGTTGAACCATCTCTTATCAAATAGTAAAAATCCCTTGTAGCAGGGCACACAGCGACCAATCCCTATCATTCGCTTCAGAGAGGATTTTTGTTTCCTTCGCTGCATACATACATCGTCAGGTATTCCTATTTATTGACGTTTAATCTACACGTATTAACAATGTTAAAATAATTTCATTACAGACAATTTTGTCCGAACATTTGTCTGTCCTTAAATACCCCAATCCTCTAAATTATTAATTCACATTTTCTCAAAACCTACATATTATGCGGAAAAATTTGAAGAACAAAATTGATAGAAAAAACTTCAATTAATAATGTTTTGCTCAAAAAGTTATAATATTGATATTGAAGATTTATTTTTTGATGAAAATAATTTTAAAAAACAATCGAGCCGTATGGTGTCTAGCGATGAGGTAATGATGAGCATGCGGATGGAGTAGGTCGAGAATGAGAAGAACAGTAAATGGGAGAACTTCAAGAATCTCGTATGCGAACCTATTTTCCCCTCCACAAATTCCACTTTGGACGAGAATGTGAAGAGGTTTAAAACGAGCGTGGCTGTTGCAAATAACCCTTATTGACCTGATGACCCACGAAACACTAAATAATCATTGCATAAAGTATTTCGTCCTAAGAAACATTGTAAAGAAATTAAAAACAAATTCCTATGCATTAAATTATCAACCAGTGGACTTTACACAGTCAAGTAGTTTACACAGACTTTACACATTACTTTTCGACAGAAAGGGATTGTATGCATTTTATCTCGCCAAGGGAAGTGTCTCAGAGAATCAACTGATGTCTCTCCTGTTCCTCTGACAGGGAGGTCCTAGCGTTCGTGTCCTGACAGTGCCAGAATTTTCGACACTAGCTAGATAGTTATGTCGAATTCAACCGCTGTCTGGGGGAGAATTCTAGCGGCCGAAAGCTTTATCTGTAGTTCTCCGTGGTTTCTATAATCAATATCAGGCGAATGCTGGAGCAGTATCAAACGGACCACGGATGGCGCAAGATGTTTCCTTCTTCTTCTTTTACGTATACTTACCCCTTAGTTACACACACATTTACATGAAAACACTACCACACGTGTGAGGAGGCCAGTCGGGAGCTTAGATCTTATCCCAGGAGGGGCGGTACACCGCTAGTGGGAGATACCTGAATGAGAAAAAACCGCATCCGATGTGCAGATGTTCGCCGGATCTCACCATACAGAGCGGGAAGAACACCGTCACCTCCCATGATAAAAGCATGCACTACACTTACTAAAGGCTACGGGCAGTTGCCGCGCCCGGAAATATGAAATAATTAATGAACCTTTTATCTCTATCTGCATTGCGGAGGAGACCCCAAACGAGAGATCCAACTGGCAAGGTACAAAAGCAGCAAGGGGCTCCGAAGTCCCGCAGAAAGGACGTGGTGAGAGCGCAAGCCACGCGCGCCATCGCGAGGCGAAGACGGCGCGCGACGGAGGCCGCGACGCCATGGCGCCGGGCGGCGGGTGGGGGGCGGGGCGGGGCGGGGCGGGGCGGGGCGGGCGTGCGCAGTGGGTCCCGCGGGACGCGGCCCGGCGTTCACATTGATTTGATTTGTCCCCCGCCCCCGACGCGCCCTCGCCGCTTTATAGAACGATTTCAAACGTGCCTGCCGTACAGGCTGACGCAAAAATGCTGTCACGCAACAAGTTGAGCGAGCTCCCCCGCGCGAACCGCGGAGGCGACGTTGGCGGCGGCGGCGGCGGCAGCAGTGGTGTTGGCTGGGGTGGCGCCGCGGACGCCCCTAATCCGTCGCCCTCAAAGAGCCCGAGCCGCATCCCTGCCCTCACCCCCACCCCCACCCGAACGTGCAGGCGGGCAAGAGAGGCCGGAAGGATGGATGGAACAAAGGCAGAAACGATGTTCTTCTTCCGCCCGCTCCTCACCAAGCTAAGCCACGGAAGACACCCAGGACAAGAGGTTTCACTCTCGACAAAGGGAGGTCGACTTATACTACGTAAGGAACACGGACAAGTATTGAGAGATTTTTATATGAAAGGACCGTTTTGACAGCTACTGCTTGGCCATTGCTGGCAACATAACTGCGGATTATGTCCTTGCACTCATTTTGTCGATGACATTCTTTTGTTTCCCGACTTGTCAAACTCGTCCTTTCTTAGAGTAACACCTCTATACCTACGTGTTCTTCTCGACAGTGCTATCGCTATGAAGCAGTTCCGACATTTAAAGCTGTTGGAAAACTTGCAATTCTTTTGCATTACTAAATGATTGTGCAAAAACGACGTGCTCCCATATGTTAGAAAGGAATTATGAATTGTATGTTTTTGCATTTAACAAGTAAATATGAGGAGAGCTGTTTGCCCATCTTGCCCTTGAGAAAACTTCTCAAATTACTCTTGCGCAATGGAAATGCGTTGACTATATTTCATATTAATCATTATATTAACATGTAATAACATTTTTATTCAAAAATCAAATACATTTAAAAGGCTAAATATCCATCATACTGGACGTGATTCGTTATTTGAGACCAATTACGGTCTGGTCCACAAAAAATTCTAAAATAGTAATGGAAAAAATTGGGAAATGGAATGTGAAAATGTTGCTTCTACCCGAAGAGCATTTGCAAACCTCTAGATACTCGTGTAAACAATAAATTAGATGTACTACAGAATCGCACAGACTTTCTCGTAGAAAATTTGTCCAATTTCCTAAATCCGGACTGGCTTTACGGTCTTGTCACATTCACTTGCCATTTTTGTAATTTTGAAGAAAAAAAACAAAATATTATAGCAATATGACGTTTATGTAATCAAATAGCGTGCATTTGGTACCACACCTACCAAAATTTTAAAGAAAAAAATTGGAGCCGTTTTTGAGAAAATCTTGTTTTTGTAATTTTTTTAAAATTGCGAATATTGCACGCTATATTGCACGAAAACTACGAAAAGTTTCAAAAAAGTCTACATAATGTTAATGAAAGAACTATTTATAGGTAACAAATTTCATTTAAAGAAAAATCTGTGTCTTCAATTTTAGAGTTGTAGGTAGACCCCGAAAAAATCAAACTTTGGCAATCTTCGAAAATTCAGAGTTAACGGTGAAAATAGGACTTATGCCACCTGTATAAGTGTATTTTACTCAATTCTTACAAGAAATTTAAAGAAAAAATTTGGAGCCTTTTTCAGAAAATTTTGAAAATGTCCAGGGGGCTTCATGTAAAGTACTCCTAAAATTTAAATAATGTTTTCCAAAATTTCAAAACTTTAAGTAGATCCAGATGGACAGAGGTTTCTTCAATTTCGAAAAGATCGTACGTGTGGTTTAGGTGCTAGTAGTGTTCACAGACGGACGGACGGACGGACGTTTTGAAAAAAAAACTTGTTCGATATCAGGGGGCCCCAAAACGTGTATTTTCGTTGAAATCTCGAAATCGATTTTCCTTATCATTACATAACTTTCTTTATACTAGTTCTCTATATGTATGACGAGAAAGTAAAAATCTATATCTTCAATTTTTCCGCGTCTTACATTTAAAATTTAGAGATTTTTCTTCAATTAAATAAGTTCTTTAAAGATAGATTTTAAAGTAAGGTCATGTACAATTTTTCGAAAATTGTAACTTAATTTCTTTAAATATTTTTCATTTTCTTCTTTAAAGCTTTTTCACGCATGTAGCAAAGAACGGTAAAGAAAGTGCTGATTGTTGTCATCAGCCATTGCCACATGCGCTCATTGTTGCCAGCGCCCATTGACTGAGATATGTTGATAAGGACAGAAGCTGCAGTATAATATTACGTAACTGTTACTAAGGACGTGAAAGTATATGCTGTTTTAGCATCACTAGATAATATCAATTATCATTTAAGGAGTTGGCCTGAAAATCTACTGCTAATTACGAGTTGTCGGCTGATGGAACATTTAATTTGGGGAATTTAAGATCGATGAAAAAATTTTCTAAAATATTACTGAAAATAATAACAAACAATTCGTAATAATTTGTAAAGAGTAACCATGCGGTACGTCATATATTTTCTTAACAAGATCTCTTCCTCATAGCCGCGTCAAACTCGGCCTATATTTAAACATTACTGCAATCGCACTTATAATTAGCAACAATTATTCTATTATTATTATTATTATTATTATTATTATTATTATTTGCATATACGCCATTACTGATCACGCTACACGTTCTCTTCCGAGGCCCAGTCGTATTCTATCCTGGAGAGAGAAAAACGTGGGTCATTATGGGATCAGCTTTTCGGCTGTATCCCTTCGTAAGATAAGGTTGTTACCCCTTGAATTATGAATTATGAGGTGATAGGATGATGATGAGGGACAGTCACAAATACGTCCATGCCAACGCATGACTCAAGCATGCAGCCTCCTCGGCGCAGACGACGGCTGCTGCAATCGTCTGCGCCACGGGGTCGGCATTATTATTATTATTATTATTATTATTATTATTATTATTATTATTATTATTATTATTATTATTATTATTATTATTATTATTATTATTATATCTTCGCAATCTAGCACCCTTAGCTTTGAGCTTTTGTCTAGCTTCATCGTGATACAAGATTAGTTTTTGTCTTAACTCCGAGTCGTTGATGTTGATTTGTAGTTTTATGTAGGATTCTATTAATTTTATGCTGTACTCTTCTACTTTTATTGTTTGAAAGAAATTCATGAATTATATTAATCTCTGTTCTCAACTTAACAATATATTCTTCCAGTCTAAATTGCCATGCAGGTTTTCTCACTTTCTTTGTGTGCTTGGTGGGCTATTCTGAATGCGCTGTCCATTAAGATCAAGCAGCTGCATACAAGACAGTATGAATATCTGTCAAGTTATTTAATTGGTCAGCAATCTGAGGTGTCACCTGATCAGCTTTCTTATTAAGAATATTAGTTTGTTTGGTAAAGACCTACTTTGGGATTTTAGGTCTACTAAGAGGATCTGCGTCTCAAAACAGATAGAAATATCCTACAAACTTTTCAGCAGTTTCCTTATTTATACTCAAATCATTTATTCTCTATAATCTCGTCTCATTATTATCATCAGCTTGATGGTCTTCTACAGCTGCCTGAAGTTCATTACCCACTTCTCAACGTATTTCATCAATGTCGATCTGGGTAAGATACTTTCGTTTCATAATTACGTTCTTATGATCGGCTGAGTTTTGTTCAGTGAAGTTGAATTCGGGATATGTTTTAGAAAATTCAGAGTGGAGTTTGTGTCTCCAACCCGGTAAGGGTTCGTCTCTACATTCATTTGTGAGCAGGTAAGTGCGAATAACTTTTTTATTAATTTCTCTGCTCCATTTAATGTTATTGGCTGTTTCGTCTCTTCTAGAGGCATTCCTCTAGGTACACAGTCCAGATGAAGTAGACGCATTCTCCTTACTGGAGTTGGAGTGGGCATAGCCACTTTGATCGCTTACGTAGTCATCGGGCTGGGATCTCTTGCCAAGCACATACCTACAACCTGGCACATCTGAGGCTTCATTCTGTACGAACTGCTCCATATCAAATGGGTAATGCATTTTATAGCTCTCTGCCAGCTTCAGGGGAAACTAAGTAGGAATAATTGCGGGTAGGAAAATAGGGTTGTTAGGGAATGATGAAACGGAGGACGACAAGCTACTCGATTCACCTGCCGAGATCCGGGGAAGAGGGGACAGATACAGGTGCGACGGGAATGAATTACTAGGTAAAGAACAGCGGTCAGCCGCTCCGGTTAGTCGCCTCTTACAAGGGGAGATCCCGTAGTACTATTCTACTACAACCCTCGACATCACATAGATTTTATTATTATTATTATTATTATTATTATTATTATTATTATTATTATTATTATTATTGCTAATAATAATAATAATAATAATAATAATAATATACAAAAGTGTGATGGGTAATGAGAGGCCTAAACCAATATAATTAAAAATAAATATTATTAAAGTACGTTCAACGACAACAATGGGAATCAGCTTTAGCCGTATATTAAGTATATAAACAAAAGGAGTTAAGGGAAGTGGTGAATGATAAATAAATAGGGAAAATAGTATGGATTTTTAAGTAATGAATCGATAATGGACATGTGAGAAATTTCCGTGAAAATAAGTAAAATTAGAAAATTACAGGGAGAATTCTCAAAATGCCTACATGATTTAATGGAGCTCAGAGGACTTATTCTTCAAGCTTGCGGTAAAATCACGGAAGACATGTCTGGTTAGGTTATCGCTAACGTCCGTGTCAACGGGCTACAAAATATGCCTCCATCTTTGCAGCAAATTGAAGCCATGATTTTACAGTCAAAACAGCACTCACTGGAGAAGCAGAGCATTCTACTATTCCGTCTGGCGCTGGTTGAGGCCGGATGGGCGCGTGCCCCGCGTTTTTTGCAAAAATCACGCGTGAGCTTTTCTGAAAACGCGGAATTTTCAGCTAATTTTCACAAAAATCTGTTGTTTTCCAGAAACTTTATATGACATTATTCAAAGAACATGTACTCATGTACTCAATAATGAGAACAAATTGCCGGTAATGTAAATATTAATGACGTGAGAAACAAGTCAAAAAATTATCTTTCTGAAAATTTTGAAAAAACAAAAGAATAGAGCAATATGTCATGTCATCTTATAGAGTTTATATGGCACTACCCCAACAAAACGTTTAAAGAAAAAATTCGAGCCTTTTCGAGAAAATCTCGTTTTTATAATTTTTTAAAAATGCACATATTTCACACAATATTGCGCGAAAAATATTAAAATTTTCAAAAAATCTACATTACCTTAATGAAAGAACTATTTATGGACAACAAATTTCATTTGAAGGAAAAATCTCTGCCTTCAATTTTATAGCTGTAGGAAATGGCTGAAAAATATTCAAACTTTTGTAATTTTCAAAAATTCAGAGTGAACAAAAAATTTTGAGCCGTTTTTGAGAAAATTTTGAAATTGTCCGGGGGGATTCTTGTAATGTACCCCCAAATTTTAAAGAATGTTTTTCAAAATTTCAAAGCTGCAACTAGAGCTAGATGGACCGGGGTTTCTTCAATTTGGAAAAAGTCGTATGCATAGTTTAGGCGCTAGTGTTGTTCACTTACACCAGACGGACGGACAGACAGACGGACGGACGGACGTTTTGCTTTCAATTGGTTTTTCGCCATCAAGGACCCACAAAATAGGGATTCTGGCTACACCACGTGTTAGAGGACTTTTTTCTCTCCATTTACCAACTGGTTTTATGGACTTTTTCGTTTCCAGAGCCCGGCAATGAATTTTTTCCGCTGAAAATCCGCCGCTTTTTCGCGCAGCATTACATAACTTTCTCTATACTAACATATTAGTAACCTCCGTATATAAGTACGTATACGAAAAAGTAACTAGTGGCGCTACAGAATGACCCCGACTTTCTCTTAGTAAAGTTTTCTCATTTCCTTAGTGTGAACTGCCTTTATGGTCTTGCCCCATCCTGTTGCCAGCTGCCATCTATCGTCGCCCAAAATACATTTTGTTTTTTACATTTTCTCAACTTTTCGGTTTCTTAATCCTAGAACGGAAATATTACTTTAAGAATATTAAATAAGAGTAAAATCTTCCCAACGGAATTTTCATTAAAAGTTTGAAGCTGTTTTTAAGAAAATTACGATTAAGCATCACAGTAAATGCAAAAGTTGAAGCTCTTTTTCACAGGAATCTATTAAGTTTTAATTAAAGTCGTTTGATGCACTTCCACTCACAAAGGCAATAATGTATTCAAATTGGTGGAATTGTGTATAATACCGGGCTTGAGAGATATTTAAAAAAATTAATTTGTGTAATTTTTGAAATAATAAAAGGACACAGAAAATGAATCGGCATTTTCTTGAAAACGGCTTCAAATATTTCAATGAAAATTGCCATTTAGAATGAGGTTTTAATCTTACTACTTTAATATTCTTAAAGTAAACCGGATAAGAAGCTGACGATACCGCCAGAAAGCAACGATGAAGAGAAGATGGAGGAATCTGTGAAGCATAATGAAAGACGTGAAAGTTCGACGGTTGGGAAAATGTAGGCTCGAAAACAAATTAGTTAGGCAAAACAAGATTCTTACAAAGGGATAAATGGGATAATGTGACAAAATTGGAGAAGTAGACCACATGGGACAATGACACAAGGGGACAAATGAGCCGAAGTGGGACAAAATGGGACAGAGAACAAAATCAATTCAGAATACAACAGTAAGTTCGGCTAGTTAGTGGAAACGAGAGGAAATGTGACATTTCAATGCTATACAGATTTATTCATATAATACATGTACTTTATAATAGAGGGGCATTTGATTTAAATCTAAATTATATTTAATAATGAATCATTATTACACTATGACAAAGGATTTAATGTTATGCAATAGCAAAGGGTATGGCATAGCATTGCAGTATGGCATGCTCTAGAAACAATAGTAACAAAAAACGATCAGAGATAAAAGTAGTATTGAGGACAGAAAAACTAGCAGATGGTTGTGAGCCGTGATCGACTAAAGATGTGTGATGAGGAAGTAAGTTAGCGCGATGAAAGATGTGCGTAGAAATCGGGGTAGATCAGAATGTAGCTGAATCAGAAACGAATTCGTAGTCGAAATTGAGTTGGATTTCAGAACTACACTGGCGGAAAAAAGTATTGCAACACGGGGAAGGGCATGAGCAATCAAATAGGCTATAAGAGACGTTAGGGATGAGGGGTCGTAGAAGCTGTGATTAACGTTTCACGGATGACTGACCCCCGGTAACGTAATCGTAATGGCAGCATGACGAAATGGCCCGGACGCACCATTTTATCCGCAACTTTAAAAGTGCGATAAGATCCTGCGGTAAGATCCAGTGGGGACTTAGGTATACCACGGCGTCGCTCTCGTTCGTCCTTTCAGCAATTGGACCAGTTTGAGTGGGGTCGGAGTGTCCGCCTGCAAGAATCCGGGTGGTCCTTTCGGCGCATTGTTGAGTCGCTGACCACGTGGGCCGTCATGCGACGTCGGTGCAATGACGAACGTCAAGATCGACGCACCATGAGGGCTGAGTTGGCAGACAGTACGGCCCTCCGCGCCGAGATACAGGCACATGTGGCCCCCAACATGTCTCCACGCACCGTTGGGAAGCGGTTACTCGCGGCAGGTTTACAATCACGCATACCGCTAGCCCGACTGCCACTCACGCCGAACCATCTTCGGGCACGTCTGGAGTGGTGCAATGTGCGGGTCAACTGGGAGACGGAATGGCGTGCAGTGGTGTTCGGTGATGTGAGCCGCTTCTGCCTGCACGCCAGTGATGGTCATGTGCAGGTGCGGCGTCGCACAGGTGAGCGCGTGCGTCCGGAGTGTTTTTGATTGATTGATTTTGTCGTGTTTTAGGGCGCGTCATCTGCTTTGGTCATTAGTCCCGTGAGTGCATGTTTTTTTCTCAGGAGATGACGGTAATCTTCCCTTGCTGGATGGCGAGATCCGGCGCCGACCTACCGTCGGCTAGTGGGGATTCCCCCTAATCAGGACCCCCCAAGGGCATTCCCCCTAACCAAGCGTTGGATTGTTCACCCACTAACAGTGAATGTGAGCTGGGATTAGTACGAGAGAAACCTCAGGTTCGGCCATTTGGTCCACGCAGTTGGCCGAGCGGCCGGTGCTGCGAAGCTACCGTTCGTTGGATTATGCCTAAACCCCTCTAAAGTAGAATGTGTTTTGAACCGTTAAACGACAATATTTATCAGGAACCTCCGAGTCTAACAAGGTTCAATTACGCATTGTAGCGTACCGACCCGGAGTCTGTCTCGTCCAGGGAACGGGCTACCAACCGCGGGTTAGGTTTCACGAATGCCGTTCGGCCGCAGAGAACACCGAGTCTAGGTAAAGCTCAAGTCTTTTGATGTGAGTGATCCCAGGCCTCGATAGCTCACGCGGCTCTACGAAAGACAACGATGTCGGGACTCGGAATCTTCCGTAGATGACTTAGGTACCGGGCATAGCTTAAGGCATACTTTACCTAACGTTTATAGATTTTGAATTTTTTATTATTACAGATTGTCAAATTCTGAAAGGTCTATACTACAAGTAGGTTTTTGCATGTAAAGGCCTTTTGAAATGATCCCAACAAGGTCATATAAAATGTTCAGGATTGTAATTAATAATGCCAGAAAAAAATTCTAAAATGTTCATGTTCTAAGGAAACTTAGAAATCGACACCTAAATTTAGTATATAGACCTACCATTATTCCACCAGTACCACCATTATATAACCAAGAATATAGGCCTACTATTATTCTACCAGTCTAGGTAACTTAAATACGACATGCACTTGAACATCAAATTCAAATAATATGAATACATTTTGTAAATCAAAATTGTTCTGCTGATCTGACAGTCTACTTAAATTCAGTTATAACATATAATACAATATTTCATATCACGTTAGAGCTTCTAAACCGATGCATGCCTACAAGAATTGATATTGGACATTCTGGCTGAATGGGTTTTATTCAGTTTTTAAATGCATGCATTTAAAGTAGCTTTTCAAGTAGCTGTCCTGCAGGACAGCTACTTGACATATCTGAAAACTGGACTTATCCTCTTTATCCATATGTTAGTAAATAATCAACGTCATATTATGAAGGTCTGTCGGCATTTGTTATCCTGCTACCCCACTGTTGTCTGTGACAACATATTTTTGGAAATTTTGGGGTGGACTTTTTCTATTGTACCACATCTCTAGAAAGCTTTTGTGTTTATTTAGATGCTGGAAAATGTCTTTCATGTACCAGACGCCCGTTGTTCACTTGAATCTTTTTGAGTTGCCGCGTTACCTGATGAACCAAAAAGGCAGTTTACTATATCCCTTCTTTATAGAACCGTAGTCGGCGCTAGCTGAGCTGCACGGTGCGGAGCGATCCGCATAGAACGACCATAGATTAATAGATGGTGTTGTTCTTTGGTACGACGGTCGACGAGAGAATAGAGATGTCCAGAACATGTGACGTTTAGAGCTTCCGAGAGTAACACCATCGCTTCTGGGTGGCAAGTGGCAGGTGCTGGTATGCCGCAACTAATTGTTCAAATACGGTATACCTGTGGATTTTCTTTTTTAGTTCGTCGAGATCGTACTTCCTGGGAGGTTTTCCTCTGCCTATGGTGGTTTAAAAAAACCTGGTTTTTTGTGTAAGTACACTTTCTTGCAGTGATATGTTCTTTTTTTCTCTAAAATAAAGTTGTAATTTCACGATACCCAGGTTGTGTGCGACACTGGACTGGGGGAAAAGGGGGAGAGAGAGGAAGAGAAACGAATACATTCGTATTTTGAATTTTGGAAATTACATTTCCGTTATTCGATGGAGGTGCAACCTCCAGTCCAATGGGGCACCAGCCGCCACTGATATCAATCAAGTCTTACGATAATATATCCATGCGAAATATGTGTAGCCATACTGAGACTTCATTCACACTTTTTAGTGATCACTCTGCATCGGAAGATGACCCCATACACGGGTCAAAACATTGTATGATCAAACTTGTATTATCATTATGATAATATAAGAAAATAACTGTCTTATTGGCCTCATCTTATCTAAATCCATTACGGACATATATTAATCTTTATGTAATATTAAAATACACTAATTATAAAACACATTTACATGATTCAAAATTACATTTATAAAATATTTCCTAAACAAATTTGAAAAATACAAACGTTTTAAAAATCATTTGGAGAGCGTAAGTTATTGCACACTGCACCGTACAACTTTCCCATCATTAGTAAAAGCACCATTTATTGTAACGAAACGGGGCTCGTGGCCACTGAAAGATGCGTACCACTATTAAAAATATTCGTTTTACAAGGCAGGAGGTGTAACAATGACTTAATGGCATCGGCCACTTTAAAACATTCGAAGTATCCTATATATAGTATACTCTCTGCGAAGTTTAAAGGTGAAAATAATCTGAGTCGCTGACAGGAACTTCCTGTCACAGATACTAACTGAAGCAAGCGCGCCGGACTGAGAACATCCGACCCATGGTGGTTATTTTCACCATGATCCGACCGTTACTTCATGTAGCATAGCACAGCATACAGTCGCACAGCTCCGAGTTAAATGTCCTCTGACGATGTGTTGGCCAGCGACTAGCAATCTTACATAACTGTACATAACATTAACACGTATCAATACATCTATAACCTTCTCTCTACTGCGTAAGCGGTAGCGAGAAAGAAAAATAATCGAACATATAATAAAAACGCCTATTACACCTGAGGATTGTAAAATTCACACATTTATTTATTCAGTATGTGTCCGCATATTTCCTTATTATTCGAAATCGTGTAAATATTTTTACAATTTTTTTTCGAAATTCTCACATGATTTATTTGTCATTCTTATGTATTAAAATTGTATTCAATATTACCTAGAACAAATATTTTATTATTCATAAACATCGGAAAAAATAACCCCCCAAACTACTGGTACCGGTACCGTTCGTTCCCAGCGTTCCACTTACGGAACGGAGCTTAGAATTTCATTTCATTCACATTTTTCATTAATAAGACTTGTTCTTAAACCATTTTATGTACGGAGTAGGACAAACTCGCAACGGAGTAGGTTACGTAATGTTGCGCGAAAAACCGGCGAATTTTCAGCAAAAAACTCTATTACAGGACCCTGGTAACGAATGGATAAATTCAGTTGCTAAATTTAGGGGGGAAAGTCCTCTACACGTGCTGTAGACAGAATGCAGGTTTTGTTGGTCCTTGATGCCGAAAATTTGAATGGTGGCAAAACTGCCCGTTCGTCTGCGAACAACGCTAGCGGCTAAACCGTTCAGCCGATTTTCTCCAAAATTGATATTCCCCGATCGATCTGGCAGATGCCGCGGCCCCTTGAATTTGAAAACCGATTTTAATTTTGAGGGTATTTTACAAGAAGCCCCAGGACACTTCCCAATTAAAAAAAAGACCCCCATCGTTTTTTATTAAATGTTGTTGCTGGATAGCGTGAAGGACGTTTAAGAGAATGGTGCAGGTATCATAATTGTTGAAAAACTCTGATTTCTCAAAAAATGCAAAAGTTGAAATTTTTTTCTGTCTTTCAACAACTACAATTATGAAGACAGAGTTTTTTCCTTAGTGAAATCTGTTCCTTAAGATTTTAAAATAATGTCATGTATAGTTTTTCGAAAATTTGAGTACTTTTCGCGTAATTTTTCGTGAAAAAAAAGGATGAAAAAGTATGTGCTGCTTTGGCACGAGTTACTTTCTCGCTACGAAGTAGAAAGTTATGTAACGCTGCCCTAAATAACTGCGAATTTTCGGCAGAAAAACTCTTATTGCCGGACCCTGGCATCGAAAAAGTGGATAAATCCAGTTGCTAAATTTAGGAAAAAATCCTCTAAAACGTGCTGCTGCAGCCAGAATTCGTTTTGTTGGTCCTTGATACCCAAAAATCGAATGAAGGCAAAACATCTGACCGTCCGTGAACAACGCTAGCGGCCAAACTGTTCAACCAGTTTCTCCAAAATTAATACTCCCCAATCGATCTGCTATGGCTATTTGTCAACATGTGAACATTTAAAAGACTTACTTGAAATGAGGATGGGGGGGGGGGGGAATAAAAAAATGAACCATTGTTCAAAGAAAAACATATTTTGTAATTAAATATATATCAATAGCATCAACAATATACATATATATGACATTTAGACTTGTATATTAAAATTGACTTTATTCACAACCAGGAAATCAAGGCATGTATATTCAATATTTATAATCTAAACCTTAACAGGTAACCGTTTGAAATGTGTAATGCAACAAAGCTTAATAGAAATTCCTCTATTTGAAAATATAATAATTCTTGCACACTTTTCCGGAGTGATATTAGACTCTACAAACTCAATCACATTCCTATCTTCAAACTTTACAATACAACAATAAAACTGCTAGGCAATGGTAAAATTACTGCATTATGCACCAAAAATTAGTAACGTCAAAAGCATCACGTATCACCAGACATATACAAAATATGATGACATATACAAAATTTTATAATGAAATAACTACATTTACAGAAATTACTTACAAATATGAAGGAAAAAATAAAATATGCTTTTCTTCTGTATTAAAATGAAACTATTGTAAAAAGCACTCATAAAATATTCAGGCTCTCTTCTTATATAAATTGCATATATACATATTGCAGAAGTGTAGCAACCAAAACACATTTCTATCATCACAATGTTAATCAAAAGAAAATTTGAAACACATGAAAACAAGAAATTATTCTCAAAGAGAAAACAAACAAAAAATAAATTAATGAACATAATGAAATAGACATCATCCTATCCATGTTTTAATGTAAACAATTTATGTATGTTTTTAAAATGATAAAAATTACCTTAACCCTTAAACACTTGTGTTGGGGTGGAATAAACACCTAGCCATTTTTACTTCTTTAAGTCAACTTTTTTTTTGTGCTCTCCCTCCTTTTGGCTATATTTTTACTAGAGGCTCACCAAATTTCATTGATATTGTGTGAGACAATCATGTTTTACACATCATAAATCTTTGGCTGGGATGGATTCTACCCTGCCCCTTTACAAATAAACTACCTACTCCTAAGTTACCAAACTACTAACTTACTAAGAAAAGGTGATCACTGCATTCAGATGGGGTGAGTTCAACATATTTTAACCCAAACATTGAAAAATAATTTATTATGTACAATTAATGAGGCTATAAAAGTTGGAGAGGATTACATCCTTCATCTTGTAGTTAGGCATGTGTGTTTATGGATCAAAAATAATTTCTATAAACCAATGCTGATGATTAGAATTTGTGTAAAGTTTGAGATCTGCCTACTCCCCCAAAACATCACATACAGTTTTTACTGTTTTTTCGCAAATAATAAAATTAAATTAAATTAACGACTATTATTCATCAATAAAAAGTTGTAATATCAATCAAATGTACTCCTGCATTAAAATTAAATTGGAAAATCTTACTTAATCTCTAAAATAGATTCAAAAACAGACATTATTTCAAAATACCATTTGTATAAAGAAGCTAACCCAAAGAAAACAAAAACAAATTCAACTTTTTGAAAGAAATCAACATGAAATATGCTATCCCATTTTTTTCCCCTCTACACATTCATTGTCAGTATCAAATATACAAAAGAGTAAAGAAATCTTACAACTATAACCATTCAAATGGTTTGTTCTACTGATTCAATACACAACGCACACATGAAATGAAATACAAGACTAGAGAGTTTTATTTTTATTACAGTTTTCATTATTTGAAGGCGTTGCTAATTAAGCAGTTTCTTGAAGCCCAGGATCTCATTGCAAAAGAACCCCACTGTCATCAAAATCATACAAAGCAAAGCCACAATAAACACACAGAAATGACTGGTGACAGGAATCTATTAACCTCCTAATAAAAATTATATTTCCTCTCAAGTTCATTTCTCAGTATTAAAATGAAGAATAATTAGAAAGAAAGCACCGAATTTTCTTCACTCTCATCTACTGGAGGACTGAACCATAAATTAGCAGATACAATAGGAATTTGTCGTATTTCAAACCATGCATTATCAACCAGGATTCCCCTTCTATCTTTCAGTTCAATTGTCATATCTAAAACAGTAGGCTGAAAACAAAAAAATTAGAGTTGTAAATTTTTTCAAAACAATAAAACAAATCATAGGTAAATGATTTTGTTAGATTGGATGGTATCACTAGGGATGGCAAAGAAACATCTATGTACTTACATCGATATATTAACATTGATGTTTTTAAAACATCGATATTTTCAAACAAAAACATTAATATATTAACATTGATATTTTGTGTTCAATGTTTTCTTCACCGCCACACACATACCCATCACCCCTCTCACCCACCACATCCCACACAGACACACCCACACCCACCCACCACATCCCCCCCACACACACATACCCACATACCCATCCATCCACACACACATACATACACCCACAAGCCTTTGATCACGGAAACTACCAGTAATATTAACTGTTTTAACTGATCATGGAAAGTACCAGCAATATTAACAGTTTTAACTAACCTTTTAAGGTCACATTTCGGGAAAGAAAATGTCTATGCACGAAACATCTGCATGACAAAGTGGATAAAGGAGTATGAGGTAGGCCATACAAGACGATCATGGATAAGTTAAAAGGATTGCACACAGCATCTAGGTGTTTTAACATTCATTTCAAAATTGTAATGATTCCACACAATCTCGGCAAGCTCAATAACATCATAGTGCCACTTGAGCCAGAAATGGTATCACCAGTCACTAAAGAATAGCTACTGCATACTCAGCAGACTTGAGCAATCTTTTAAGAAATCAGCACCATTGAGATAGTACCACCAAAACTGCTCTCAAGAGTACAATATACTCTCATACCAAATGTATAGATCTTTTTAATTTTTGCCTGTGAGATGAAAAAAAAAAAAATCTCAAGTGAAACATAAGCACTAGATTGAATGAAGCTGTTGAGATAGGAGGACCCTCAGAAAATGCTTCGAAGCGTTTCATTTTACAAATTGCAGTACAAAAAAGAAATTATACTGCATGTAGGCCACTAAAGATCTAACAGTGTATGTGTTGGAATTATGGACAGCATGTACAGTAAGCAACTGGCATACAAGATGTTCCCCTGATTTCAGACAGATTACAACTCTTTATGCACAAAGCACTGATAGCACACACCAAGTCACATGCATTCACATCAACGGTCATTCACACAGTACAGATCCAGTCAAAGAGACCGCAGAAGCATCAGTTGATTACTCGGCATATCAATAGGTGCCCTATGGATGAGGTTGTATTGCCTTGTCGATAACTCCACCACTACTCTTTGAGACAATCCCCCTTGATCTTCACCAATCCAAGCAGCTCCATGCACTTCTCAGGTTCCAGCCTGGTTAAGGCCTTGGTAAAGAAGTAAGCTGGCATGTCCATTGATGTCAGATGCTCCAATTTGAGTTGCCCCGACTCCATGACTTCCTGAACAAAGTGACAGCAAGCATCTTCTACGAGTTTTGTTTGAGAATGAAAAATCAGGTTTGTCACCAGTCTGTGTGTGCTGAGGTTGTCATTGTACACGGTCAGCGCCTCCAGCTTCACCTCTCCCAACTTAGCCAGGGAGCTCTGAAGAAATGTGGCTCCTTGGCAGCCTCGCTCAAGGCCATGTACTCTGTGTGTACTTCTGTAGTGGAAATCGCAACTGTCCTTGCTTTCTTGAGTTCCATGTGACGGGTACTCCACTCACAGTCCTACCTCATATCTGATTCTCAAGTCCACTGTGTCTTATAGGTTTCACATCACCTCTTCACTGCTTGTCAGAGGGATTTTCTGATAGTCATTTTACTGAGCAAGCACACTCCCGGCATGAGCTCTGTGTGTTGCCACCAACAGATACAGGAAAGACCTTACAAACTAATGATAGGATGGTTTGTCCCACACATACCGTCAGTCACCTCACACAGCCTTGGTGAGATTTGAGCCAGACGCAATGGGCATGGAACTTGATAGCACTCTCACATGTTGAATTGACATAAAATGTTCTCTATTTACGACTTCTGGTCCAACCATTCCTGAGAGTTTTCACCTGAAAGTGCTTGCTTGATCAGAACCTTGGTTAAGTTTGCAACCTCAACCCGTTCCTCCACATGCTTGCTTCCACACCTGCCCTCCAGGCAGTCCAAACGAGGTCTTCTTGGCTGTCCAGTGTAGATCTTGCGAGGTGTTCCGGGTGGCAGCCTGACTGTAGTCTCTGGTTCCTATCGCGCGAATCCATGAAAATCTTTGTCGCCTGGCTCTGGCTCCTCTAGCGCGAATCCGCGAAAATCTTCGCCGCCCGAACCTTCCTATACCCCCTCCTTATCTCTGCTGTTCCAACCTGGACATGGGGGAGTCTCCCGACTGAGTTTCAATTCAATTCATGAAGATATATACATAGGCCTCTACCTCATCACTCCTCAGCAGCTTTGGGAGCATTTGAGCATGGAGTTCTCCAGTCGGAAGTCTTCGGACTCGGTATTAGATTCCATCAACCACTGTGCAAGGAACTTGACGGCTCTGAATACTTCGACCTCACTCGGTATCAGGATTCTGAAGCGCTTTGTCTCTGCACAGTGGCCCACAAAGAAGCCCTTTCTGGAGCCTGCCTCTTCCGGGCGATCTGTCCATGACGAAAACTTCCCTGCCAAAACGTTTGAAGTCAGATACATCTGGTGCCCTTCCGAACCAGAGTTCATGGGACGTCTTCCAGTTTAAGATTTCGCGAGGGGAATCGATTGCGGATGAAGTTTGCTGTGTTAACTGCTTCAGCCCAGAGAGAAGAGGGCAGCCCTGACTGGATTAACATACATCTTGCTGCGTTTATCAGTGTCCTATTCTTCCTTTCGGTTACATCATTCTGCACCAGATTGTACGGTGCTATTAACCTCCGTGAGACGCCGTGCCGTTTCAGTAATTCATCGAACTCTTGATTCTTGTACTACAGCCCGTTAGCCGACTGGAGGCACTTTATCTTCTTCCCCTCCTGAGTGTCCATGGCGGCCCTGAAGCTGTCAAATTCTTGGATAGCTTACCTCACACCAGCGTGAATGGTCGTCAATGAGCATGTAGAAGTACTTTTTCTTCCCACACGACATCACGCACATCTGTCCACATATGTCGGAATGAATCAAGTCATCCACGGCCGATAAACGTTCTGAAGCCTTAGGGAACGGGGTTCAGCGCATCTTCCCCGGCAGAATAACTCTGCATTCGAGATCTCGGACGATGTTGACCACTTCTTGCAAGTGTCCGTTCTTCACAGCATTACGAAAATCCGGAATGTTCAAATGTCCGAGACCGATGTGCCAGTCTTGAAAGGAAATGCTTTCCGGTTCTTTCTGCAGGTCTTTGTTCTCGGCAATCTTCGAGCACTCACCATTCTCCTGTACACGGAAGAAATAAAAGTCGTTCTCGCGCCTCGTGGTGAGCAGCATCTTCCCGTCGCTGTCTAGAACCTCTGTTTTAGTCTTCTGGAAAGGACACTCTTCCCCTTATCCGTTATCTTGCTCACCGACATCAAGTTCATGCGCAGGTCGGGCACATACAGCGTGTCTTGAACCTTTTCGTTTCCATTCACTTCTGTGCTCGCTGAAACAGGACCCTTTCCCCTCCTTTCTGTGCACGCGTTGTAGGCCAGGCTTAATTTTCCAATCCGTGTTTCGTCGAGAGCTTTAAAACACTGAATGCCCTTGCATGTGCGCGAGGTGCATCCGCTATCGATGCACCATGCATTCCGATCTTCGCTGCCTCCAGTATGGAAAGTCAACTTCGGTGTGTCTGTTGACATATAATTTTGCGTTTTTGGCACCACCAGCGGTCTGCTGGACCTTCAGGTCTTGTATCTTCTTTGCCAGCGAACAATTTCTTGCTCTATGACCGATCTCCGAGCACACAGGATCTCATTCGGGAATCCCTTTCCGACTTCTCACAGTTCATTCGTCTCCTCGACCTACCTCCCCCGAACTTCCCGGCGACCATCAAGCTTTGATTAGAGATTCTCCTGTCGTCCTTCCGCGAATCAATCCCTGCTCCGATTTTGATCCTCACGATATCTGGTGTCGACAGATTATCGCGTGTTGCGATCGCGCACCGGAAATTGTCGAAGCTCGCGGGCAAACTTCGCCGTAGGATTACCGTCAGCAAATCTTAATTGATGTTCACCTTGTCCGACAGCTTGGCCGCTACTTCGTTGAGTTCTCGCACGTCGTCGCCATCTCGCATTCGCATCGAGATTAGCTGATTCAAGAGCGTAGCTTTTCGTGCTGGACTTCTCGATTGGTAGATTTCCTCTTTGTCCATACGGCGCGCGACGTCTCGCATCCCTTGATCTGCTTTATCTCGGTCGGATTTAGGGCGAGGATGATGCTGACTGTGCCTTCACGTCCGCTTCCATCATCATTCGATGGCGTCGGCTTTGCTACCTGTTGCCTCTGGCGTTACTTCGTGCCGTTCACGTAACTCCAGGCATCGTTTTCGATCCGGATTGCTCGCATCCATATCTTCCTGGTGTCATCGTTTTCCTCGCATATGTTTCAAACCTTACGCTGGACGTGTTCATTTTCTCGGCGTGGGTGTTGTTAGAAGACAAAGGAAAACGGTAACCGGTTCGTGCATGTATTCAAACTGCCCTCGCGAATCTATTCGCGTTATTCTGGGCCCATAACCTGTTGGAATTATGGACAGCACGTACAGTAAGCAATCGACGTACAGATGTTCCCCTGATTTCAGACAGTCTACGACTCGTTATGCACAAAGCACTGATAGCACACACCAGTCACACGCATTCACATCAACGGTCTCTCTCTCTGTCTGTCTGTCTGTCTCTCTCTCTCTCTCGCACGCGCGCGCGCGCGCGCGCACACGCACGCACACACACACAGTACAGATCTACTCAAAGAGAACACAGATGCGTCAATCTATTGCTCGACATATCGATATGTGTCCTATGGACGGGGTTGTCGATAACTCCAACAGTCTGTTTGCCTATTTTCCAAGAGATAATTCTTGAATTTGTCAGATGAAGAATCTATCCTGTTTGATACTGGAGTTGTAGTATTACACCTGGAATTTTATGGAGTAATGTATTTATGCATCAATTATTCATATTACTAAAAAAACGCAATTCAATGAATCTGAAGTAAAAAAAAATGTCTACGTCCCCAAATTCAAGAGGCATCTCTGGACATTTTAACTAAATGCTTTTGTTCCCATTTAGTTAGCATCTAAAATATTAACTCTTCTGAACATTTTATGTTTGAATTTTTCTAGTCACAAACTTACCTTCAATTTCTGAAGATTCAAAACTGTTAAAATCTTCACTCCTTGATCTAACTTAAGTTGCATTTCAAGTTCCTATGGAAACAGATTCATTTATTAAAGCACAGGCACTATTCACAAACAAATTATTTTTACAACTAAGCCACTATATATTTATCTCCATAAAAACACTTTGAGAAAAATAAAAAAGGAAGAGGATTTTTCAATTAATGAGTTATTACTTTGTAAGAAAACTCCAAGTAGCTACTGACTGATACCAGGAACTCCATTTTACCAATTATATACAGAACAACAGAAGCAATGACATACAATTATCTCGTGAAATCATATTTAACACACAGAAAGTAATGTACTAAAATATACTGAGTATTGGAAATTTTTTATTAATAAAACGCAATCAAAATTTGTGACTAATTTCAAGAGTTCCTCAGGAAGCAATTGTACGTCTGTTTCACAAATACACTCCTAGAAGTCAAAACAATCTAGATGGGAACCATGATAAAACAAAAGTGATACACTTTCAGCAGTAAGGATAATACCAATGATAATTCTAATATCCAAGTGAATAACAAGGCAATTGAAAGAATGACTGCCGGAATCTTTCAATAGCTTGAGGATGGGCCAAAGCTCATCGTTTCATCAGGGAAAGCACCTCATCCATCACTCAACCCTGAGGAAGGGAGTGAGGTCAGGATGAGGAAGGAAGGACTACATGTGACCCTTGAGTGCACTTTCTGCGACTCACTATACTCTATCTTACAATGTACTTATCAACACAGTTCAAACATTTTCATCTGAAAATATTTCTCTCAATTCTTGAACATTGAATCTTAGTGAACTATATATTACAGAATAATATATAGTAAAATCTGTCTAAGCTGGAATCTATTGGGACAAAAATTTAAAAAAATCTGGTTTAGGGAAGTTTCCGTTTTATGTAGGGTTGTCCATTTTATGACACATGATTTTGATTCTGACACTTGTAATTATGACATTTGTGATTTTCTGTCCTGAACCTAGTAAATTACATGACTATTCTAATTATTATAATACATTAACATTAAATGTACTTATGGAAGAAATCACCAATAAATGAATATTAAATACATTTCTGAAAATTACAAGAAAAAATGTCACAATTTGTGCTCTAAAATAATATTATTTTTTCCAACATTCATCTACAGTTATTTGGTTTACCCACTTACTAACACATTTTCAATTGTTTTCTAACATTCAAAAACTTTGTAAACCATTAAATTCGCAGGAATTCCGTTTTATAAAGGTTTTTTATCCTGCAGGACTTGAAACATTCATTCTGTTTCCACATTGAGCAGGTTGCGTTCCATGCTGCGTAAAATGCTATTTAACTTCATGGACCAGAGAAATTGTCCAGTTAAGGCAGGTTTCCAGCTTGTACAGGTTTTGGTTTAGCCATATTTGACTGTATATGACACATATGGTTTGGAATTTTGGAAAGGAACAACACACTATACTATGAACAGTCAATACAATTCTGACAAAAGAGCACCAAGATGCATTTTCAAATTAAAACCAATCCTAATGTGCAAGAACTATTGCACCAAACATATAATTTGCACTGCAATAGTGCTCAATGCAAATAGGTAAATTATTCTTTTAAAAAATAACACTATCTCTTCCATCTCTAAAAATAATGGACTCTTGTTCATGAAAATTACTACAGGGAAGATTCAATTCTAAAGCAATTACAATTACAAATCTATTTTACAATGCATTAAAAATGATCAATAAAATGTTCAATTATATTAAACAAACGGTTATCATTACAAAATTAAATTCATGGATTACCTTACGGAATGTCCTTATAAAATTAAGATTTATATAGATGGATAAATAATGAGATTATAAATCTAAACATTAGATCATGCTGTTGAGGATTAAATGAATGGATCTAAGAATGAAAAATCACTAATCTGAAAAAAGATCACAAAATTATCCTTGGCTGAACAAATCCAAGACAGAAGCACAACTTTATCTTCTCAATTTATGGATCTCTGGAGTTGCCAATATTCCAATGACCTTTGTATAAATACAATGCTAGTGCCAAAAATTATGAAGTAATCAACAAAACAATTAATAACGATCTATCAGTGATAAGTATGGCCCAGATGTTTATGACATCATATTTTTTTCTTTATGTTATTTCCATGGAAAATATAAGTTAAGTATGATTTTATCTACAATTACTACAATTATGCAATTTTAACGCATCATATAAAATCGTATTTTGACTTTTTTTAACTTTCTTGCCATTTTTCATTAATTTTTCATATATTTGGTGATATTTTACCATGAATTTGTGCATTTTTTTGTCACATTTTTATTTTTTAAGTTTCATTTTCGCATACTTGCAATCGTCTCAAAGGTGGTTCTTCACATCACCTAATTGTTATCTAATTACTTACTACCGGTTCTTAAACCCTGGTGAATAAGCTGATAAGTCAAAAGAACTTTATTTTCCAGGTGAGCAAAAAAACACTTTAAACAAATGCTGTAAATCAGGGATTAATGATATTCAAGCAAAACCTACACACAAACAGTTTCGTTTGAATATTACCTTCTTTTGAATATCATTAATCCCTAATTTACTTCAGTTGAGAGTTGTTTTTTGCAGGTAGAACTGTCTTCATGTGACGCCAAAGGAGAAGAGGGGAATTGTGAATGTGCAAGAATTTAATAGAATACTTTCACTATAATGGTTATTTAAACAGCAGAAAGATTTTGAAGGTTTCAAAAATGCAACCAAAATTTTTTTAGACATATTTATGGGCATATTTTCGTATTTTTAGGTCATGAATGCTTGCATGTTTCTAACATTATTAGGTCATAAACATCCGGGCTCTAATGATGAGATTTGAAATTTTCTGTACCATGATTAATCTCGTACTTTTATTGTGATAGTGTAGCATGAGGAAAGGTCAATAGAATCTTCTTCAATACAAACATAAAAACTATTTGGTAGGCAAATGGCTGAAATAACAACACAAAATCTAAAATTGTAGCCTCAAAAGTCTTATATCTGTCTTTTTGTCCACTGACAAAGCTTTAGGTTTGCCGGCCTGGAGAGCCAAGGTCACTAAGGCTGAAGGGCAGTGGCTACCTTGGCTCAAAGGTTTATGGACTCAAATCTTACCTCGGGCATGGATGTTTGTGTACGTTCGTATTGTCCTTACATGTTCTTCCTTCAGTTCTCCCCTACAGTTAAAGCAAACACAGTGGTCGCTTTTATGAACAAGTTATTAAAAAGCAACCTAGAAAAAATTTCTTCTGAATGTGGAATAAATATGTGCCAATAATCTCATGGTTCCATTTCTGAATCCACCTCTCTTCTGAACCATACACAACCTTGAAAATTGAATTTTACAGAGATTTAATTTCCTTTCTCTCAGGGTCAAATTTTCTTGTTGTTTTAGCAAGTCTGTCAGTACTTTCCTGAGATGTTACAATGACTAGGAATCAATTGAAAATGTCCATGTTTTCGTAAACTTTGGAAAATTTCAATGATATGGGTGTAATAAAATTTTGGATATAATGCATAATGGGTTGAACTGTTGATCAGAAAAAAATTATCTTTCTTCCAGATATTGATAAGTAGTTAGTCTAGGTTCAAGATTAGGGCATCCCAAAAATAATCGAAGTATACTTTTTCTAATGCATACCCTCTTAATTTTTTTGATGTCAAAACAATTGTAAAGTCAATTACATGTACGTAGGACCAAGGTAACCTGTGCCGACTTGTATCAAAACATATCAGTACTTGTAGACAGCCTAACACGAGCTGGTTTATCAACATGCTAGTAATTACTTACTATTTTGTTAGAAAACGCATTGTTTCAAGCAGTCTACATCTCGATGGAATGACACAGTTCTGAAAAGAGTATTTTTTTTAATAGGCGATGTGAAACATCAAATAACGGATTCAAAACTTCTCTTAAATGGACAAGATCTGGCAGTTTTGTTTTACAATATTCATGAAGTGAATTTAATTGTTAATGAAAGCACAAATCTCCAAATTCGCAAGTGTATTATCCATTGGTAAAGGGCACAAATATCTTCTAAATCTTCACCTAACTGCATAAAGAAACTTGTGAACTTATATCAAGTTTGGAGGAATTTCATGCAATACTTTGTGAAAACTACTAAAGGTTTAAAAAAATGTACATGACCTTAATGAAAGAACTAATTATAGGCAACAAATTTCATTTGAAGGAAAAATCTCTATCTTCAATTTTGTAGTTGTAGGAAGACGCAAAAAAAAAATCAAACTTGCAATTATTGAAAATTCAGTTATCCACGAAAATCGGACCAATGCCACTTTTATATGTGTATTTTACTCTATTCTTGCAAAAAATTTAAAGAAAAAAATTGGAGCCATTTTTTAAAATGTCCCAGGGGTCTCATGAAAAGTACCCCAAAATTTTAAAGAATGTTTTTCAAAATTTCAAAGCTTCATTTAGAGCCAGATGGAGAGTGGTTTCTTCAACGAATGGATGAACAGATGGACAGACTTTTGAGAAAAACACTTTTTCGGTATCAGGGGACCCCAAAACGTATATTTCCGTTGAAAACTCGACATCGATTTTCCAGAGCATACATAACTTTCTCAATGCTATGTATATTACTCTATTTATACATACATATATGAGAAAGTAAAATGGTTAAAAATTTAACAAATTTACATGGCCAAATCCACGTGCCCCTGACTCTCTTTCTTCCTATTGGTTGCAAGGTCTTTCAAAAAGACTATTCTCACAAGGAAGGTAGGAGGGCTGCCTATTTTTCTCCGCAAGGTTAACCATGATAACCTCTTCGTTCACGCAATACTATACACTCTACTCTTAATTCAGATCTTTAAGATAATGAATTTCTACAGTCAAACATTTCAATCGGTACCACTTCTATCTTGTTGGCAGCTGTCTATTATCCTCCTAACGCATCTAACCTGCAGAACTCCATCCTCGCCAACAAACTGTTGCCAGCATCCAATAAGTCTAAGCTTTTAGTTTTTGTGGACTTCAATTACCAAAACATTAACCTGAAGTTCCTGGCTGGCATTACCACCTAAAAATTTTCTAGATTCATACTGCATCACCGATCTCCAGCAACTGATCACTGGACCAACTTGTTACCAAGGAACTCAACAGGCGGGTCTACTAGATCTGATCCTACTAACACCGATAATCTAATTACCAAAGTCCTCCACCTTACAACTTTGGCTAGATCTAACCACACGTCCCTTTTCATAACCATCCAACTGCCATTCTCCTCCAACTCACACAAGTACATCCTTTTAGAAATTTGTTCACTCCCGCTCCTTTTCCTAGTCTACATAACCTCAGTAACCTGATGGTATCCCATCAGTTCGACGACGACAAATGCTGTGGTAACCCACTCGTACTTGATATTCAAGATCTCGACAGGCAATCATCAAATGACTGGCTGCTCACCATCAACCCACTGAAGGGTTCTTTTCTGAACATTGGAAAAAATAGCACATACAAATGCTATCATCTGAACAACCAATATATTCCTCATGTTCCATTTCAATCTGCTCTGGGAATCATGATCTCAAAGGATCTGAAGTGGATTACACATGTTCAAAACACAACAAAGAAAGCCAACAGTCTCCTATCTGGTCAAAAGAGCCTTCAAGCACCTGACACCTTAACTTTTCTGCAACAACTACACCACCTACATTAGGCCAGTAATTGAATTTGTTCACTGAATCTGGAAGCCATATTTCAACCAGGACCTCTCATAGACAGTGTACTGAGGAAATCTTTGAGATACATTCCTACTCTGTGACACCTGTCATACCGTGAGAGACGTGAAGCACTCCACCTGTCAACTTCTAACGACCAAATTTTGCAAGGAGGTCTCAACTTACAAAACATTAAATAAGAACTGCTTGGGCTTTGATGATTTCTTCCTCTGCAATACCAATTTCCAACTTCGTGATCACAATTAGAAATTGAACAATGACAATTTTCTGTGTAATCCATACAAGTTTTTTCTGTCAAATAGAGTTGATGTTAAATTGTCTACCTGTTACTGTCGTCAATGCTCCCAGCATTTACACATTTAAACAACTTGACACTGTTCTCTCTTGATTATCATCTACTGTCTTTCTTTCCTTCTTTTCCGTTTTCTTCTCTTTTTTCTCTCTATTTACTATATTGTAATTTTACGTTTCTTTCTCAGGGGTATCTTTGTTTTATCTTGAACATTATCCGGATTGTCCTGCCTGTTCACATATTTGGTAAATAAACAAACTTATTTGCTCATTTATTTACTAGCAAATGTAACAAATCAATTGTATTTCAGGCTGAAGTGAACTTACGGGGATCTATGTCATGGTTTGTGTACTTCATTTGTTGAAATCTGTTGCCAACCTTACAATTGAAAGTTTTCATAAGACATTTTGCCAGCCATTGAAATGCAACACAACAACAATGGCAATGAATTGGATGAAGATAGTAGAAATTGTGAAAGATGAAAAATAGACTTTAGAGCTCCGAACTCACTACTACTCACAGGATGTAGTACCAAATCTTTCTGTTTATAGTTTCATTTAGTTTCTAATAAAATCAGTTTGGATGCACACAATGTTTTATGTAAATCCCAAAGGCTTCAGTCTCCGAGTTACTGTGGATGTGTGTTGGAAATCACACAACTCAAAGAATGTTTCATGTTAATTGCACAGGCAGAAGCCTCATAATGAAATTGAACACACACAATGCATCACTTCCCCTTTACAAGTAATTTACGTAATTAAAGTATGATTTATAAATTCAACACCTTTCCTCTTGTGTATTTTGTAAGCATGTAAATTTAAAACTCACAAGTTCTATTATGTTAGCTAAATCAATCCACACTTCACTTTTAAAATCTATGAGGTTAGAACTGTGACAGAGGATGAGGAAAAATGGTGCACATTTCCCTCAAAAGTAAACTATATCTGTATTTTTCATCTTCCTTAAGAGCATCCTATATTAAAAGAGCTCTGTCATTTCTTTTCCTGAACTCTCCAGTGAAGGAAGTAGAAACTCTGGGAGTAATCCAGTTCCACATAGAACACAACAGAATTTACAAGTGGCTTTGACAGAAATAAGAATATTTTGTTGTCTGTCAGTGATTCATGACATTAATCCAAATGAAAGTGTGTGTACTCTCTGGAAAGGAGATGGTGGGATAAGTCAATATTAGAAAGAGTTTGATTTTGTGAATATTTACTCCATATTGTTCGTTCACAATGTTATAAGGTTCCTCTTAACAGCTCTAATTTAGCTTTACTTTTATTGTTTCTTTAAGAGTAGATTATGACAACCCAAGACATTGCTGGAGAACAACATTTTATGTAATTTTTAATTTATTTATGCAGGTGATAAATGGAGGTATGGATTATTCCATACCTCACATCCAATAATAATTGTGGACCTTGATAATGTTATGTGTAGCTGTTTAGAATAATAATTGTTCCTCTCCAACTTCACTTTCATAGAACTTTTAAGATATTTAGATTGTCAAAGAATATCCCCGTTACATCTCATTATGGTATTTTCATAAGAGTTTTGAATATAATGTAGTTCCTAATATTCTTAGGGTAGGATTATACTAGATTACATCTCCAATATTATTTGGGGTTTGTATCTTTTGATGAAGTATGATGTCTTCTGATAATTAAGTTTGAACAACGGTACCATCAAAGAAGAAGTTAGTATATGATCCATTAATATCTATTATTAACCATCATGAATGGTTATTGTATTCAATTGCTCATGAATTGAAACATAAACCACATTTTCAACAGTTATTATTACTCAAAATTCTGGGCTCTTCAAAATTTAACATTGTAATTCAAGCATTCTTCTAAAACTGTTCCATACTCTTTCCCAATTTATACTGAAGCTATGTCATTAAAGTGTCACATTTTTTCAAAGCCGTTATCAAACAACATTTTGTGCTATTCATATGCTGATTGGGCACCAGTGATCTCAGATCTTGAAACACCCTCAAACCATACAGTAAAATCTGTCCAAAAAATCTGAACCTGTACAAGCCGGAAACCTGCCTTAACCAAATAATTTCTCCGCCCTGTGAAGTTAAATGGCATTTTACTCAGCATAAAATGGAATCTGTCCAACACGGAAACTGAATGGTTTATCATGACTTGCAGCAGCAAAAAACTTCATAAAACGGAATTTCTGTGAATTGAATGCAGTTGGGGGAGAGAAGCGAGATATTCTTAACGCAGCTGCATTTCTTTTAATATCTCTGTCCATGTGATACGAGTTCCAGTCGTGAGAGCCGCACAGTGAAGGAAAGGGGATTCAGCTGTTAGCATGCAATTTGATCTTGGGGTCATTTGCCTCTCAAGGCATAGCTGTAGGGGAATTCCCTCATTCCCGGCTCTCTGAGCATGGTAAGATGTATGGGCCTGGTTTGTATTCATGCTTCTCCTGGCCCAGCGTTGACAATCATAACTTGACCAGAGCAACATTGGTTAAGAGTATGTGAAGGTATCAGGAAGACCTTGCACTCTGGTCTGCACCGCATAGTGCACTGAAAGAGTGCAAGAAGTCCGGGTGCAGCCCCTAGCCAGTGAAGTGGTGTGTTTTTATGAATATCACAACCAGTTTGACAAATGATGGGAAAAAAACCATAAAAACTCTAAATACTAAAATTTTTCAACTTCAGAAAGCTTAATTCAAAAGGCGTTAGTAAGAGAGAAAAGCAACAAGCACAAACTCTAGATGAATGTTGGAACAAATATTATTTTAGTGAACAAGTTGTGAAGTTTTTCCTTTTAATTTTCAGAAATAATTATGTTTATTGTTCATTTATTGGTGATTTCTTTCATGAATAAGTTGTTTATTAATATATTCTTATAGTTATAATAAAGTCATATTATTAGTTTCACGTCGGAAATATGAATATATAAAGTGTCATAAATGGACAACATGCCATAAAACGGAAACATCCCTAAACCGGAATATTTTTTTGTCCCGACCAATTCTGGTTTAGACAGATTTTACTGCATCATCCCATGCTGACGTACCAGTCATTCTAAAAGACTATTTCATAAATTTTCTTAATTTATAATAAAGTATTGATGTTTCAAAATGTCTCTTTTCGTCAGAGCTGTTATCAAACAAAATTCTGTGCTATTTATAAGCTGAAATTCTATAAGACTGTTATATACATTTTTCTTAAGTATCATGAATACAACACACTGAAGATGGCGCTGGTATACTGAAAAACGTGGCTCTCAGGAAGCAACTTACCTACACAAACTTTGAACATGCTAAGCGGTATTGTTAAACATGTAAATGAAAAATTTTATGGAATTGGGACAGGGACTTGAAATTATGAACATACTAATAATAAGTGATAATGTGGAACGTCCTAATGAGATTCCACTGAATTACATGAGAGCCATTACTTTATCACGGTCCTTAGTAATCTAAAAAAAATAATAATAAAAAACACATAAATACACTATTTTCAAAAAAACATATAAAGGATATTTACAGTGCTCTGTATCTCACAGCCAATGCTCCAGTTTTCAAGATTTTGAAGGTGGATTTCAATCCCATTGTGGAAGCAGTCCTGATAAAGACTGAACTTATGAGGTGGTGTTAATTGAATTTGTTCAAAATGGATGATGCTTGTCTTTTGAATATTAGTAAGTTCGTCAAACAGTTGTTTAGTTTGAAGATTTTCTAAATAAAAAGAAATACCTTGAATTACTATCCAAATATATTTATCAATACTTTTGATGCATTAGAACACATATACCTTTTGCAGACACTGTCAAGTAATGTCTGTCAGATACAACGTTTGAAAACATTGATGGCATCTGTTCATTAACTGCATCTGAGGATTCCCTAGCGGCACCTGCAAAAAAACAGATGAACTTAAAAAAATAATATTATGATTGATATTTTGTCATTAATTGGACATAATATGATATTCAGAGAAAAACATCTCAAAATTTTAACTTCTTAATTTACAAACTCTTCCCTCAGCACTTTACAAAATAATACTTTTCGTTAAAAATGAAAAGTAGTTGGGCTCAAGGAAATAGTTATTAAACCTTTTTATCTACTTTACAAAAAAAGCAAACAATTGAATTTTAATTATTATTTGCTAGGAATAAAACTTAATAACATCTTCAAAATATTTTCAATAAAACAAAGTGAGAAAATTTTCAGATTTTTAATGATTTTTTATCATAATTTTTTTTTTACATAAAATTAATGTTTTGGTGTCTTGTAAAATATAAAAAAAATTACATCTTTTTACTTCATCCTGTCAGCTCTCAATAATTTTTATTCATATTTTCATTGCCCATACAAAGCATTGTATTCCAAAACGAATGAACTCTCTGACTGTAACAAATACTTACTTTGTATAACCTTGTTTAAAATATTAACTATAGGCTCATCTTTCGATAAATACTTCAACAAATGTTTCATGTATATGCCGTTTGTCTCATTCTTACGTTCATAAGCACCTAAACTACTTGTGGTGGCATAAGCCTGGATTAGATTACGTTGAGGTTTAAAGGCAATTGGAGCAACAAGTTCATCATGCATTCCAGGATTTTCTTCCCTGCAATCATAATAAACTATCATTAATGTCATACATTATTTTAAAGCATAGATTTCCATGACCCTAGGAAACCAACAATGATCATCGTTTTACCAACAAAGGTCATATAAGGGCAAGTAGAGCAGTCTGTCAGCAACACACAAGACAGACAACCCTTTAGATTTGGATTTTCCCAGTTGCTAGTTTTTTAAAAATGTACAAGATGATCCAGTGGATACGCAACCTTCCTATTTTGAATCTGTTTAATTAATCTTTAACATACAACAAGATTAGTTTGTGACAAAATGTCTGGATGTGCACTTCAAAATGCATTCTTAGAAAGAATTGTGAAGTACTCTCAGAAGACAAATGAATAAATTATTCCATCAATGATCTTAATTTTCCCCATTCAAACAACATAGATTATATTGTATGTCTTTTGGAAATATTTTTAGAGCAATTTTCTAAAACAGTCACACTATTGCCAGTGTCATAAGTGAAATTGCTTAACTGTGCTCCACAAGTCACAAAAGTTTAGCAACTCCAGACACCACAGTTTCTTGGATGATGAAATTGCTTTAAAATCACTTTCTCGTTATATATATTATCTTTATTTTTCCTGTTATTCTCATAAAAATAATGAAATTCAAAGAAGCATACTGAAGACTTTTTTTCTACCTGGGACTAACAAATCCATTCACCATACACATGCTAAAATTTCTAACACAACAGGAAGATTATGACAAACATGGTCACATTTTTTTTATATCCATAAAAAAGTCTTTCCTTTTCATAAGAAAAAATGTTAACGTGGAATGTTTATGGTGGAGGGTAAAGGCAGATTCTGCAAGGAAAATGTGATGCTTTAGGCAGCTCACTGGTCAAGTGTGCATCACTACTGAATTTACAAAATCTTTGTTCATTTCCTTCATAAAATTGGGCACATATTGTGTAACAGACCATAAAAAACACACTTTTATTGTAAACAATTAACAGGAACATTCTTAATATAATAAACTATTTTTCATAATTAAGACAATGCATTAACTGACATTTCAGTATCGGTTACAACACAGGTTGCAAATACAGAGGAACCAGGACCTAACAATGCATTAATCATCAATCATTTATTGGAATTCTGTGACTCCTATTCCTTACTGAGAGAGATTCTTACACATTCTCAGATCACAAGATAAAATTATTTTGCATTTTGAAATGGTATATTCCAATAATAAAACACAAATAGCAAATGTAAATTATGGCAAATATGTAATACCAACCTCTTTGGTACTTTAAGACACATATCCAGCATTAGCAAAAGGAGATTTGGTTTTCTTGCTAACACCTCTTTGATCACTTGCCGCTCACAAAGACTATCTGAACGTCGATACATGTCTGGAGTTGGACACTCTACAGGTAGCATATATTTGTCATGCAATTCAAATCCATGTCCCGCAAAATAAAAAATTGCTGCAATATGATAGAACAAAATTTATTTTCCAATTTAATAAATGTAATTGAATGAATTTGTTATATGAAATTCATTTTGTCCTATAACTTATAAATTTATAAAATTTACAATGACATATTTTAGTAAATTTACATTTTAATAATAGTAAATTTAGAATGTAATACATAAAGGTAAATAACACAATAACATATTATGAGTGAAAGATACTTACTATAGGCACCTTCAGGAATGAGTTTGCAGAAAGCCTTCAGAGCATTGATCATTTCCACCAAAGTCAAATTACACAATGCTAGAACCTTAAACCCTAATTTCTTTAAAACACCTGATAACGCTTTCACATCATTATATGGTGTATATAGTTCTTGAAGATTGGCATAATCTACATTTGCTATAAGAAGAGCTACTTTCTCCGTGACTGAAATTTTAAAAAAATTACTATTAAAGTAAGAATTATTGTATGAGTTAAGGTGAAGATTTCTCATAAATAATTCATAACAACCACATGTTTTGTGCAATTTAAGCATCACAATTTTTAGGTATCAGCATATAAGGGGCTATGTAGGGGAAACTTCTGTATGAAGCTCTGCCTTCTTTAATATATTCATAACATCACTAACATTAATAAGTATCCTGACCGATTTATTACAATTTAAAATAATGACTCTGCTTTGGGTGTCAATTAATAGATCTGAATCAGACAATTCATGAATACTTCTTTACTATATTAGTTTCTAACACAAAATATTGATATTCTGGCACCAGATCAGCACAAGTTCCTTTTCTGTTGAATAATCATTCTTAACGAATTCTAAAGTTACATGAATTTCATTGCTATTGTTCCTGTATGTTTCTATGTCACTTGTTTAAAACTTTCATTTCCAGGCTTTATCTCAACAAAGGATTTTTAGTAAATTTTCTACAATTTACAGATTACTGCAAATCTAAAGACTGCTGAGATAGTACTTCAATTTGCACCTGGGCAGTACATTTGGCTCCTTTTCCAATGCCAAATACTGTTACATAAGTAAAATAAAATAAATAAAAATTAAAGAATAAAATAGAAGATTCCAAAACTTGCTGAATAGACATAATGGAATCTGGAAGTCAATCAGGATGATAAAAATGTATTTTGCACAAGTGGCAGTAGACTAGTTGTAAGTAATACTGTAAGACATTTTAGGAGTGCATAAAGCACCTGCTTTTTAAAGTAATAATAATAATAACACATTTGTCACATAAATACAGTAGCCATGTATGATCATTCAGGATTTGTACACAATCGTACAATGTACAATGTATTTCTAAAAATTCAATAGTAATAGTATTTCTAAACATTAAATACAATAATGAAATTAAAATTCAATTCAATTTTTATACTAAATACAATACAACGCTAATTAATTTTATCAATGGTAATGTAAGAAGACTAAAATTGAAAAATAATAATAATAAAAAAGAAAGGAAGAGAAAAAAGAAGAAAAAATTGTCATCATATGAGATTGATGCCTGAGCTGGGTCCGTTCTTTATATCCAACAACAATTTTGGGGGTTCAAAACAGGCAAAAGAATAAGAAAAATTATTAGTACTAGTTTATATTGATGGAGAGGAGTGTTTATGATGTGTATATCCTTCTGTACTATAGAATGTACGATTTAACAGGAAAGCTTTCAGTTTATTTTTGAATGTGTGTATTGAGTTTAAGGTTTTAAATTCACTAGGGAGTTCCATTTTAGGTCTTGAATAATCCATCCAAGGAAAGTTGTTTTTTGGACTATTTTTACAGACATGTTTTTTATGATCAATTGTGCTGGTGGCTTTTCTTTAGAGAGTAGATTCCTAAAGTTTAGGGAGACAGTTTTCCTGGTGTTTATGATGAGTTTATTTTCCTGGAACCAATTTACTAGTACCTCTAACTGTTTGTACTTCTTTTTGTAGTTTGTTAATAATAATGTTTGTGTCATCTACAATTAGGACTATTTTGCTATTTTGTATAGTCAGGGGCATGTCATTGATGTATAAGAGGAATAGTATAAGGTCTAGGATAGATCCTTTTGGCACTCCATAATTTAACATTCTAGGTTAGAAATGGGTCAAAATCTTTTTATCTCTAACATGCTTGATTGTGACTACTTGACAACGATTTGAAAGGTAAGATTTAACCCATTGACATGCAATGCCTCTAATTCCGAAAGTCTCAAGTTCCGATAACAGAATGTGATGGTCAATAATACAGTGGCAAAGCTGAAGGGTAATCTGGGAGCCTTAGAATACCCAAATTATTTTTCAATAAAATCTATCGGTGTCCCATTTGTCCAGATTTTTTACTGAATCATTGAAGAAATTAAATGTTTTTGACTCCTTTTCCTCACTCACATGCGAGGAAATTAGCAGGGCCGCAGAGAGACTTGGGGAAAGCTCTTTGGGGCTGGTAGGTGGGCGAGGAGCCTACCAGTGGATAGACACCAGCTGGCTCTGCTGTGCATGCACACAACAGACGCATGCTATCTCCCTCTCACTCACACTCACTGGGCAGAGTCTAGAGTTCCGGGAGGCACGGACTTGTACCGCAATGCACATCCACGTTTTGGCCAGGTCAAATTCGCCTCATCATATGACATATTGGGAAAGTAGAGTTGTTTGTGAGATTTTTGTTCATGTTTTCTTTATGAAACAACTAATGAAGTTAAAGATTTAATATTACAGAGAATGTCCCATAGACTATGTGGTAGTCCCGTAACTTCTGAATGGTTCAAGATATCAAAATGCCATTTTCGCTCAACAATGTGAAATCATGAGGCAAGTATTACATTGTAGAGATATAAATAGTATAGATACGTACTAACATACCATGTTAGATATGAAGGGTCTATTGAAATCTGCATCAAAGCTGACACGACTTATGAATGAACTTTCAGGGTCAGAATTATTTCAAAGAGACAAAATTGTTTCTTTCAAAATTGTTGATACAGTAGCGACTCAGATGGACTATAGGTTTCAAGACTTTGAAAACTTTCATTTTATTGAATTTCTTGATGAAAAGCAGTTTTCCACCAACAAAGAATCCTTTTGTTTAGAAAAGTTTTCTTTTCTAATTACACTATATCCATTCTTTGACAGTGAGGAGCTTTGAAATGAACTGATGACATTGATAATGCAAAATACATGGCTGCAGATTTGTTAGACAAATTGGTCTAGAAAATTATCTATAGACGGTTCGGCTGATACAACTCAGTCTAACTTTCCCTTTATCTACAGCATTATGTGAAAGGAATATGATTACTTTAAGAGAGTAAAGACATTCCTGAGAAATTCTATGGGAAATATCAGATTCGGTAATTTCCGTACACTGGCTATCAAGAAGTGTCTGATAAATAAACTGTGCAGAAACAACAGCTTTAACATTCTGTCACTCACGTGGCCATTCAGAACATGAGTACTCACACGTTGGACTCTGTCCAACGCACCAGATATGAAGTTCTCTTTTTTATTAAAATCATTAATACACTTTTCTTATTTATCTGTGCTGGTATTATAATTGAATGCACTATGGAAAGAAACAATAAATAATTACAAACCATATTTGAAGCTCCTATTATACTTCCATCACTCACGTGGCCATTGGTAAAACAAGTACTCATGCGTTGGTCTACTTCCAACGCCTGCATTATTTAGTTTTCTACATCTAATATTTACGTTTTGCACAGTAACGAGAGAAACGCATAAATACATTATTTGAAATATAAAACTCTCTCATATTATTTCTATAACAGAAACAATATAATTTTGATCAAAGAATTCAAGAGCACAGTTTCATATGTCAATACTCGCATGTTGGATTCCGTCAAACAGACACAATGCTTTTACTTCAGGATATGGCCACACAGTGCATAACAGAAATAAAAATTTTATTGATACCCTTCTCAGACATTGTTTCTATTCATGGAAACTGTTTTTTTTCTTTTGAAAAGAAACTTCTGTTTGACTCTATTCAACGGCACGAGTGAAGGAGTGTTAACGAACAAATTAATGGCATTTTTGCTGAATGAGAAAACGGATGAATGGAGCTAATTTACAAACAAAAAATAAGATAGTTTCAGAATACCCAACTGCAAGACTCTAGCTTTGCCACTGCAGTAATGTCGAATGCTTTTGATAAATTTATAAACAAACCGATGGGGATTTCTTTCTAATCTAGAACAACAAGTATGTCATTTAGAAAGATTAAGATAGCTGTGTCTGTAGATTTACCATTTCTGAATCCATGTTGGGCCTCTGTCAATATGTTATTTGAATTGAGAAAATTTTTGAGTCGATCATTAAAAAACTTTTTTAGAAATTTGGAAATCCAGTTAGTACAGATATTGGTCTGCAATTCACGAGATCGTGAGTGTTGCCTTTCTTGAATAGTGGCTTAACTTTTGCTTTTTTGACAGTTTCTGAGAAGACACCCGTCATTAAGGAGTGGTTCAACAAATTAATTGAATTAATTTTTCTCCAATTTCTGAGAAATGTCTATTGAATGTGTTTGCTACTTTCTGTGGGTGGTGCAGAACATTATTTTTGAAATGAAGTTCAATGTTGTTAGTGTTTCTGTGTTTAGAGTATTTTTCACAATGTTGCACGTTACTGTTTTGTTTTGTGCTTTGGCAATGTGTAGATCATTCATCAACAGTTGGCTTGTTTATTCTTTCTTTCTTCAAGATACTTTTGTATGCTTTGTATTAAGCCATGAAATCAGAACTACATTTGTGGAGAAGGATTGTTTCATGCATGTTTAGTTTCCTTTCACATGATGTTTTGATTCTTTTTGTTATCCATGATTTGTGGTTTTTGCTTTTTAGTTTCTTCAGTGTCTGTAGGAAAACTGTGTTGAAATAACATTGGAATATGTTTATGAACAAGTTAAATTTGGTATTTGTGTACGTTGCTTTGTACACCTCGTCCCAGTTTTCTGAACTTTTAGAGAGTTAAATTAATCTATGTTTTCTTGCGAGAAGTTTCTGGTTTCTCTATAAAATATTTCCTTAATAACTTTAGTGTTCACTTTGAGTTTCAGAATTTGTGCTGTATGATCACTAAAGCCTGTGTTAAGTATATGCCTGTGTTTAGCCTACCATTAGTATTATTACAAAATGGAAATTGAGGCAAAAGGCAAAATTTCTTAAGATTTCATGTTTGATAAGTTATCAAATTTTGACATTATATAAGACTAAATGATCTCTTGTATCTTTTAACTCGGAGGAAGAGGGGAAAAATTAAAACCACAGACATCTAGACATAATCTGGATAATCTAATAAACTTAATTCCAGACGATCTTACCTATTGGCATTTCCCAAGTTGGTTCTTGAGAACATTCAATCACCTGTATAACACAAAAATGACAAAATCATTTACAATGAACACAAAAATTAATATATGCTACAGATATCCAAGAAAGTTACACAGATTATTACAGACTCAAAAATATATTTCAAAGAGTTTTTATGGATAAATCACACTGCACTGAAGTATAATACTCACAGATAATTTGACTGGTTCTGTTACTTTTACATTATACCCATTGCTCACTGAACATTTGTATACCCCAGAATGACTCAGAGAAGCATGAGGTATCTAAAATCACATACAATTCATTTAATGATTCTCAGCAAAAATATGATATATTAAATGTCAACTAAAGAACTTTCAGATAATAATTGCAATGCACGAGATAGATCTTCCAATAATTTTCATTAAATATCGTAAGCATTAATCATTACCTTAAGAACTGGACCATTCTGATCAACCAAAACAGTATTATCACACATCCATTCATATGTCGGGGGAGGATAGGAAACAGCTTTACAAGATATTATCACTTCTTCTCCAATATTAACTGTTTTTGATTCAGGTTGTTCTTGAATAACAGGTGGTTCCGGCAACATCAAAACATTGACAGGAATAGAATACTCTTGGTAGTGTCCGTCAGCACAGTCTTGATAGGCAAGGCATTTATATTCTCCTACATGTTGAAGCCTATGAACAATTTAAACGTAAATTCAACACAAATACCCAAATATCCATACACAAAAAATTCTTTTGTGTAATTATTCTTGTTAGTCATAATTAGGGAATGGATTTCCACGTAATAACGACGTTTTACAGGAACTAGATATCCGCATTCAATTATATTTTTTTAATTTACAAGACCATTTGAATGTATTAGAACTATTTTTATTTTAAATATTTTGGTAAATTACGTTTTTAATAACATGTTCTTTTTTCTTTTTGAGAAAAGAAGTTCATATACATGTACATTTTTTTAAAATTTTTATTACAATAAATTCCATTTCCTAGCCATAATCAATCACAATTTTCTTGTATTAAATACAAATCAGATACTAGAGAATAATCTACACATGTTCTGCAGGCCTGATGGTTTATTTCATGTCGCTACCTGAGAGCTGGATTACTGATGACAATGTGTTTACATCAAAATGTGTACCATACATCATAGACTTTTTTTTATTTAAACAAACAATTTGCATTGAAACAGAAAATATACAAATTGAGGGGATATATAAGCATTGTTTATCATAAAATTTTTTACAAAAATTAACATGATGAGCATCAGCTGTCCTATTCAATTGTGGGCGAGTTCTTGGCTGCTTTCAAGAATCTAGTGTTTTGCAAGCCTAATGATTTTGACAGAAAACTCTCGCTTGACTTTTCTACCACTGACTTTTGAAGTCCTAAACCACCTGGGCGTTCCAGTAAAAATTGTCAAAATTATAATTATTTCATTAAAATTTGAATTACCCAAAGTCACCAATTCGTAAAATAGATGTCCTCTGATCAGTAAGTTCTTCATTTTCACAATACCACAAGTATCGTGGGGGTGGCACACCTTTGACTACAATCTCTAAACGTAATTCCCCACCAAAGGGAACATATACATCATTATCTTCGCCATCCCCAGGTTGGACTTCTATAGTAAGTGGTTCTGAAATTGAATTGTAGAATAAAATGTCATTGAAATATAGATTCAGTTTACAATGATAATATGATATCCAAATGAAAAAATTAGTATCATACTAGGTTCCGAGAGCACAGCAGCAGCATCATATAATTCACACCTTAACAATAATGAACGTAAATTTTTTACTTTCCACAATCTATCATCCAATGCATTCAAAATTGTAGTGGCAGGACATGGCTTTTGTTCCAAACTGTCTTCACTAGAAGGAAATAAACAAGAAAGTAACAAACGATTCAAAGTTGATACATGATATATTTAAATAGTGCTACTTAATACAGACTTAAGTACTGGAAGAGGAAGAGAAGACGCCAATCTTCGCCATGCTTCACGTTTGCTTAATTTCTCAACCAATGTACGATAAATAGCTCCATTTAGTTTCCTTATGCCACTATCTGGATCAGGAACAGCGGTCATTTTCTGTTTTAGCAGTATCTTCCAAGCAAATGTGATCGCTTCTGTATGAATATCACTCTTTTAGATCACGTCTCACTATAAAAAAAGTTCCAATAAGAAATTTGCAAGATTTCATAGAATATATCAGATTTTCCTCGTGCGCTGACATCCTACGCATTCTGAAGGATTTACTCTTCGGGCCACTCCAGACTCACATGTCAACACGAATATCCAATAATTCGTGGAAGTACTTCAGATTTCTTGTTAGTTTGTAATATACTTACTTGTAAAATACTAATAACATGCCGTCCCACTCAACCTCTCACACTGTAGTTCAATATTTTAAAAATATTGACGTTCAGCACCTCTATTCGTAGGTGACACATATGATTTCGTATTTCGAATGGTTATGTTGGCGATCATGTGAGAGTAGAATTAACTCTTAAATGTTGTCTAACTTTTACACCAGATGGCTCAGCGTTCGCTGTCAATTGCGTTTCATTGGCTATACTTGTGTTGCCTTGCGAGTCAAAACCAAAGCAGCCATCATGGCGAACCCAAGGAAATTTAGTGAGAAGATTGCGCTACACAATCAAAAACAAGCCGAAGAGACAGCTGCCTTCGAAAAGATCATGCGTGAGGTGTCGGATGCGACAAGTAGGGTAAGATTTTTTTGCAACATCACTTGTCTTCGAAAGTGGCGTCACGTATACTCTACCTCCCAACATAAACAAGTCACTTAGCTATGTAGTTCAACTTTTTGTTTATTTCTTTCACCTTGTATGTTTTGGGAGGATTATAAACCGTAAAAATGAATTTCATTGGTTTTTGGATGTGTATGAGCTATAGAGTTGTGTACATCAGCCTCGTTTGGTCATATTAAGGAAGTCCTCCCCCACAACACAATGAGGGAAGTTCAGTTTGTCTCAAACCATACTTTTTCGTGACACTCGTTTCACTACAATTTCTCGGGCTTTTTGCTATAATATATTGACATTTGTGCATAATAGAATTGGCAATTAGTTGGTGGGACATATTTCTAAGCAATAAAGTTTTAACCAATGCTGGTAGTTTCACATGTAATTTACATACTGCATTTTAATGCTAGATGTAAACATGGGAAGTAAATAGCATTTGAGTAAATTCATGTAAATGTTGACGTATTTACCATAAATCTTATGAAGTGTAGCTGTATAACATTCACTGATATGTTTTCAATATTTTTGTTACTTTTGTTTTCTTTCTGATTTATTGTTTTTTCATCATAATATTTTGAATGTGACTGGTGTCTGAAGTAACAGCATATTCAGTGTGGAAATGAAAGTGTTTCAGTCAACATTTGTATATTTCTACTTCCAATCATTTGGAAAATGAAAATGTTTAGTGAAAATTGAAATAGACAACAGTGGTAGTGCATTGTGATTTTTTTCAAGATTTGTTAAGGTAAAGGAAGAGTGTCCAAAATGTTCGTACTAATTTATTTACAAAAATAGATTTGTGACTTAGGTATGTTAAAGGAAAAATGAAAATATTGCCTTCAAAGGCATTTGGATCAAGTGCTGTATAATTTTGAGTGAAAACATATTATAAGTGGATTTGTGTGTTTTTCTGTAATTTAATGAGTGCTATTGAGTTCCAGGGTATTGTGACACTTGTTGACCACAAGTACTTCACGCGATAGTTTATCACATTGCACCAATGTAGTTCAAAGTATACACGAGTGTTGATTTGTTTGACAGTGGAACCAATATAACATTTTTCTGATAGCAACATTTGAATTAGTATCCTGAATTTCAAAAGGATGGAGATTTCATTATATTTATTACATAAAGTATTCTATAGTCCTTTTTAATTTTTATTTTTTCATTATTATTGGAAATAATTTTTTTTCCGTACAGTTTTAAAGATAATTTTCTAACTCTTCATGATTTTATTTTTGTAATAATTATTAATTAGAATTCACTGAAGAAGTTAAATAAGATATTTTTAAGAATAAATTTCAAAAAATATCAGAAAGGATAATTCATTTGTTGCTGAGATTAGTGTTATTTTTTGCGCTTGAATTGTCAAGCTGTATGTTGCGTTGTGACAGTGTGTGATGAAGCTAAATGATTGGAGTTAAATTGGGGTATGCCTAAGCATTATGAACTCTCGTAGCAGTGGCAAAGAAACAAAACAATACAAAGAAAAAAGAATAAGTTTCTTGGTCTGTGCGTGGCAGCTGCATGAGCGCCAACCTTGAAGCACGAGCTTGCCAACTAGTTGAGGCTGTCCCTACAGCTGTAGTTGGCTTTGTGTAAGATCGACGGGGAAAGAATTTTCCTTTCACTGATTCCTCTCCACCAATCCTTACAGATAACTGCACCCATATTCCAATTACATTTATTAATGTCCTTTTATTGCAATTTTGCTGCTGTACATTAAAGCTACTACTAAGAGTACTAGTTTGCATCAATAGTGTAATTTTTTTTGTAGTTTGAAGTTTTTATTGCACATTTTAACATTCTTACCTGCAAATTACTGATCAAAGGATGCAGTTCTCTCATTTTGCATGTTTTCATTATTATTTCTCATAATATTTTGTGGAAAAGATGGATGAATTTATAGAATGTCATAACTAAGAAAAGGCAAGAGGAGGGGAAATTAATTTATTTTCTAGTTAATAATTTTGTCTTGCTTCAGTATCAATGCTCATGCCTCGTTTTTATCAATGTTTCCATTCACAGACAGTTTCAGCAAATGCTGCAAACTCGCTCTAATAAGCTGTGCATGGCTTGTGGCAACTGTAGTGGCTTGTATATAACAATAATTCTAGCACAATAGGTGTTTAGGAGATTCGGGAACACTGTTCATGAAAGTAATAGTTTGTTGTATGGTTGTGGGGTGTGAACGTGGCCTGGGATCTGCTTGGGTGGCGGTTTGGGCCTGTTCTCCAGTGGTGGTGTGTGCTCTTTGTGTTCTAGGTGCCAAAGCAGCATCTTCACATTAACCAATCTCTTGGAGCCTACAGGGGCGGATCGCTGCCCAATGTGAACTCTGTAGATTTGAAGGTATGGGTGGCAAGTCGTGTTTAATGGTGTCTCTGTGCGCGCGTGTTGTATGTGTGTGTACAGTGGGTGGGTTTGGCCAGTCTTACAGGGATCGCGGATTTTCCCTTGAGCGGTGCAACAACTATCTGTTTTGTTCGTTTATTGAAGACGGATATTGCATTTTCACTAGTGGGTGTTTTCCCTTGTAATTCGGTGATCTTTCTTTCTAGTTAACGAAAGCGTTCTGCTCGAGGGAAATGCGCAATTCCGTGTCTGCTACACGTTTGTACTTTACAGTGTTTAAGCATGACATTTCAGCATGACTAGCGGACTCTGGTGATATATTTATTCATCTCAGCGCTTTTTTCGCCTTTTCCAGTCCCTGCCCCCTTCCTGCCTTCTCATCCCCTCCCCGGACGTCCGGAGCAGCTCAATTCAGCACCGTCTCGCGTTGTCGCCGCGCTGCTGGTCCTATTGTTGCCGGCGGCGGCGCCGCTGCTGCTGCGGACAGGCAGCGACGGGCAGGCGCGCGCGTCGGGCACGGCGCCAGCGGCACCCTGACCAGCGCGTCGAAAACATTGCTTACGATAACGTATCTCCCAGTGGCGTCATTCATTTCTTTCCGGCCCGCTGCCCGACGGTCCGCGGGCGCGCGTACGGCGACGGCCCGGCCTGGCCCGGTCGCCTTCACGGAGGCCAGCGAGACCTCCGAGGAGGAAGAGGCGCGCTCGGGCTGGCCGCCGCCGCCGGCGGTTCCGTCATCGCGTCGCTCCGCCACCGCCGCTCGTCGGCCTTGGCCTCTGCGGCAGGAAAACCGCGCGCGCTCGCTCGCTCTCCGAGCCGGTCGGCCCGCTGCCCTGCGGACCGTGCTCCACCCCGAACCCGGGTCTCGAGCGGCGCCTCGTGGGCGCGAGATCGATGAATCGCCGGCCTCAGCGAGAGCGCGTTCACGCGCCACCACCTCGCGCGATGGGATTGCGAAAAACGCGTCCGGCTCATTACCCTTGAGGCGGCGAGGCGCGCGTGAGCGAATATCGGCGCAGTCACGCCGGAGGTTCCCACAGCCGCGGGCCCGGGACAATGGCGCGCTTGCCGCCGCCACCGCGTCGGCGACGGGCGCGAGCAGCCTTCGCCGCTTCCGGTGTAGCGTGCCCGCCGAGCGACATAAACAAACAGTATTGATCGCTAGCGGCGCCGCGAGGCCGCCCCGCCGACGCTGACGCCGCGTGAATGGCGAGCGCGCGCTGTCGCTGTCACCGCGTGCGGTGGCAGACGGGCGGGCGAGCAAGCAAGCAGCCAGGCAGGCGGCTCTGCCGCCCGCCCGCCTACTACGCCGCCGAGCCACGTGGCCCGCCGTCGAGGCCGCCGAGCCAGCCGGAGGCGTCGCCCGAGTAAACAAGTCCCCTCCTCTCGCCGGCGTCTCCGTCCCGCCCCGCTCCGAGCCGCCCTGGCGCGGCTCCGCTCAGCTCGCTGGCTCCGTTCTGCGCGCGAACGGCGTCGACGCGTATAGCGCCGCCGCGTCGGCTGCGGACCTTCGAACCGCGCGAATCCCGAGAACCAGCGTGCCGCCCGCGCAAGGTCGCCGCCGCCGCTGCCAGCGACGCGCCTGCGCGCCCAACTGCCGGCTGCGCCGCGCCTGTGACGACGCGCGATTATGCGGAAGAGCGCTGCCCGCTTCCGGTTGGCGCTGTGCTCAGGGCGCGGGGGATGGTGTTGGCCGCGATGCCGAGCGCCCGCGGTCGAGATCGGGAGGAATGTGACGTGGCCGGAAGTTCTAGGTGGACGGTTGAGGGGGAGGGCGACTCCGTGCAGGTGAAAGGTGTCGTCACTCCGCTACTGCGGCTACCTTGAAGTAATGGGGTGTATGGGGCGCGCTAAATTTCCGAGGCTATTTTTGATGCTCGGTGTGGGAATTTCTTTCATGCGTGGACTGCTCTACTCTTAACACTTTTTTTTTTTTTTTTTTTTTTTTTTTCAGGAAGTGCATAAACTTTCTTCTTGGAAATTGAATCAGGCAGAAATGTTTTATATTATTTTTATTTAAAATATTTTTATTGGATTTTCGTTAAAGCGTAAGCGAATCTGACGGCAGGTGTAGCATCGCGACATGCGATTGCTCCTAGTAAGGGTTTGCAAGTCTCTCCAGAGATGGTATATCACCTTACGTACCTTTCATATACATAGTTTTAATCGACAACGAGATCTGCGAGGTGTCAGCACAGCATGACGTACAAAAAATTCAACTCATCTTTAAATGCAAAACACCTAGAAACGGATGCGATCATGTTTAAATATGTTTTTGATCGTAGTTGGTGGCATGTTTGAAGCTGTTTACGTTCTACGGAAAAAGAAAGCGACATCGCCCAGGGCAGATACTCCTTTTATTGTGCGCCATTTTCCTGGAAAAACTCGAACAGGAACTCGTCCCGGGGCAATTTGCTTGCCTCGTTCAGGATACATAAGTGGAACGCGTCAGGAAAGTAGGGGAACCACTTGAGTACATAGGATAACCGAGTAATGCGTGATGAAAACTTACCAACGGGACATTGGGGTATGCGTGGTTGGAGGAAAACTAATATTTCCGTTTAAAGAAAATCCTGCGTGTCCCTCTTGTTTACATGCGGATGCTGACGCGGAAGCCCTTAAGAAGATATGACGTTTCAGGAAATGTTAGTTCCTGATGGAATTTCCGTTTATGGAATCGAAGATATTGCAGCTCTTTGGCGTAGTTCGTAAGACAACAGAGCGATGACTTCGAAATTGTTGTACTATTCTCAACTTTTTGTAGGCAACTAGTAAATTCATTGGTGTTTTTTTTCAGTATTTATTTAATTTGTTGGTGTTTTAAAGTGGTAAGAAATAACAATAGGAATATTTAAAATTTTATTAGCAAATACGAATTCACAAGGTCCTTCGCTTGTCTGATGTTTTATCATCAGATCCAGATTTGCAGTTTTTGGCGCCAGGGGCACTGCGCGTTTTTAAAAGTACACTGATTACTAGTAGCGGCATCATATCAGTGTTAAAGGCCTTTTACAGGATAGTAAGTAATAGTACTTCCCAAAGGAGTTTACTCTCTGTTAGGAGTTACAGTAAATAAGCGTTTTGAACTGAAATATTGGCATATCAGTAGAGAATATTAGCATATACAGCAATTAATATTTCTACCTTATTTTAATATTAACGACCGGGGCTTCATAAGATAGAAATAAGAATGTGCAGAATTCGTGGTGCGTTAAGTGAATATAGAAGACTCAATATTGAGAGAAGTCAAATACACGGTTTTACTTGCTCGCTTATTACGTACTTTCATCGTAAAGATAAAGTATGGTGATGCTGTGACAAAAATTAGCGATTTTTCGTTTGACAAACGTTTGTGATGCCCTGCTATCGAAAAAGTACATTTATTTTGTTCCTACACACGTAGCCAATTCTGAAGCCTTGTGTAATCAGAATCCACGTTTTGTGGGTCCTTGTAACTGGAAAATGGGTTTACGGCAAAACGTCTGTCCATCTGTGGTCAATGCTAGCGCCTAAACTATTCAGACGAATTTCTTTATAATTGATACTCCTCAATCGCTATGGCCGAACTCGAGACCCTGCAAATTGTAAACGGATATTTTCATTTGTAGAAGGTACTTCACATGATTCCTCAAAATTTTCTCGAAAATGGCTCCAAATTTTTGGATTATTTTTTTTCTCTCTCAAATAGAGCAAAGGAAGCGTTTCAATGGTGCAGGTCTCATTTTCGTTGACCTCTCAGAATGTTCGAAAATTGGATAAGTTCGATTTCTTTTCGACGTCTTCGTAAAGCTTCAGTATTGAAGATAGAGATTTTTCTGTAATATAGTCATCAATATTTCATCAAAGATTTTTACATAAGGCCATGTTCAGTCTTTCGCAAACAGAAGTTTTGCATAATTTTTGCGTCAAATATAAGCAACAATAAAACTATTTTCTTAGAAAGTACTCCCATGTTTTTCCACAATTTTTTTTTTTAATATAGCAAAGTACGCTTATAAAAATGAATTCATATCCCGTTTTGATCTTTGGAAATTTTTCAAAATAAAATAACACTGCAAAACTACAATATTGATGATAGTTGTTTTTTTTTAAAGAAAGCTGTTGTAAAAAGTTAACCTTTATAATATAAGGCCATGAATAATTTTTTTGGAAATTTGAGGAGTTTTCGCGATATTTTTCCTAGAAGAATTTTTTTTTTTAATTCTCGAAGAAGAGCGCCAATTTTTTTAAATTCTCGCTCTTCAGAAGGTACTTAAAAAGAGAATGTTATGTAATGCTGCGGGGGAAAACTGCGAATTTTCGACGGAAGAACTCTAATTGCTGGGCCCTGGTAACGAAAAAGTGGATAAATCTAGTTGGTAAATTTAGAAAAAAAAAGCCTCTAACTCGTGGTGTAGAGTAACACTTCCTGTCCATGTTTTGTGGGTCCTTGATACCGAAACGTCTGTCCGTCTATGAACAACTCTAGCGGTTATACCGTTCAGCCGATTTTATCCAAAATTGATATTTCCCAATTGATCTGGCTGATGTCGTGGCCTCTTGAATTTGAAACCGATATTTTAATTTTGTGGGGCACTTTACATGAAGTTCCTGAGACTTCCAGCTCCTCTCCTCAAAAAGATTCGTTTTTTATTAAATTTTGATGGATTTTGAAGGACGTTTGAGAGAACGTGTGGAAGACGTTTGAGTCTCATTTTCGTTGAAACCCCTACGTTTTCGAATATTGCAAAAATTCCTAATTTTTTCGGCGTGTTCATACAACTACAATTTTGAAGATATAATGTGATCATCCAAAACAATTCTTCCAAAGACATGTTCAAAATTTAGAAAACATGAGTATTTTTACGTAATTTTAAACATAGGTGCTTTTAAAACCATTTAAAACAATTTTCTCAGAAACGCCTTCAAATTTTGTCTTTCATTATTATCCTCGTATGTAGCAAAGAACTGCAAAGATAGTTGTGATGGTCCTATTTCGGCGCTCTCTGCATTTGCGAAATTTGTTCAGAATTGTAAATTCGAATTTCGCGCGCTTCGTTTCAGGCGTTGCCCGATCGGGAAATTACACAAATTTCGAAATTCTTCGAATTCATCTCATTGTTGTCGGTCACGATTATTGTATGATGTAGATATTATTTTCATGAAAGGAAATAGATTGAAGGTAATAAATTTTAACTTGGTACAAACACACTTCTATACTTTAAGAAGTTTCAATCGCTAATTATAATGTTAAAAAATTGAAAGCGTACTTCAAATGTAATGAAGGTAGACTTCTGTGAAATTCTTGCTTTTCTGTATTGTTCTGGAAATACTGTAACCTTTAAATTTATTCGAGTTCGTTTCATTTCTAAAAGCAAGAAATGACTACTCTTCCTGAGAAAGGAAATAAATGCAGATAAGTACGAGAGGCAATTCCTTTGAATTTGACTTTTTCAAATTATACCTGAGTTTTTAGTATGACAGAAATTATAATATTGTAATATTACGTAGCTATTTTGAATTATGCGAGAAAGTATGTGATGTAGCGACTCTAGTTTAAATTTATTTTACTCAAAGTGAGCGAAGTACGCTGGTTCCATTTTCGTTGAATTCTATGAATTTTAGACTATTTCAAAAGTTATATAATATAATGAAAGTATGCACTGTTGGGGTGTGACAGTTAATATGGCATGACAATTGCAGGGGGCGTTGCAACGCGAAAGCGTAACGCATGAACGTCAAGCGGGCCGCCTAATTAACAGGTCGGCGACAGAGTTGGAAAACCTGGAATTGGCAGGGAATTTTATTTTCTCAGGGAGATATTTCTGTGGAAAAAAGACTTCGAAGTAGCGTGATTTTTTTCTCCTTCCCCCCCTTTTTTCCATCATTTAAGTGGACTCCTACATTCCATGTGGTGACAAAAGCTGTCCTACTGTGACGGGCCGGTGACTGTGAAATGAATCTGATGTTTAGCAGAGGAATCGCCAAGTTTCGCTTTGTCCCCGTCGGTCTACTGCAGTTCAGTCTTTATCAGTATTTTTGGTTTCACGAGATAATGCAATAGGAAAATTGAATATTCCGGGAAATCCTTATTGCATATTGTAAATTCATTTCAATCCAAGAAAATATCTTGTTAGCAAAACCGTTCTATTTTTGTTTTAAAATTGGTATGAAGTAGTGGAACTAGTGGCGGTACAGAACGGCACAGACTTTCTCGTACTAGTTAGTTTTCTATTCTCTTCAATCTCTCTAGGTCAGGAGTTCCTAACGGGGTTGGTACCGACCCCCCTGGTGGGGTCGATGGAATTTTGAACGGGGGTCAATGAAGATCAAGGGGTTAATGGGGGGTCAATAGCCGAATATGAACCAGTGATTGGAGGGTATAATCTAGATGTCGATCACAAAAATATGAAATCTTAATTATTAATTATTTTCTGATGAGCAACAAAACAATAATGAATTACAAATCCGCTCCTCTTCTTTGATATCCCTCGTTCATTCTAATGTTGAGGGGCACAGTTACCTGGTGGAACCAGTGCACAGTACCGGTTTCTTAAAAAGAGGGGCCCCTTCATCTGGACCCCTGTGGATGAATATGGGCAAAAAATAGATTAAACTGCTCTCTCTCCTTATTTTCACCATTGCGCCAGCCCTGTTATTATAGAGCGTACCAATTAGATTTAAAACTTTAATTTCATATTTACTGCAGATGGGGCCCTATTTCGACTTTCTGGACCGAGAACCTAACTACGCAATTGCTAGGACGTAAACTGAACAAATGATAACTATGTATTCACAACTATATTCGCGGAAGAAAATCCTGCAGTACGCACTGGGGAAATGACCGGTTAAAAACGCTCAATATTTTGTAGTCATTACCAAAACAATGAAGACTAGAAACTCAGCTAATCAGAAGCGGAAGTGTTGAAAATTTAGATATGTGCGAAAATATAGTGTAGGAAATGGTCATCAAGACATTTGCGTCCAATTCTTTGTATTATGATTATGTATGATATACAGAATAACGTAAGGGGGTCGATTGGGCCAACAATTCCTTTAGAAGGGTCAATGAAAGAAAAATGTTGGGAATCCCTGCTCTAGCGTTTCGCTTTCTTTCTCTAGCACTCTCTTACCAGGTGCTGTCAGATCTAAAGGACCTGGTATGGCCTGTCGCGGTCCTTTGGGGATATTCCGGGAAAAGAGCAGCTTTGCACGTCCCAAATATCACATTGATCTCGGTCTTGTCCTTTTATACCCCTCATCTCGTGCCTGTGCCAATATTTTGTGAGTATGGATCTCGCCTTCTGTGCCCCCTAACTTTTGGAGATCCCTTGGAGTGGGTTTTTTTTCGTAAGGAGTTTGTCAGGCTCCTCGCGGAAAGGCGGCCCCGGCGCCGGCGTTCGGGCTCAGAGTGCGTGATATAGTTTCATTATCATCACATCTCACTCCAAATTAGCCACCAAGGCACAGACGTAGCTCATCCCGGACAACCAAGATCATACACACTCCGGCCGTGGAAATCCACACAAACACACACAAGTTGCTTGTCATTTTAAAAAAAACTAGTGAGAACCCGTCAAAATTTGACGGTGAGATCTGATATAAATTTAAAATACTGTACCCAGACTAATGTCCACAATATATTGCATTGTTTGGATCTTGAGGGTATAACGAACATATTCTGTGATGAGGAGTTCCCAAAATTTTGAACACGTATGGCCCATGACCAAATGGCAATGCAATATCGGCACAAAATATAGAGCACTATTATACTGAAGGATATTATTTCTAGATTTTTTTGATGTGTCATCATCTCCTATAAACAACTGTTTGATTTCTTCTGGCATATTGCTCGAAGGTATACTTATTTTCCCATTTAAGAAACACAGTGTAAATCGTTTGCAGAATTTCTCTCACATGGAAAGTACAAAGCAGAACAAAACTGACATTCCATAGACAATGACCCAATAGAAAACGACATGTCCTCACTATCACGACACCTACGCTGACTTTCTCTTTCCCTGCGTTCAGTTAATGTGCGTTAGCGTCTTTTGGGGCGCGTGGACAACGATTCGGAATTCGACATAACCTTTAAAACTTCACTAAAGTATTACAACCGAGCAAAACCCACTGTCCGAATGTTCTCTACAAAATACACCACAAAAGCAAATACATGCAAACTGTCAACGCCACAATGCAATAATTACACTGAAACAAAACCTTGACGAATTGTAAACAAATCTCAACAATCAAAACAAAACATCGAGCAGCGCCACCATGAAGCAGCGTGGACATCTATCGACTCGTATATATCGATTATGAAACAGCCACCCTTTGGAAGAAAACAATTGACTATTGATAAGCGTAATATTAAAGAAATATTTAATTAATTAATTTACACCGTAAATGTTGGTGAATCAACACAAACAATATCTGATAACACATCTAGGGATCATATTCTTTCATTTAAAAGAAAAAAATACAACAATCGGTTCAATAGAAGCTCTAAACGAAGCCATGGCAGAATACCTTATTTTTTTAAATATATAGATGTTATTTCAAACTTTCAAAGCTTCAACTAGAGCCAAATCGACAGAGGTTTCTTCTATTTGGAAAAGAATGTACGTATAGTTTAGGCGCTAGCAGTGTTCACGGATGGACGGACGTTTAGCTTTCGGTTGGTTTTTCGGCATCAGGAACCCACAAACCATGGATTCTGGCTACACCACGTGTTAGAGGAATTTTTTCTCTTAATTTAGCAACTTAATTTTTTTTTCATTCATAATTCAAGTAGTATATGACTTAGTGTAGGGATCACAGAATTTTGAAAATGTGCACACAATTCACTTCTCCCCATAGTACGTCATACACAGTTCTAACTGTTTTTTGACGTAAAATAAATTTTAAAAAAATAGACCAAGAGGTTGTGGAACAGCTGTAATTACGCGAGGGGCTCGGATGACCCCCCTACGCCACCAGCACAACAAATTGTTCATGCGGGTTTCGAAATCAATGTTCACATATGTAGTTAGGCTCACAGGTTCCAAGCCCCTGTCTCACGATGCGGAATCGCTTGTCTGGACGTGGTACAGTTACGGAAGATCATTTAATAAAACGAATAACTAAAATTGATATTATGCATTCACGGCCTTAAAACTTTTCCGAACAAGTGTCTACAATTGAAGAGGTGGATTCCAAAACCCACGAAGTCAGAAAATGCTTTTTTCTGCAACAGAGATTTTTATGTCTTTAAATAGATAACTAAACACGATTTGGAAAATATCCGTTTCTTCGTCTCCATAACTCCTTGAGTAAGTACATTTTGGAAATATTTGTATTATATTTATTTATATCTGATTAGTTTCAGTAACTAATTATAAGCAGGGATAAGTTCGAAATTTTAAAAAATGACTTGGTTGTGGAAGCCACCTCTTCAACGGTTTACTGACTGATATTTCTTATACTGACTGCTATGGTGGTAGCTGAATAGCTCAAGTCGATTCAACAGTGCAGTTGCCTAGTAATATCAGATGTTTATTGCTGTTAGATATTTCATGTGACTGATATACTTTTTGCAGTGTTGAGTTTTATAATAAAGTTTCAAAATTAGTGGTGCGTTTCCTCTCGTACAAATAACAATCATTGAATAATTGTTTTTTCTTCCTGTTTATTCCTTTGTTTTCAAGTCGACCGAAATTAGGTATACGTTCTCGAAAAAAAACCCTTCTATTTATATCCCTACATAAGTAATTGGTTTCTGTACGTTTCATATAATGACATAGTTTGTTGCTCTTGCAAACGTAAGAATCATATTTTGATTTTTAGGATGATTTAATCATATTGGTCCTAACTTTAAAAGTTCCAAAATTTAAAACTTCTTTTGAATGGAGATCTTTCAGATTTTTTAAACCACATTTCGATAATGATATTAACTCTGATCCTTCTGATGCTGATTTTTTTTATGTTGCCCAACCTCCGTTCGGAATGGGAACTTTTCTAAAAGTTAAATTTAAAAAATTTAAAAATATTACCTACAGAATTGCCTCAAAAATATTGTCAATAATAATAAATTTCTTTCTAAGAATTTTCTCAAAATAAGTTAATTAATTAAATTTCTTGAAAATATGTTTTTAAATAAAAAGAATTACAAACTTCGATTTTCCGCTTTTCTTGTATGCTTGTACCTCTCTCGGAGATGTAAAGAGCTTGAGTCTCGGTGTGCACAATTGTATACGTAACTTTTTACGTTCTCGCCTTACTACGTTAGTAAAGAGAAGTATTGTAACTGTGGCAAACTCGGCGATTTTGCGAAAGAAAAGTTTTGCCTGGCCGGTAACGAAAAAGTGGGTAAATCTTGTTCCTAAATTAGTAAAGTACTTTCTCTTACACATTGTGTTGTTAGGATCCACATTTTCTGGTTCCTTGATGCCGAAAAATGTATTGAAAGCGAAACGTCTGCTCTTATTCAACTCTAGCGTCTAAACCGTCCAGACGATTTCCTCCAAATAGATATTCCCCTATCGATTTGAACGAAGTCAAGGCCCTCTGAGTTTGAAACGGATATTTGGATTATGGGGGTACTTTACATGAAGTCTCGACATTTTCACAAAAATGGCTCAAACTTTCTGAGTCAACTTAGACCGCGGAAAACGAAAAGGACGCTTAAAAAACACTTTTTCGTTGAAATCACCGAATTTTCTTCTTGTGCCTCGTGGATTTAGGCCTTATATCCTGTTTCCATTTCAAGAGAGGGGGTCTCTCCATCTTGTTAACGGGCGGCCAACATTTCTTCTTCCTTTAGGATTATACTAGTACATTATTACGGGAATTCTGTTTGGAGGCATGCATTGAAGATGATCATGCCAGTTGTTCCTTAATGATTGAATTCTGCCCATCAGATTGAATATATTCAGTTTGATTCTGATGTCATCATTATATCATCTATCTAAGATATTGTAACCTGCTACTGAACGTAAGAATTTAATTTCGGCGATTTGCATCTTCCTTCTGTCTGCTCTATTTATTGTCCAGTTTTCGCATGCATAAGTTAGCATGGGTACTGCCATTGGTTTGTAGAATTTGAGTTGCGTGGTTTTTAAAGTCTTGTTTTTTAATGTTGTTCTTATTGTTCCACCCATGTTATAAAATCTATTTAATTTCCAGCTTATGTCATTTTTCCGGCAGTAAGAAACATTGAAGCCTAAATAGGTAAAATTGTTTGTCATGTTATAAAATCTATTTAATTTCCAGCTTATGTCATTTTTCCGGCAGTAAGAAACATTGAAGCCTAAATAGGTAAAATTGTTTGTCTGTTCTATTGGTTCAGTATTAATCACAATTTTACATCTAATGTGGTTTGTTCCTTCAAAGCCCATTGATTTTGTTTTCCTAGTGGAGATTTGCCTATTTGGTTGCCTGTTCGTTTAGCTTTTGTGCTGCAATTTGTAATTCATCTTCTGAGCTACTAAAAATAACCTGGTCGTCTGCAAACAATATGGTATTTAGAGATTTGTGTATATATATATATATATATATATATATATATATATATATATATATATATATATATAGTTTCGAGGTTCGAGTCCTATCGCGAAAGTTTCTTTCGCGATACTTTGTCGAAGGCTTTTACATAGTCTATAAATAGTTTATATGTCGGTAAGTTAAATTCTCGTATCTTCTGTATTAATTGTTCCACTAAAAATATGCAGTCGGAACATGAACGACCTTTTGCTAAAACCGCACTGTTCTTCCAGTAAAATATGCTCATTAATTACATTTAATCGCCGAGTTATTATCTTAGCATATGTCTTATAGGCTGTGTTGAGAAGACTTATTCCTCTATAATTTTGGCTATCCTGTGTGCTATCTTTCTGGAAGATAGAGCCTATAATTCCTTTCCTCCAATCTTCGGTAATGGTATATCTCCTCCAACTCCTCCTCCAACAATAATTTTTCTATAATTGGCAACGAAAATATCTAGTTTTTGAAATGTTAATCGCTCGCTTTTTTAAATTTATTATTATTTACTATTATTTTTTCATCTTTCAACTATTAATAGTCAACTTGTTAGGAAGGGATTCTGAAACTCAAGAAAGCGTGCGCAGATGATTTTCTCCCCCATACGTCACATGCGGTTTTGACTGTTTTTGACTAAATAAATAAACACATATTAATTATTTCGAGGAATCTCCTTATTCCATTCGGTGAATACTTTAGTAGTTCAACATTCGTGCAGTCAGTTCCTGGTGACTTCTTATTCGTGAACGTTTTAAGTATGTTGTTCAGTTCGTCGAGTTCAATGGGGTCCACTTTTATTATTGTTTCTGATAAGGGGTTTTTAGGAGTCTCTGTATTGGTCCACGGAGACTGATAGTATGGAAAGCATTCTTTCTCGGAGATGTTAATTTTTAATGTATGATTAATGCTTTTTAATGTATGTTTCTGATGAATTTAGATACTTCATTATTTTATAGGCAGTCTCCTGTGATCCATGTCAGTCGTGTTCGATCTGGCGTACATACTTATCTCAACTTTCCAGCTTTATGTAATTTATCTCTTAGCAATGGCACTTTTATATGTATATGCTATTTTGTCTTCCTCAGATAGTGATTGGAGATACTGTAGGTAACCCTTTTTCTTTTGATCAACAATTTCTTGTATTTCTTCTTTCCAATTTTGGACACCCTTCTTATTCCTTGCTTTTGGCCTTTTACCTAAGACTTCTGCTACTTGCATATGTTAGCTGTATGTATTAGCTCTTTAAAATCTTGCCATTCAACATTTACATCATCCACGTATGGGAAATGTTTCTTGTTGTCGATTATTGATCTCGTGGCCCTTGCTGACCATCTGTATTTATGTACAGGTATATCTTTGTGGCGGAAGAAGGTATTAGTCATTTTAAACTCATTAAAACCAACAAAACGTCTCAGGGCTATGCCATTATCCCATAACTTCTTGTCCAACACGTGCATTAAAATCACCTCCAATTGCTATGAAGTCTGTCTTATTTATTGTATTTCAATGGAACTTCAGGTACATAAATGCAGATAATCGTAAGAATACTCTAGCTGTTTTTAGTCGCACATTTATTATCCGGTCGCTTACAAAATTATAACTCTGGATTCTATTTTTTAAGGAAGATTTAATCATTATTGATTGACTTTTTCGTGTTTCCGGGCGCGTCAACTGCTTCGGTCATTAGTCCCGTTAGTGTAGTGCATGTTTTTTCTTGGGAGATGGCGGTGATTTTCCCCTCGCTGGATGGCGAGATCCGGCACAGACCTACCGTCGGCTAGTGAGGTTTCCCCATAACCAGGACTCTCCCACCAGCGGGGCACCGCCCCAGCCGGGACAAGCTCTAAACTCCCGACCGGTCTTCCGGAATATGTGGTAGTGTAGTGCATGTTAGTGTGAGTGTGTAAGGGGAGAGGATAGGACAAGGAAGGGGAAGGACAGATCGCGCGCGGTCCGTGGCCCGTTTAGCAGGGTACTGCTCCGGCATTCGCCTAGTGTTGATCGGAGAAACCACGGAAAACTACCGATCAGAGCAGCCGACCGCTAGAATTCTCCTCCAGACAGCGACTGAATTCGACCTAGCTGAAAAGCTGGTGTCGAAAATCCTGCCGCCGTCAGGACTCGAACCTAGGACCTCCCGGTCAGAGGCGCTGCAGTGACATCAGTTGATGCACTGAGCTACCGCTCCCGGTTTAATCATTATTCCTACCCCTAATGATGCTCTTTTATTTTGAGGGACTCCACTATATAAAAGTACGTAATTTAGGTATTCCAATGTGCCTTTTATTTTTTTCTTTGTTTCAGTAATCAGACATACCTACATTAAGGTTTTCTAATTCTTTTTGTGTGTCTTCGTTTTGCGTCAAACACGTTCCAAGTAGCTAGGTTTAAGTTCTCCAAATTCCTCTTTCTATTCCTTTTCTTTGCACGGGACGTCATATTAGTCCAGCTATTTTCTTGATGGTTATCCGTAATGGGTTTGTCTCCCGGCCGTGTTACGAGCACTGCGCGGGACTAGCTTGATGATGGCTGCCGTCTTAACTGCCTCCAACCTGACAGAGTGCGTTGTTCGGAGTGCCATCCTAGATGCATTGTTTTCACCGCGTTCGTTGCAATACCGCAGGTATTGGACTGCATCTACCCTAGGACTAGAGGAAGCTTGATGTGTCGGCTCTTCCGTCGTTGGCCTTCACGCGTTGGCATCCTCCCGTTCTGGGAAGCATGCATTGCGTCCTCTTCTGGAGTCTCATCCCTACCCTTTGACCTGTCCGGTAAGGGAGGCCCTACCAGTAGCTACGCTACCGCCGGCATAGCTCTCAGGGTCACTCAAGGGATACTCAAGCTCCACCACGAACTCCAAGGTCATGTACTCCCTAGGTGGAACTTTGAATTTTCGTAAATTACAAAAGTTCAAAATTTTTAGGTGTTCCTACAACTACAATATCGAAATTAGAATATTTTTCTTTAATGAAATCTGTTGTTTAAAGACAGTCTTGAAATAATGTTATGTTCAATTTTCCGAAAATGGTTAGTTTTCTCAAAATTTCGCGTAAAGTGTAGGGAATGTTTATACAGTTAGTAATGTCTCCAAATTTTCTCTAAATTTGTCCTCGCTGGTAGCAAAAGTTAGTAAAAAAGGGGGAGTACTGGTCACATTTTCGACGAACTCTGCATTTTCGAAAATTGAAAAAAAAAATTCAAAAGCATAATATTGACATTAGAGATATTTTTAAATATTTTTTTGGCGGGGGGAACTGTAATTGTTTGTTTTTGACGGGGGGAACTGTAGTTGTCTCGTAATTTCTGCTTGAAGTTGCAATTGGGAAAAATAATTAAAAACGTCTCCGATTTTTTTCTCGAATATAGCTAAGAACGCCAAATAAATAGTACAGGCCACATTTTCGTTGAATTGTCTGAATTTTTTAAAAGTTGCATCAGTTAAAATCATGCGGGAAACCACCATTTAAGCGTCGGGAAAGATGATTTCGCCGTGCGTCGACTGGTGGTATAGCGGTAACACTCCTGGCGTGTTAACTATATGGGCCAGAGTTCGAATCTCGGCGCATAGAAAACTTTTTTCTCCTTGGAAACACTTCTGCTACGTTATGTAGTATAATTTTGCATTGTTAAAATAATACAAGGAAATATGTGTTGTAGCACCATTAGTTTTCGGAAAAAATCTCCAGATTTTTTTAAATGTTGAGTGTATGCGTTTATCCAATTGTAAATATATTACAGTTTTTACTTTCTCGCATCCTACATACGTAGTATCGAGAAATGTATGCAATGCTGAAGCGAGAAACGGCGATTTTCCAGCAGAAAATGTCGTGCTGTAGGTCCTTGATATCGAATAGGTGGATAATTCTCGTTTCTTTAGGTAATAAATTACTTCCTCTAACACATGTAGTCGGAAGTCACATATTGTGGATTCTTCATACAGAAATATTGATCTACGACAAAACATTGTCGATGTGTCTTTCAGTCTGTGAACAACGTTGACGACTAAAAACTGTAAGCAGCATTTTCACCAAAATTAATATTCCTCAATGGATCTGATGTCGTGGCCTCTTGAATTTAAGAGGGATGTTTTATTGTTAGAGGGTATTTTACATCACACCCCAAGGACATCTTCATTTTATCTAAAATGTGGCTCCAATTTTTTTTGATTAAATTCATTTTGAATAGAGTACAGAAACCTCACTTATAGAAATGGCAAGGTTCATTTTTCATTGAAATCTCTGATTTTCAAAAGTTGATGAAGTTTTAAAAAAAATGATCTGTGTCTTCCTACAGTTACGATATTGAAGTTTATCAGAAGATTTTTCTTTTGAATGAAATCTGTTCTTCAAAATTCGGTCTTTCAAACACGTTACACACGAGTTTTTCGAAATATGTGTAGTTTCCGCATAATTTTGCGTGAAGAAAACCAATTTTAAAAACGAGATTTTCTCAAAAGCAACACCAAACGTTTTTCAATTTTTTTATCGGAAGAACGCGCAAACAAATGGCGAAAGTCTGATTTGCATTGAACGCTTGTGCTTTGTAGCGTTGAATCCATTTATCTGCATGACGTTGATACCATTACATTTCCTAGCAACAACGCGAACTAAGTTATTTTTCAGCATTAAATTCTTTCATCGCAATCATTAATGAATAAAGTTCTCGAAACTTACAGAACAAATCAGTTACCACAATGGTTTAGTTTACTTTGATGTGAAATCTATATGTTGAAAGCAGTAAGGGCTTTTATTTAGAAATATTTTTGAGAGATGTATTTATTCTGAACCAAATTTCGTGATTTTTTCTTTAAATGAAAGAGAGTCGGCCCTAGATGTTATCACGTGCTCGTATTAACTGGTTTTAAGCAAAACACTAAATCTTAATATTTTAAAATTACTAGAACGAACTCTGCCTCCTCTTGTTCATTACGTCGTTTTTAAGACCAACTACATTTCGATTGTAGTTGTCTTAAACGTCTTGTTTTGCTAGTTGCAATCGATGCAAGGATATCCTTGAATCATGAGGTTATAGCCGAGAGAGAGAGATTTAAGTTCGAAAATAGACTATAGTTAAATGCAAAGAAGAGAGAGTGAATACAAATGCAATGTCCAGCAACCATCTGATATTTTTTTCAAAAAATGTTCAGTGATTATGATTATTAGGGAGATGATTTTTTTTGTCAAAAAAACTTGAAATATGCTTTTAAAAATGTGCATTTATGACCTAAAAATTGTTCAATATTCACTCTAATATGCAATTAAAATTAACAATATTTAATTTCCTTTATAAACGTTTTTTGATAAAATTCAGGAGAAGAAGGTTTGAAATGAAAAGACATTTGTACAAACAATACCTTACTTCGCTGGAGAAATAATTTAAGTAAGTATTCACCTAGTCTTCCTTCCACTGTCTTGTTGCATTTCTTCTGCTTGCTTTAAAAAATTATATTAAAAACATACACTTACACAAATATTTTATCATCTATACAAAAGAAGAAGAAAAACGCAAACTGCGACAAGCTCTTTCGCAAATAAAAATATTTTATGAAAAGATTAAACGTTTTGTAGATAAGTCTTTTAACGAAATGTGCAAAATATACGCTCATAATTACACGAATACGCAGCAACAGGAAAAATTGGCCAAATATGCACTAACATTCATCTATATAGCATCAAATTCTAACCAAATTTAAAGAAATTTCATTTAGCTATGTCCTGAAACAACGGACAAAAATGCAAAATTATAGAAATCCGTCCCCTAATGATTATATACGATGCATTACGTTTTCAAGACGTAGGTGGTTTGGATGATATCCTCGTACAATTGTATATTACAAAATACGACGTGTACAGATGTTTGGTAAATATAAAACATTTGAATTTCGTTTTCAGACATGGTTAACTCTGTGTGTGAGTGAATAGTAGTTGTATTGTTCTAGAATTTGCAAACCTCCCTCTTTCCATTAGTGTTGGAGTGTAAGTATAGAACGATTTTCGTTTTTCCGTACGGTGAATATGGAGTATTCTTGTTACTTTTGTACAGCTTTTCCTTCTGCGTGATGTAATCGCACGGGTTCAGCTAGTTATTTTCAAAGACTACACATATTAATTAAAAAAGTAAAAGGGGAAAACAAATTTTATTTTAAGAAAAAATCTGCATATTCATTAATGTAGTGGTACGAAGGAATGAAAAAAATAACTTTTGCAATTTTCAGAAATGTAGGAGTAAGAGTGAAAATCGGACCTCTGCCTTCTTACAAGTGTATTTCACTCTACCCTTGAAAGAAACTTAAAGAAAAAAATGTAGCTGTGTTTGAAAAAAAATTGAAAATATCCCAGGGACTTCATGTGAAGAACCTCCTAATTTTAAAGAATTATTTTCAAACCTCAGGGCTTTGACACCGATCGGGATATATTCATTTGGAAAAAAATCTAGGAATGGTTAAGACAATATTTTTGTTCAGAGACAGATGAACGTTTTGGAAACAAGTTTTCGGTATCAAGGAACCCGAAAACCTGCTTTTCGTCTCAAAATCTATTTTCCGCTTACATAACTTTATACTATGTACGTGTACGAGAAAATAAAAATCACTCTCGCGTATGCCAATGAGAATCATTCCGTCCTCATGACGTTCCACCTCAGTAAGCTTGGACGAGCGTTGAGGCTTGTAGCACGTGCGATCGTGTTAGTTTTATCGACTGATATTTCATTTTAGTTCTCTCCATTATTGTGACGCAATGTTGAGTGTTTTTTGTTTTGTTTTTTTGTAGCAGAGAATATAAATTTGCCCCAAGTATAAGCATTGATGATCGTTCACTATTTTGCCAAGATAAGGTTTCAAGAGTTCGAAATTCATTATGTACGTCTGTTTATATTGTCGATTAGCAATTCTTATTGTAGTAGTTTTGTTCACAGGTTACTATTAAATATTTTGTAAAGTATCAATAATATTTGGTTACATTGCGTCCATAGATGTCGCCAAAATAACTTATGCAGTGTGTAAGAGTTAGTTTCACAAGAAAACGATGTGTGTGAAAAAGGTTTTTACCGTCACGTTAGCTGTTAACGTGAAAAGCATGTAACTGAATATCAATGATACAAATGTTTGGCTGCAGTCGGGTCTATCAGTGGAACCTGTAAAGTACATCATCGCGTTTCAAGCGAAAGGAAAAGGAGGGTGCGTAGGACAAACGTCGTGCTCATGATTACAATAGTCTGACCGTTGCGCGATGGCGGACGAGGGAAACTGAAGTTTTTCAAACTCGAGTGTGTTTAATACAGGAAAGCATCGAGTTACTTCGCAATTCTGCATTGAAGGACACGTATCCAGCAACCAAGAATGTTTGACATTTTCATGTCAAGTCCCTGTGACATTTTCAAAATTTTCTGGAAAATTGCTGCAATTTTGTTTTCTAGAATATAATAAAGTATGTTTATAAAAATAGTATAGTTCCGATATTCATTACAACCTATTTTTAAAATCGCAAAAATTCACATTTATTTTAGTAATTTTGCCCAACACCTCCAAGAGTAAAAATGACAGAGTTCCTTTTTCAATACAATGTTTCCCTCCTTTTTATCTTTAAATAATTTCATGCCGTTTTTACTTTCTCCCTACAGAATAGAGAGAAAGTTGTGTGATGCTGAGCGAAAAAACGGCGAATTTTCGGCAGAAAAACTCGTATTACAGGGCCCTGGTAAAGAAAAAGTGCTAAATGAAGGGGGGAAAATCCTCTAACATGTAGTGTAGCCAGAATCTATGTTTGTGAGTCTCTATTTCCGAAAAATCGAATGACGGCGATACGTCTTTCTGTCCCTGTCCATCCGACTGTGAACAACGGTAGCTGCTAAACCGTTCAGCCGATTTTCTATAAAATTGAAATGCCCCAATCGATCTGGTTGATGTCGCGGCCCCTTGAATTTGAAACCGATTTTCAATTTTGGGGGGTACTTTACATAAAGCACTTGGGACATATAATAATAATAATAATAATAATAATTAACAATAATTAATAAAGCCTCCGTCGTTTTTGATTAAATTTTGTTGTTGGTTAGTGTGAAGGACGTTTAAGAGAATGACGCATGTCTCATGTTTGTTAAAAACCCTGATTTTTCGAAAATTGCAAAAGTTCTAAGTTTTTTCGGCGGCTTCCTACAACTAAAATATTGAAGATAGATTCCCTTAATGAAATCCGTTCCTTAAAGAGAGTTTTTGAAATAAGGTCATGTACAATTTGGCGAAAATTTGAGTGATTTACGCATAATTTTGCGTGAAAATGCGGGGGAGAAATTACGTGCTGTTTTAGGATCACTAGTTTAAAAAAAATGAATTGTTTTTGAGTAATAACTAGTGACACTAAGAGGATGGAAGGTTTCGGTATGCCTCGCTTTCCCACTCAGTTTTGTAAGGATATTGTAAAGTCTTCAGCCAAGTTGGCAGTTATTACAAACAAATTCTCAGACGAACAAGAATGTGTCAATGAGATTCACTATTCACTTCGTTGTTTTACATTAGTTCGACCCTCCTGACTAGTCCAAATGTTTCAAGTTGAATTCGATTACAGGCTCCATGACGAAGAAAGGCCAGTAACCGTTTTTTTTTTTTACTTGAATTATTTCAAATTGTATGTATGCTAGGAATAAAGGAATTCTTTGAAATATTTGGTAAGCCAATTCAGTATGATTCTGTATAAAGTTGTCTTGACTAATGTGCTAAAAGCAACCTAAAAAGAGTCAAATAACAAAATGTATTCCAAGTTCATACACACTTACTCGTATTTGAGCTAGGCAAAGCGTACAAATATCAAGGCATTCAAGAATATATCTCCAACGAAACAATGAAGGAGAGCATTTGAAGAAGACGAAGTGTAAGATGTGCCGTTCACTCCAAACTCGAGGAATAAAATTTCTGCAGTAAGGTAGCTTGGCAGAGCGTGTACCCGAACACAGCTTTGGACTGAGCCACAAATTCGCACCGTGTGCCGAAAAAGCAGAAAGCTCCTTACAGTGCATGTCGCCCACCCGCAAGCTGATCATGGACTTTGTGTCACGCAAAGGAGGTATTAGACTGAAATTGAAGTCTTCTGATCCAATGCATTGGTCCAAATGTGAAAGTCTGACCGAAAGAGGGGGGAGGGGCTAGAGCAATGTAAATATAGCAAGAAATAATATGAAGAAAACAACGCAAGACATGCAGCATAATACGGACACTGAACTGCCAATGCTACTTATTATCAAAAATGAGACAAAAAATGTTGAAATTGTAAAGAGAATCCGCTCCACCGATGCTATTTAAAAATAATGGACATGGGATTTGGATATTGTGGCCACATGACAATGCAATTTGAAATGAGCTTTTAATATTTGGAGTACTTTACATTGAGCCTCTTTGACATTTTGAAATTTTCTCAAAAATGGCTTTTTTAGTGAATAGATACGCTTATAAGTTTTTTTTTTTGTTTTTTGTTTGTTTGTTTTTTTAAATTCATAATTCAAGTAGTATATGACTTAGTGTAGGGATCACAGAATTTTGAAAATGTGCACACAATTCACTTTTCCCCATGGCATGTCATACGCAGTTTTAACTGTTTTTTGACGTAAAATAAATAAATAAATTATAAAAATGGCACAGGTCCGATTGTCAGTAAAACCTGACACTTTCTTACAACTACATTATTGAAGACGCGATCTTCAGCAACAAAACTGCTGCTGAATAAAATCACAAAATGGTTTTCCAAAAGGTAGCATGCACAACACTCAAGAACAAGTTCCTGTTCTTTGGCTTGACACCCCTTTACAGGCCAACCCGCAGTGACCCCCTCTCGGCCATTGGATAAGGGGGTTCGTGTGGGTAGCACGAAGACATCCGTTCATTGTATATACTGGTCTACATAACCTTAGGATGGGCTTTCTCGTCGTTACACAGCAATAGATACTGGACAGCAATATATTTGTGAGGAACGTGCACAGGTAATAATTTGGTAATTTGGATGTTTCTAGAAGTACCAGGGTATCTAAATCATAGATCTCTTACATGGCTGGAGCCTGTCTGCAAATCCGAAAAATAACCCGAAAAATATTTTACCAATTACTACGTATTTCGTTAAATTTGGCAGTTTCCCGTATTTTAATATATTTACGTGTCGAATCGGAACATCTGTGTAAAGAGTTTGTAAATAAATGTTCCTGAAATCAATTTTCTATGAAACAAAAGAATGTAGTAGTGCGCTCCTATGACCTCCGGACCTTCGACGTGAATTGCCACCCCCCCCCCTGCTTCTCGTAATCCTTGTACTCGAAAATCGGATGGAGGAGCAGAATTAATTGTAACCGCGTGCTTACTCATGTTTTATAAAGTCCATGCATAATAATTACGGAGACGAGGGCCATAACCAATATTGTTCTTAGGTGTTGCTTTCTTCGTAATGGAAAACGTATACGTACGTTTCCTAAATGTTTTTATAGTTATCTGAATTAAGTCTTTCTCAAGCCTCCGGAAGGCACCAAACACCAGTTTTATTCGTACCGTTGCACCCGATCGGACTGTCTGACTAGTTTTCGCGTTATTTTGCGTGAAATAGTCTATTTTAAAGCTTTTCAAACAATTTTTTCTCAGAGTCTTCAACTTTTTAGTTTAAATTTTCTCTTCGTATGTATCAAAGGGCTATTTCCGGCAAACGCTCTGTATTTTCGAAGTTCGCAAAATGTTTACGTTTAAAAATTACAAAATTGAAGATAAAGATTTTGATTTAAACTACAATAAATATGTTCAAAAATGTCAGCTCTTTAAAAAATGTCATGTACAACTTTTTGAGAAAAATAATGCTTTTTGCGTAATTTGCGTTTGAAATTAATGCAATTTATGAGAAAAAAAGATTTTCAGAAAAAGACGCTCCAAATTTGTTCCACAGATAGAACAATGAACAGTTTGGAAAAAATTACGCAGGTCTCATTTTCATTGAAGTGTCTGAATTTTTGAAACTTGCAAATTTAGAAATAATGCAAGAAAGTATTTGATATTGGAGCACCACTAGTTGTCATCGGGATTCTGACCGTATCCTGAACGTCTGTGTTCGTTTTGGGAACAGTTTTGTGAATTTCTTCATGGCAAGTGGCGACGCGATGCCTCCTGGACAAATGCCAGCAACCGAGGGGCCGGGAGGTGGTAATGCAACCAGACGTCCGTGGAGGTGGAAAAACGAGGCACCCAAACCGATAGGGTAAAACTGGCGTTCCGTGGGCGCCTTCCGACTCGTAAACCCGCATGAGTAAAACTTGTCACCTAACCTGGACCGCTGAGTGTTCCGACTAGAGATCTGCAAGGCGTGCCATTTGCTCGCTCGTACTCGCTCGAACATTTCGGACTCGAGTATCGTATACTTGAGCATCCTGTGCTCGCTCGCGGTGGGCGAGCTCATGGCAATTTCCACGTACTGGAGCTCGGCCTACACAAGGCGTTGATAGAGGAAGGTCCGGGAGTACGATGTGATCGGTCGTGTTTACAGTGTGCCGTGGCTTCAAAAGCAAATTAAGAGCATAAAAGCTTACATTCGTCAGGAGGTGGCGCCCAAACTCAGAAGAAGAAATCTAAAAAGAATAATGATAGATGAAGAGGCTTCACACATTGCGAAATTCCAAAGACTTACTTCAGTTTTGAGAAGTTCGTATGGAAACGAACATCTATTTTTTCCGCGGGAAAACAAGAAAAACATTACGTTCTGTGGTGTTTTGCAAACTTCACTTCTTTTATCGGTGACATGTGTTTGTTTTTAAAATATTGGAAAACGAGTAACGGTGAACAGTAAAATAGAATTAAACAAAACGATAGTAATAGTAATAATAGTATTAAATTTATTTACTTCCGTAAATACATTTAATACCCTTTGAAATCGGTAACGGAATTTTAGGGTTCGCACTGAAATTAACTTGTACAATTTGTTGAATAATGTATTGTTTTAATTTAATTTAGAAATGTTTCTAACAATCAAGTGGTACCAGAAAGATATTTTTACTCTTTCGTTTGAGCAGCAGCACGTCATCATGGTACTTTATCCAGAATGATAAAATAAAAATAGTCTGAAATAATGTATAACTGCTGCTTAAATGTTTCAATCACTATATTTTTATTTGAATTGTAATATTTCCATGTATTAGCATAAACTGTCCCGTTTTTCCATGCCTTCATCTTATTTTAGCTCGTATAGCCATCGTCCGTATTTTAGCTCATATATGCACATCGTCTCATTGTGGCCCACTGCCGTGAGGTGCCATTGACGTCCTACGGAAGACCAGCCCGCGTCGTTCCCTTTCTCACCGAGCATCGGATGCTCGGGTTTGAAGGCCGAGCATATTTCGGGTCGCGGCCGAGCAAAACCCTGTCCTGTTGGCCTGACGCCTAGCTGATTCTTTGCAAAGTGCCGCGATGCTCGAGCAAAATCGTCTTGTGTTCGACTCTAGTTCCGACCTCTGTACAGTTGTAATTACTTCAGTAATGGTGACTTGTGATATTAGAAGAGAATGATCTCAAGAACTTTACCCTAGTTTATTCGATTCGCACACTTTTAAACCTTTTCCGAACAAGCTTAGATTACCTAATGTTAAATATTTACTGGTCACAGTAAAAGTCTGGCTTGGTCACAGCAAAGAGATACAGAGACGTGAACTCCTAGCCCAGTTAGTGGTCCCGGAGGTACGTCACCTCTTAGTTAGGAGTGCTAATTATCCAGCTATAACTAGTGCTTGCTATTTCAACATGACCTAACACTGCTTAAATTCGTGCTAAATGTTTATCATGAAATTTAAATGCAAAGTATCTCTTACGCAGTAACATGTTTTGTAGTTTAATATTATTTTTGTTTAAAATGTGTTGCCACATTACATCCAAGTTTTATTTTTCGATGCATTTTGATTTTTCTGGATGTATTTGAGTATTGTTTCTATTGGAAATAATAGCACTAAATTATGATTTTTTTAAAACATTTGTGATCATTTATCTTAGTAGCAACTTTTTAGAAGCCAAGAAAATTGTCTTTGGTGTTTTCGACACCTTCAGTCAAAAAAAAGTAAAAGTGAATTACACGAAGAAGGAATTATACACACTGATATAAAGGATGTAAAGTGGAACCACCATTATCCAAGTTTCGATTATCCGGGAATCCGGATTTTCCTGGATGAGTGGTACTCGGAATTAAACGGAATAGAATTGAAGTTAAGAACGACTTAATCGGCGGATATGCAAGTGACATCATGTAAGAGGTTAAATTAACTTTTTTTAAAGTTATAATTGGTGAAGAAAGCAACCAATTTCACTTTTTTCGTTTTGAGGGTACCTCATGTTCAAAGCCGTTAACAGATTTTAGGAATTTTAGTGAATGTAATTCCATAGCTTTGAAATTCATGATAGAGTAAACAAATTAAAACTTGTTTTGTTTTTGAAGACAGAAGCTGCAGAGGTCGGGTAAATTCAATTGTCACGTCTAGCGCTGTAATGAGAAAGTTTCCATCTTTCAAGGAAAACATTCGTCAATTTTGAATATAAATTATAGAAGTTACATCCTTTTGAATTTAGCTGCTTGATTGTTTTTCGTATTTTTAAATGACCCGTTGTATCCGGAGCAGCGTGTGTTATTTTTCACATATTTGTTAATTAGCATTTTGATGAACAAATTTGAATCAGTAAAAAATATGTTGAATATCCTAGATATTCGATTTTCCGTGTATCCCCTTCCCTGACATTACCTCGGATAATTGACGTTCTACCGTTCTTTGAGTCAGAAATTTATCATGAAAGTATTACTTACAAAATAACTTGGTTGGGAAGTTGTTTTGTAATCATTAAAAGAACCATAAATATATGAAACTAGAGCCCACATTTTTTAAGAAATTTTTAAGTGTAATTTTTATTAGATTGGATTTAGATAAATGTTGAATGGGTTTAAGAAATCTAAACAGTGTTACATTTAACCTAAAAATTTCATTTTTAGTTTACTACTTTAATAGTACTTTCATTAAAATGATTTTGCCATTCGTTGAATATATGTAAAGTCAGAGACTTCGGCGGCCAGTCATGTAAGAGAGACTGTCTGGGTGGCGTTTTGTGCTGTGGTGCTGATGTTTCGACTCCGGACTCGTTCCGTGCCGTCCTATCACGCGCCGCGCCGCCCGATTTGCTCCCTCCCGCGATTGACAGTCGGCCTTCTGATTGGTCGGCCGGTTCAGCCTATCCTACTCAGGTCCCCACCCATATATAAACCCGAGCGCTGACCACTCCGGCACAAAAGCCCTGAAGAAGACCACGTCAAGGTGGTCGAAACGTCGGCACCACAGCGTCACTCGGACAACCAAGATAATGTTTATTGAATATCATTGTCGATCAGTTGACACGCCGTCTGGGAAATATTTTGGATGATTAATTATTGAATAGTTTTGAGAAGTAGCCCCATCACAGTAATGCGGGAGTCCTCCATTTGAGATGAAGGCGCTTTTTCATCCGCCGTCTTTCGTCCCGGTTGCAGGGCGGGCCGGGCGGGCCGCAGAACGTGGAGATGCACCCGGCGCGGCCGCCGGACTACCGCGAGGTGCGGGGCCGCACGGGCGGCGGCCCCATCCGCCAGGGCGGCCCCACGCGGCCGGGGCGCGTGGAGCGGCGCGTCGACACCTCGCCCTACAGCAGCAGCGCCTACCTCTCGCCGCCGCCCGACAGCAGCTGGCGCCGCACCAACTCGGACTCGGCGCTGCACCAGAGCGCCATGAACACCGGCGTAGATGGCGCGCTGCGCTCCGCGGGCTCGCAGCGAGGGGGTAAGTCGTCCCTGTGCATGTGGCTGGCCGGCCCAGATAGCCCACTAACAACGCCTGTTGCCGCTGCAGTTCTGATCGGGTAGTCCCAGGGGTGCGTATCCCAACAGTGTGGAAGATTTTCGACATTCGCTCAACTGCTGGATCGAGTTCAACCGATGACTAGATGAGAATTCTAGTGACAGGCGGCAGTTTTCTGTGGTATCTTGGTACCGGGAGAATTCCGGGGAAGTGCCCTGACAAATAGTCACGGACACCGCGTGATTTTGCCTTCCTCCTTCTCAACTCCTCACCCCTCAGACACACACACATAACATGCACTACACATGTCGGGAGCTTAGAGCTTGTCCGGCGTGAGGCGACGCCCACTGGGGAGACACCCACCATTCCTCTCCTCATACCCTATCCTGCGCCCTTTTCCTCCCAACAGAGTCTGCCCGTCCAACTCTGACCGTTCTGTTTCCCGCCGAGACACGTCACGTCAAGCCGCACGACGCGATACATTGCTCCGCCTCACCACTCCCTGCCACAACCTCCCGCCTCGCCTCCCCATTCCCCCTACCCTTTGCACTGTGCCCGGTTCCGACGTGATTGTTCCCCTGCCCGCGCTGCTGCAACGCAATCCCTAAACACGTGAATGCATTGCGGGATTGCATTAAGCAAAATTCCGTAATCATTTATTTAAAATTTAAAAAAGGTTACAATAGTAAATTGTGCCAGTAAATGAAGTTACCTGTGCCTGGGTAAGAAAAATATCATAAAACTAAACACAAAAATCATGAAATATTTGAATTTTTACCCAAAATTCATAAAACTTTAATTTTTTTTTAAACACACCCACCTACTGACAATGGTACTCATTTCATTTCTCACTTACGTTAGACTTTCCGACTGAAATCTGATATCTGTTTAGGGGTCGCCCATAAATTACGTAATTCAAATTTAGGACTTTTGGATACCTCCTATCCCCCCTGTATCGCACGCTTGCCCCCCCTATTACGTAACGCTTCCAAACCCTCCGACCATTTACAATAATTACTCTCTCTCCGTCTGTCCCTCTCTCTCTCCGTCTGTCCCTCTCTCTCTCCGTCTGTCCCTCTCTCTCTCCGTCTGTCCCTCTCTCTCTCCGTCTGTCCCTCTCTCTCTCCGTCTGTCCCTCTCTCTCTCCGTCTGTCCCTCTCTCTCTCCGTCTGTCCCTCTCTCTGTCCGTCTGTCCCTCTCTCTGTCCGTCTGTCCCTCTCTCTGTCCGTCTGTCCCTCTCTCTGTCCGTCTGTCCCTCTCTCTCTCCGTCTGTCCCTCTCTCTCTCCGTCTGTCCCTCTCTCTGTCCGTCTGTCCCCCTCTCTCTCCGTCTGTCCCTCTCTCTCTCTCCGTCTGTCCCTCTCTCTCTCCTCTCTGTCCGTCTCCCGTCCCCTCTCTCTCCGTCTGTCCCTCTCTCCCTCTCTGTCCGTCTGTCCTCTCTCTCTGTCTGGTCTGTCTCTCTCTCGTCTCGTCCCTCTCTCTCTCCGTCTGTCCTCTCTCCCGTCCCTCTCTCTGCGTCCCCTCTCCCCCTCTCTCTCTCTCTCTCTGTCCTCGTCCTCTCTCTGTCCGTCTCTGTCCCCTCCTCTCTCTGTCCGTCTGTCCCTCTCTCTCTGTCCCTCTCTCTCTCTGTCTGCCGTTCCTCTCTCTCTCCGTCTGTCCCTCTCTCTCTCCGTCTGTCCCTCTCTCTGTCCGTCTGTCCCTCTCTCTGTCCGTCTGTCCCTCTCTCTCTCCGTCTGTCCCTCTCTCTCTCCGTCTGTCCCTCTCTCTCTCCGTCTGTCCCTCTCTCTGTCCGTCTGTCCCTCTCTCTGTCCGTCTGTCCCTCTCTCTGTCCGTCTGTCCCTCTCTCTGTCCGTCTGTCCCTCTCTCTCTCCGTCTGTCCCTCTCTCTCTCCGTCTGTCCCTCTCTCTGTCCGTCTGTCCCCCTCTCTCTCCGTCTGTCCCTCTCTCTCTCTCCGTCTGTCCCTCTCTCTCTCTCTCCGTCTGTCCCTCTCTCTCTCTCTCCGTCTGTCCCCCTTTTTTTCGTTTTCCTCCTTATTTTGTAAGAAGCAAAGTATTATAATCATGCATCAGAAAACAGCGAATTTTTGACAGAAAAACTTTTATTCCCAGCCTCTGGTAATGTAAAATTGGATAATTCTTGTTGGTCTAGGTAGTAAAGTACTTCCTCTAACACGTGTAGTTAGAACCAATTTTTTGTGAATTCTTGATATCGAAAAATCAATTGACGGCAAAATACTTGCCTATCTGTCTGTCTGGTCAACGCAACCACCTACACAGTCCATCCTATCTTCTCTGAAATTGATATTCTCCTATTGATTTAAATGAACTCAAGGCCCTCTGCATTGGAACATATTTTTGATTTCTGAGAGTACTTCACATGAAGCCTCAACATTTTCCAAACTTTCTTAAAAATGTCTTGAAATTTTCGGATTAAACTGTGTCCGTGGATAGGGTAAAGGGCACTTAAAAGAATGATGGAGGTCTAGTTTTTGTTAAAATCCCTTAATTTTCGAATATTGCAAAAGTTAAATTTGTATTCAGTGTCTTCTTCAAACTGCAATATTGAAAGTAGAGATTTTTTTTCTGAATGGAATCTGTTCGTAATAGTCAGATTTGCAAATAAGGTCAAATATAATTTTTCAAAATGTGAGTAGTTTTTGAATAATTTTGTGAAATATCAGGCATTTAAAATTTTTTTTTTTACAATTTTCAGAAATTGCTAAAAGTTGACTTTTCAAAGGTACAAAATTGAAGATCTGTAATTTTTGCCTTAAACAAAATCTGTTTAAAAATAACGGTCTCTTTAAAAAAAGTCATAAAATATTTTTTTGAAAAAACGAAGTTTTCACCTAATTTCTGCTTGAAATTTATGCTGTTTATAAAACAAACATTTTCTCAAAAAATTCTTGTAATTTTTTCTTTAAATGTTTTCTACGGATGAAGCAAGCTTAAAACAATAGTGCAGGTCTCATTTTTGTTGAACTCTCTGAGTTTTTGAAAATTGCAAGTGTAGAAATAATGAGAGGTATGCAGTATATGCTGTTATAGTTTGTATGCTCACTAGTTTATTTCTAATTGAAAGGCTTGCATTATTTATTTTCATCAATTCAAGTTGTTCTTGAAGTTTATTTCTTATTTTGGTGTGTGTAGGGGGGGGGGGTCTTTCTTTCTTTCTTATCAGTATTGAGTTTTGTATAGTTGCAGTGCATTGTAATGTGTTTGATGAAGACTCGTTTTATTTAAAATCTTGAATACTATATTTTGTTTCTTTTTGGGACTATTATTGATCCATATCAAAAGAGAATTTGGGTAATTAATTCTCTTTAGTTTTGTGAATAAAGTGGTTTGAACATAAATTTATTGCTTTATTAAAGTTTTATTCATAGAATCAGTAGTTGAGAATTCATAAAAATTTGTTTTGAATTGTCTTAAATTATTTTTTTCCACAATAGTTTAGATTTAAATTAAGAATTAATTTTCAATTGTGTGAATCTAACATACTTTGTCTTATGACAATAATATATAACATTTTTTATCAAGCATCAATAATTTCATGTGCCACCTTGCATACATTTTAAATAGATATTGTTTGTTTAGTTGCAGATAGTCAGGTGTTTGGGTTTGTTGTAGCTGACTCTCCTGATAGCGGTAGAAAATACTTGCCTACTGCAGATGGACGCCCACGTTCAAGTTGTGAAGTACCTCGAGTGCCAGGAATAAAGTAAGATAATTAATATTACTAATGCACTGTCTTAAAATATTGGTATCAATAATTCTTTGTTACTGTCGTAATTTTTCTTTTCAGTATTTATCCATCTCAGCAAGAACCTGGTACCATTCAAATTCCAATTGGGAACAACACTGGATCGTTGCCTGATCTAACAAATTTTCATTCCCATTTCCCATCTCCCTTGTCAAATCCTTTGGATCATGAAGACCCAAACAGTTCCCCATACAGCACAGTAAGTACTACAGATGTTATTAACTCAAACGGCGAAGCATGCACTGGGTACAATTTAGATATATGCACCTTTTCTCCACTAATTTTCAGACACTTACATTTGTTACATGGAACTGCCAATGCTTGGCATAAAGAAAAGTCACACTGTGTGTCATTCAATATGGTAATTCTTGTTTGTTTGTTATTTTGGTATGTCTATTTAATTATTTCATGTTCATTTGCAAAATTGAGCCAGGATCTACTGCCTGTATTTCACAGAGGTGTTTACTTACTCACCTCATTTAAATTTAAATTATATAATATAAATAAAAACATATTATTTATATAAAGTGTTAAAATAGTTCTTTTACCTACAAGTATAAGGGTTAAAAAAGTTTATTTATTTTTAAAAGGGAGTAATGTTAAACTCTCAAGTGAGCAAAATAAATTTAATCTTTTGAGATATTGGATATTTTTTTTATTTCACATTTCTGCGTTGTTCATTTTCATGGAGAATTTGAAAGTAGAATATAGATAAATATATGATCTGCAAGTAGTTGTTGTTTCCTAGATAATTTTTTTAACCCTCCTGATTAGAAAGAGAGATTAATTCTTGCAGAAATGGGTCCTTGGAGGCTCAGTGTGATTTTGTATGAAAACTTACCTTCTTGTGATGAGCTGCGTCACAGTTTGTTGAGCTGACGTTTCAGCCATCATGTTTGCTACAGTACATACAAGTTTGCAATGTGGATTAGGCTGATTAAGCTCATTAATTAAATGAAACACACATTATGTAGAGCGATTTTTGAAGTCTAAACTTACAATTAAGTGCGTATATTAATATACAATTTTGTTTATTTTCCAAATTTATATACTGAATGAATACAGTCGAAATTTTATGTAAATTTAACATAAATATGTATTGGATATTTTATATTATTACAGTTATTCATTTTACTTATTGAAATAACTAACTGAATATTAAATCTTAACTAAAGAATAAAAATCTAATTGCATAAACATGTTAAGTTACAAAACTTGTATTGAAAAACACCTTTTTAATTAAAATCTGATTTAATTTTAAACAGTCTTTTTCTTCTTTTTTTTTCCAAGTCTCAGTAGGAGGTATTAGGGGAAATGACAGGCATATGGGCAAATGCCGGCATTGCAAGCTAAATTCCTGTAACTATGCTCATGGAGGTTAAGCAATTCGAGACATAGTGGGTTCTTGTCAGGGTGGCCATCAGGGAACCCCAGAGCTAATTGCACTTAGTCCTGGCAGAAGGAATAAAAGGCAATGACTGACCAAGATTAAAGGAAGATTACTCCAAAATGTTCCACAGCTGTAATTTGTTGTGATAGAACATTGTTATGAAATGCAACTAAACTAAAAAATAAAAAATCATATAAATGTTATCAAGCCAACAGTAACACCAGGCTGGGAGAGAGGGAGGAGGAGGATGAGGATGAGGATGAGGATAGTTTAAAATGCTTCTACTAAGAGTCTGCTAGTTTGCAGAACGTCTCCTGTTAGTGAGTTGTCAGTCCCATTCAACCTACCCAAGAGAAGACTTCACTACCACTTTTAGTTGCGAAGAAGTAAGTATTGGGTGAAGAGATGCAATAAACAACTTGAAGATAAGAATCTTACGGAAGAAAATAATAGAGCCACTTTATATTTAAAAAGAAAATTAGTTCTGTTGCTTCCTGTGTTGCTAAACAATATACTCTGCAATATGACTGTTTGCATCTGTGATGGTACCCTCAGAAATAGAATGAGTTTTTGCTGCAAATGAGACCTTTGCAATTTTATTTTTTAACCAAAAACCAAGCTGGCAAGTCGTGCTCATATGGGTGATCGCAGGTCATGCCAAGGCCTCCAGCCTCCAACACCACCATTGGGAATTCTAATCGATATTCAAATCCCTGTTTGGTTAACTTTTGCCTGTGCACCCAACTAAACCTGTCTTTCCGACTTACTAATCTCGTGTGTACTCTGCAATTATTTCCTCCCTCTTCCCTACCTACTGTTGTGGGAATACCAGTGGGTTGCTTAAAGATACCCAGAAAGGAAAAAAAAAAAAACATAATAACATATACAATTGGCATTATATTTACACTAAAGAAACCAAGACATGCAGTCAGATACATTTGACACAAAAGAAACATGGTATGAAAAACACTATGAAAATTGACATTATCTTATTTAATTCAATACAAAAGAAAATGATAAAGAAAAAAGTGTTTGTTTGTCCAGATAACTATCCCGTAATTCGGCAGCACCAACGTTTTCCCTCTTTCTGTCAACTTTGTGCTTACATTTACAAATGCACACTCCACCCTAAAGTCTACACTTCAATGCTTGATTAAGTCACTTCCTTCAAAACTTCCCATTTCCACTTATCTTTTACTGAGACTGGTATCCTCTTCCTCTGTAATGACACCAACACGTCGTCTGTCCCTGCCACGTCCCTTGGACAACACAGAGAGAAGTGCCATGGCTCCTTTTCATATGACTTTTAACTCGCTCAAGTAACTTTTTCACTGCAGCCGACATTACACACAAACTGTTCATCTTTTCATCTCTCCGGCCAAACTCCTTTTGTTGCCGATCACACGATGCCAATCCTCACACCTGTCTCTCTACCCCTCAGCACCTTCCCCTCTCAGTCCGGCTGCCTCGACCCCTTCGAAGCACCTACTCATGACCCTGGCCCGGTTGCCTGAGCTGTCGTGAACAATGTGGATACGTTTGTATATCACACATGTCATTTGACATTGTTTGCTTTACATTTGTCCAGATAGACAGGACAAAACACATGAATGATGACCAACATGTAGTTTCAAAATGTTCAAAAATGGTTTATCTATGAACAAAAATTGTAGAAAATTTGAAGGTCTCACAAAAAGGAGTTAAAAATGCCATCTGAAACACAAAACCAAAGAACGTGCAGAAAATAGGGGAAGGCCTTGGACAACTACTCCTTGCATGAACAGATTCATCATCCAACAAGTGAAAAAGAACATGTATTTGGGAGTTACTCGCTTAAAACCGACTACATCTTGATAAAATGATCATCAGTGTCAACAAACGCAAAGATTGAAAGCTGCAAAATGGAATGGATGAGATGCCAGAAAGAAACCGTATGTTCCAAAAACAAACATTAGGAAAAGGATGGCTATCTGCAAGAATCATAAGAATAAAGACCATTCTTGGTGGCAAAACGTACTGTTTTCAGACAAATCCAAGTTTAGGGTTTTCCTTGATGGAAAGGTTTATATGCTTTGATCACCAAAACAAGAATACATCACAAGTTCACATTGAAAAATTTTATGCATGGTGGTGAGAGTCTCATGGCTTGCAGTTGTTTTTCTTGATATGGTATTGGTCCCATGCATTAAATTAATGGCATTGTGAATGCCAGAATGTACAAAGGCATTTTATGGGACGTGATGCTGCCTTATGCTGGATGAGTGATGCCACTGAAATAGAAATTTCAGCAAGACAATGATCCAAAATACTGCAAGGTGCATAAAACTGCTTCTTTAAAATGAACACATCATTATTTTGGATCGGTCACCACAATCCCCAGACATGTCTCCTTACGAAAATTTGTGGCAGATAGTTGACTGAAGAATTGATTGACCAAAAGCCACTAGATTGGACAAATTGTGGGGAGAAATTCAGAAAGCTTGGTATTAAATACCTGTTGATGAAGGGAGACATTTAGTTGATTCCATGGGTAAGAGATGCGAAGTGGTTTTGCAACAAGTTTAGCTTACAAACTACTGATGTAGTTTGCTGCTAAAAAAGGCCCTTTTTGTTACAATCGATAAGACCGATTGAAGTGCAAATTAATATTTGTTGAGGTATTTTTTAGTTGTTAGTAGTTTGTTGAGATACTTCTTAGACTGTGTAAAATGCTGTTTACATAGTAAGAGGTTTATTGTTGTTATTTTGGGCTCTAAAAGTAAATTTTGAAACTTGGCTCTAATTTTTTGCCAACCACTGTAGCATTTCTGTGAAACTCTTTACTGTGACAAATATGATCTTGGAGAACATGCCCTACAAGCTGCTTGCAGTCTTCTCCGTACAGATAGTGTTCTATATAGTTCAACAGAATCTTTGCTTTTCTTCCTTCAAAACATGGGCAAGTTCTTTAGTGTACGAGTGTATATGGTGGCTAAGACAAATATGATACTTCATCCTCAGGTTCTAAAAACAAGTCCCAGACTAAGCATTCTGTGTGAACTCTGGGATTGAGAGCATAGGCCTCCATAGCCGGAGTCAGTGGGTACTTGGCTGTCCGGGAGACACTGCTTCGTAGACACAGGTGTCAAAGTTTCAGCCGCCAATCTGCAACCTTCCTCAGGGTGAAATGGACAGAAATGGGTGGAGGGGAACCTAACTGTATATTAACTCGTGTGCTAACCATCTCCATGCATTTCTCTCTGAGAAAGGTTGCAGAATGGCGGCTGAAACGTTGGCACCACGCCAAGGACGCAGTGGCTCCCAGACAGCCAAGTAGCCAACAACTCAGGGATTTCCTTTCAGATCACAACATTACCTTAAGGGGACAATGTTTGCAACATTGGATTGACGAAGTTGGGCTAAATTGTCACATTGCCATTGACAGGAAAATAAACTTCTAAGATTAACTTCATCTAATTGTAGATGCCAAGAATTATCACAATATGGCTACAAACAGTACCTTTCATAATGTAGGATAGTGTTCTTCAGATGTAAACTCTTCAAAAATCAGAAACAGCATAATACAAGGCTCATCTGACCTGATGATAAGTCTTCCATTGCTCCACAGCCCAGGTTTTATGATTTTGACCCTACCATTACTCCTTAAAGGCATTTTGGGCCCTGATGTTTGGATTTAGATCATCTTGAAATTCTTGCTTGTGCGGCTTCCTTTGTACTATTTTGTGCTAACTGAATTTCTGGGAGCGACATTTAGTTCAGCAGTTGCTTTTGCAACAGTGGTTTTCCCATTTTGCAGTCCTATTCAATGCTCATCTAATTGTAGATGCCAAGAATTATCACAATATGGCTACAAACAGTCCCTTTCATAATGTAGGATAGTGTTCTTCAGATGTAAACTCTTCAAAAATCAGAAACAGCATAATACAAGGCTCATCTGACCTCATGATAAGACCATTTTACCTCATTCATTCAACATACTTTTGTGTTGGTGTTTAGTCAATGTGGTTGTTCTGTAAAGAAAAAGGTAACCTTGGTTACTGTATCTCGCAAACCACCAAACATCTCGGCTGATGTTACAGAAACATTTACCACCGGTCTCATTTTTTACCAAACCATGGGTCCCAAATGGTTAGTAGTTGCACATTTTCAACTTCTGTATTTACTTGGCTGTCCGGAAGACACTACGTCCTAGGCACAGGTGCCAACATTTTGGTTGCCATTCTGCGACCTGCAGCATTTTGCCCTGAGGAAGGTCACAGAATGGTCATCAAAATGTTGGCACCTGTGCCTAGGATGCGGCAAATCCCAGTCAGCTAAGTAAATACAGACTCCAGCCAAGGAAGCCTACGTTCTCATGTTCAAATTCTGTTTACTCCATCATGATGCACTCACGACTGCCTAAGTCACTATCTCAACTGATGTCTGCAATATACAGGGTGAGTCACGTTACTTTAGCATCTCCTCAGTCTATCATAAAAAGATGAATCCAATGATATACATAATGTCATATGTTAAATAAGGATTTTTTTGAGAAATTATGATTCTTTTGCGACCAGTTCTTAACGGATATTTTGAATGTAACAGACTGCCACAGAAGGTCACGCAGCGCTCCACCAGCAAGTGCCAGCTCAGGGAAGGGAAGGGAAGGGAAGGGATCTTAGTATTTCATTCGTCTTTTTTTGACAGACTGAAAAAATATGTATAGTTTCATTTGAAAAAACAAAGTTACCTCAAATATCTTGTAAAATACAAGTGATAAAATAGAAATAAATACACATATCAGTTAGCCCTATTTTCTCATGCACTTCCGTGAAAACTGCATTTCAATATCTTCAACCGTTCAAAAGTTATAGGAGGTGCTAAAGTTACGTGACTCACCCTGTATTGTAGTTGTAAGGAAGAAGAGTGTGTAGTAATTGGTTAGCCCTTTAACATGCAGTGATGTCTTCTGTATGTGAATGGTTTCCATCTGCTTGTGGAGAGTGTCATGCTTGGTACACTCAGTGCAGTTCTGCTTTATATTGCTCTCTCTAACACAAATTTAGAAATATCTGAAACCTGCTTTCACAGTCTTCTAATTAAGGAATCAAGCTATACTTTTTATGCTTGTACATTATAATGATTGAATTATTGGTAGTTTTTTTTTTTTTTTCATATACAAATCAAAACATTCTACACATGGCATCATATCATCCAAAGTGGATTTCTCTATCTCCGAAATTGCACATTTTTTTAAAGAAATTTTGTGATTTGTCAAACAGTGAAGTTGATGATACTATCCTTAAAAGCATGCTTCATTATCATTAATTATATTTCTATAATAAATATTTTTATGATTCTTGAAGCTTTGTGAAAAATAATAAAAATTCGTATAATGATTCACATAGTACATATTCACAAAGTACAACAATACTCACACAAGATTAAAAGACCATTTTACCAGAAGTCAGGATTGAAAAACTTGGCAATATAGCAATCGTAAGAAATAGTGCTTGAATAAACATTTTAATTCAGTTAAGCATTTCATGAGGTTTTCCATATATTTGTGCACCCACTGACGTTTACCCCTAAGGAGCTTTTGTAAAAATGTTCAAAATGACAGCAAGTAAGCGTTCTTTGTGACAATTAATGTGTTCTTGTTTTATGGTCTAGTATATCATTACATTGAACTGAGTCTGTTTTTTCAGTTGCATTGAGCAATTTAGTTGCTATTGCTATTCTTAGAAGTTCCAAAAAATAAATTTGTTTATAACTACAAAAAATAAATATAGGATATAACACACACTTTTTAAATGTGTGAAATAAATATAAAATAAAAGGTATGAAATGTTTATCTTTCTCTTGGTGTTGTTAAAAAGAATGACATCCAAGGGAAAGGGAAGAGATATTCATTTAGGATTTACTTGCATATTATGTAACTTGAAAGATGTTGAGATCTGAAATGAACTTATATATTCAGATATTCAGTGAATGTAAATCTTGTTTTTAGAAGTTAGTATTACGTTTGTTTTTAAAATAAAATGTATCAAATATTTAAAAGTTATTAATAAAATATGCCATTTTGATGTGGGGAAAAAATCTACCCCATAGACAAACTTCAAAAAAGACATGAAAAGAAATTTTGTTTTGTTTTCTCCAATACCTTGATGTGTGAATTAATGAAAACTAAATTTAGAACCTTTACTATATTACACCTTAAATTATGTTATATAATGTTTGATCTAATAAACAAGTAGATATTCCTGGTACCATGAATTTTGGAATTCTTCTCTTTTGGAAGGTTTGTTTGGACATAATTTCATTTTTCCCTCATTCCTCATATTTCCCCTTTCTCTTCATCCTCTGCTTCATCTTCCTCTTTTCACTTTCCATTTTTTTCTTTTTGAGGGCAATTCAGAAATGTTTCCCTGTTTGTTAGAAAAAGACTATGAATAATTCTCAATTTTTCTTAATGTCATGATTATTTTACTTATGCATTAAAGTTTCTCTTACTTTAGTTAAGTGGAAGATTGACCATTTCAACTGTGTTTTCATTCTCAGTTTTATTAGAATGCCAGACATTTTTATTGTAATAAACACGTCATCGATAAGATGGAATCTTGGAGTACGTTGGAAAGTTTTTAGCCATTCTTCTTAAATGAAATTGTGGAGAAATTTTAGTTTTTCTTAAAGAAAATAATTTCTTCGGCTTTATTTATTATAAGCCTGTCCTAATAATTGGAGATTAAGGCGTTATTTATGTATCCAATTTGAAATATTTGACATCCTTTTCTTAAGGTTTCGGTATTTCGGTAGACATGAAACTTAACACTACAAATTCTCACTAGAACATTATATTATCAGAAATTAATGAGATCAGTTGTTAATCTTCTGTTCTATTATTTTCTTTCCTCAGTTCAGTTCATGCTAAAGAAGTTGTTGTCCACTTCTTTGAGAAATTGATATTGAACTTCGAGATTAAGGTAGCTTATTACTATACAGTACAGTACAGTACAGTACAGTACAGTATACAGTACAGTACAGTACTATACAGTATTTGGTGTTTAATTTGATGACATGGTTACAGGTTGAGTGTTTTCTTTTGCAATTGGCATCTTTTGAAATATTGGCGGTAGAGGCTGGATACAAGAATTACCATAGTCACTTCATGTGCTTTCACTGCTGTTCATATGCTAATCTCTTTGGTTGGCGTGTGGGTGCAGTCCCCCCAGGGAACGAGCCCATCCACGCTCTCCCCAACCAGTCTGTCTTCCCGGCCTGCGGGCAGGTTCTCATTTGGTGGGGGAGGGGGAGGAGGCGGGGGTGGGTCTCCGCAAGAATCTCAAGGAACCAGCCCAGGCCATTCTCCTGGTACACGACGGCGCCCCTACCCACAAGCCCATCTGCAGAACCTGGTGCTCCCTGCAGGGGCCCAGCCCACAGCTGTAAGTTTATGGCTGTGTGGACATGTATCTGTGTGTTGTTTTGCATGGCTTTTACCAGCAAGACTCATGTGGGTGTCAGGTTTACGAAAAGTCTTCCACCAGGAGAACATTATTCCCATTTGCAAAGTGCAAAACTTCCCATTTGTAGATATTTAGCAAATAAAAATAATTCAACCTGCCTTTTGCTTATCAACCACACTTAGACAGAAAGAGTAAAACCTCATTTTATTGTTCAGACACCGTATCGGTGTGGATGTGGATTTTCAAAACTTTCACTTTGGACTGACCGTTATTGAAACTTGCATTTCAGTCCTCCAAAGCTTCTGGAATTCGACATAGTTGCTGTGTTCATTGCTCTTGAAGAGTATTTCAAATATTATGCTTTCAAATTTCAGAGTGAAACAAACAATAAAAACTGTACTAATAATGTGTTAATTTTAATGCTCAATAAATGTGAAAATGTGTGATTTGAAGTACGCATTCAGTGCTGACTGTGTGCTTATTTTCATTGTTGAATTCTCTTACAGGTAATTTTGTTTCTCTTTGAAAAATTGCCTGTAGGAATAATGAAAATGATGGGCAGAAACTAATAAGAAAAATATTTCGAAAGTCTCAAGGATATCTTTTGCCATATAATAGTTTTCATTACAAATGTTGAGTTTCATGTTTTGCACCAGGACTCGCCGTTATGTAGTTTTGCTTGTATCTTCTTTTGTTTTCCCCCCCTATTTCTCCTGTTCCCTTGATTTATATCCTTCTCTTTGCTCAAATAAGACCTTCTAATTGATAAATTATGGTAATTTTTAATGGTTCCATTCACTTGTATGTTTAGAAAAATGTTTAATGTAGAAATATTAGCTTAGGACACTGTTTTCTGTGTAAATAGAGCAATACATAGATTCCAGAACTTGTGAATTAGTAAAATTAGTTGTCATGTGTTGCTACATGTGCTGGGTAGATCTTAATATCTCAGGTAAGAAGCTGTTGTTAGGTTGTGTGGTAGTGTATTTATGTGGAGAGATCAAGGTTTACTTTGGGACAGTCCTGATGTTCGGTAAGTTGTGTTAAATTTTAGGTGTCATTGTCAGAAAATGTATTTTAGTTTCATGTTTCTTAAAGTTAGGCAAATAGTTGTATATAGTTACATGTGGTACATTTTGTAGTTTTGCTTTTTTCCTGCAATTCATTAATATTTAAGTTATTTTATATTCTTGCGTGAAAACTGATTAAGTTTATTTAGTTTATTCAGTGTCTGAAATGTAATTTTTCATGCAAACTAATGCATTTTGTTGTAAAGACTCTAATACTTTTCTATAACCTTTAATGGAAGCATTTGTTCACACTGAAAATAAACATATCTTAAAACATGATGGGTGAATAAAATAATCAATCGTTTGTCTTGTCAAAGTGGACATTAAGGGCCAATTTAACAAACATTGGAAAGAATCGGACAGCCTTTCAACTAGGCTATCCTTGATGTATTTGCTTTTAAACTAGAAATCTTATAATCAGCATGTTGTTTCATTAAATTTTCATGCAAATTTAAATCGGAAACTCCTCATAACGATGTTCTGTACTATCCATTTGTGTGTTTGAATGCATGTGTCCCCATGTAATGGTTAACTTTTGTTCATTGGCTTTCAGTAATTTTAATTGGTTGGTTAAATCAGTGGCATTTGGTTTGCCTTTAACAGCTGCACTTTTTTTATTCTCTTCTCTTTGCATGGCCGCTTTATCTTGTAGTGTGTAGTTGAAGTATTTTGTTTTGGTCTCACCTTTGTTCCAGAATCATCTTTCAGTGCCATCTCTTGTGAACACAAGGTATCTCCATCAATCTAAGGTTAGTAGTTGCATGAATGTGTCACATCAGTGTTGTTTTGGTGGAAGTTATGGTTAGTTTTGCTTTCTAAATGTTATATGTACTTATGTGCTAATTATTTCTTTTCAGCTCGTGTAAATGTCAATACATATATAAATTTGTGTATATATATATATAATTTTTCTGTTCAGATACATCTACATGAAAATTTTGTGATTTTCAGGGGATTACGTTGGATGGTGGAAGCCAGTTGGATACTTTTCAATCAAACTACCTTTACCAACAACAGTCACAGCAGCAGCAGCAACCACAACCACAACAGCAAACACAATCTCCTCAACAGTCTCCGCAACCTTTGCAGCAGCAGCCTCTTCTTCACCAGCAACCAAATACGCCTCCCTTACAGCAACCTCAACAGCAACAGCAACCTCAACTCCACCATCCACAGTCGCCACAGCAGCAGCAACAGCAGCAGCACCAACAACAGCAACAACATCATCAACAGCAACAACAACACCAGCAGCAGCAGCAACACCAACACCACCAGCAGCAGCAGCAACAACAACAACAACAACAACAACAACACCACCAGCAGCAACAACACCAGCAGCAGCAGCAACAGCAACAACAGCAGCAGCAGCAGCAGCGGCAGCCTAGCCCTCAACCACAACCATCACAAAGCCCAAATCTCATATCCAATTCTCAAAACATTTCCCCTGTAAGTATGACTATAAACTGTGTTGAGTTGATAATTTTAGAATCAAGTTCTAACAATTTGATACTTTTCTTTGGAATTAAAATTAAATTTTCATAGGTATTTTTATATAGAAACAATGGTGAATCCATCACCTGTACACAACTTGACCACTAATCTTTAATTGCTGACGTCTTTAACCCTTTTGAAGCAGCATCTTATATTTCTGTTTTAGTGAGAGGAGAGTGGATAATATCTCTCTGGAATTAAGTTACTGTTTGATTGATTGTCGTTATAGAGTGATCATGGGATGTATTGAGCTGCAATTCACATACATTGCACGTATTTTTGAAGTTTGTGTTCCGTATTATCACCAGCTTTGCATTTGTAATTGTGCAATATAGAAAATAGCCTTTCTTAGAACTGTAGAATTTGTAATCTTTGTATAATTGACTATGAAACAGTGCTTAGAGCTTACATATTCCCTTGTTTTCTGAGCTGCTGTGTTGTAAGTAGCATCAGTGCTTAACTCATTTTACCCGAGCCCAAGGCTACGTGGAAAATTTTAGATGATTTGCATTTGCGTAACAACATTCCAAGCCTTTTTGGCATTGAACATAAGTAATTCTCCTTGAACATTGCCAGGCATACATTCAGTCAGATCAAGTCAAGGGGCTCAGCAAATATGTGATAAGTTACTTTGTATCTGAAGATTAGAATGTTGCGCTCATTCAGTGTTGGAAGTTCACCAGCAGAATGCATCTTATGAATGCCTGAAGTTACTGCATTTCTTTCACATTATAGAAGAGTACTGATACTAATATAACATCTATATTTCACAATAAAAGTGAAAAATAAATTTAATTTTACTGATGTAGGCTGAAATCACATACATGTTTTAGCACCATTTACTTATGCTTTGAAAAATCATTTCCCAGATCTCCATATTATAAAATTTCAGAGGTACAAAATGATTCTCGGTACAAAAGTGCAAGCATCTACTTTCAGAAGAATAAGCATAAATCTAATATTGAAGAACCTTATGCCACAACACACCAAAATCACAGAACATCCAACTCCCTTCCAGGGATCACCCATTTTTGCACTCCCACAACACTACTTGATTTCATGTTGTAGTGTTTCCATCACTTAGAATTGTCAGTATTTCCCTATCATTATGTTTTTCAACATATTAATCAACCCAAAAATGCACATCTAGACATTATTTTCCTTAAAATCATATAACAAAAAATTTGCTCTGTAAAAGCAGGTGAAATATAATGTCACACACATTAATATTTAAGTTTGAAAATAAAAGACAATGTAATTTTAACATATTTATTTAACTAGTAGGTTGCAAGTTGCATATACGAGGGGCAATTGATAATTAAAGAAATAAATTGGTCTGGAGAAATAAATTATTTTTTTCTACAAAACAGGACTTTTCCTACTTTTCAATAAATCTCCTCCAACATTTATGCACTTATCTCAACATGTTACCAGCTTTTTTAAACAAACAACACAGGTCTCTTTATCTTGGTCTTTCAAGCAATTTCCCACAAATTTTTCTTCGTTATCATCGAACTTCTTCCCATGTAATGCCTGTAATGACCAAACAAATGGAAATCAGATGGTGCTAAATCGGGGCTGTAGGGGGGATGAGGCAATACCTGCCAACCCATTTTGTCTTGCTGGGAAACACACCTCTGAGATCCATGTTTCTCTTTTATGATTGGCTTTACTTAGTTCAAAAGCATATCTTAGTAGTATTGTTTATTATACGCTGTTAATTGACTTTTTAGTTGCTCTACAAAAGTTTCTCTCTGTCTCTCTCTCTCTCTCTCTCTCTCTCTCTCTGTCTCTCTCTGTCTCTCTCTCTCTCTGTCTCTCTCTGTCTCTCTCTCTCTCTCTGTCTCTCTCTGTCTCTCTCTCTCTCTGTCTGTCTCTGTGTCTCTCTCTGTCTCTCTCTCTGTCTCTCTCTCTCTCTGTCTCTCTGTCTCTCTCTCTCTCTGTCTCTCTCTCTGTCTCTCTCTTTCTCTCTCTGTCTCTCTCTCTCTGTCTCTCTCTCTCTCTGTCTCTCTCTCTGTCTCTCTCTCTCTCTGTCTCTCTCTCTCTGTCTCTCTCTCTCTCTGTCTCTCTCTCTCTGTCTCTCTCTCTCTCTCTCTGTCTCTCTCTCTCTCTCTCTGTCTCTCTCTTTCTCTGTCTCTCCCCCTCCAACTATCACCATTTTGAATAAGCATTCGACACTGAAAGTTTATTTGAAAAATAGAAAGAAAGAAAACCATCACAAATGTTCCAGAGACAGTTCGTATTATTCGAATTAGGAGAGTTTGTAGAAGGCAATTTTCTTTAAGTACACAGTTAATAATCAAATTAGCTTAAGTTAATATTTCCAAATTTAATACCATTTATATTAGTACATCTATATTTGAATGTTTGCATTGCACAAATGTGATTTTATTCCCTGGTTTAAATTGCATTTTCAAAATGACATATTTCAAAACAGAGTACTAACGGAAATTTTTTATGATTTACTATATCCTTAGATTTCTCTGTATCCTGTTGTCAGGATGAAACAGAAAGAATATCAGCAGTAAATAGAGCAGTTTTTTTGCTCTTCGTTTTCAGTCTGTTTAGAAAAAAGTCTTCTCCTATGTGTAAAATGAAGCACATATTTGCCTCTACTTTGTCTTAAAGAGTACAGGAACAACATCTTTATGTCACCACTGACTGAGAGGTTCAAGGGTTTGAGTCCTGATGGTTGCATGATTTTCGACAATAGCTAGGTCAAAATCAGCCGTGGTTTGGGTTCTGTGGGAGAGAATTCTGCTGGCCAGCTGCTCTGGTCGGTAGTTTTCTTGGTTTTATTGACCAACACTAGGTGAACGCCCGAACAGTATCTTAATAAACAGGCCATGGTCTGCATGCAATCTTTCTTTTCTCTTCCCTGTCGTATTCTCACCCCTTACAAACAGATCACACAGTGGGCCCCATTGTGGGAAGATACCTGGGTAGGGAAACACCACATGCTGACAATGCCAGATCTTGCCTTCCAATGGGGGAAGAACACCACCATTTACCTTCGTAGAAACATGCACTACATTGATGGGACTAATGACTTTAGCAGTTGACATGCCGAGAAACACAAATTAATCAATCAATGTTACCACTGCATTGTTAAGATGTCTGCTGATAGATTAGTAAAAAATTTGTTTTATGGCTCTTGTAAATAGTGAAAGTAGATTATAGTATTACATCTAAGATTAGATAATGCTTAGTGTAGTAATCCCTTGCTTAGCTTAAAAATCCAGTGCTTTAGACCTGCACTTTGCCTTGAATAGAGCCACAAATTTGATGTTTCAGCAACATTTGAATTCCTTGAATACGTATCGCAGCCCGCCGCCCCTCAGTAGGCCTAGCCCCCAGACTTCCCCTGGCTTAACTGTGCAGGTTAGTATTGTTTGTTTGCATGTCTTGCAAGTTCGTACTCGCTGTTGCTTTGCATGTAAACTTGGATTTACAAGGATTTTCTTTTTTTAAATGGTGTTGTTTTGTAAGTTTGTAAAAATGGGATGTATTTTGTCCAGTGATTCTACAAGGCATATTCTTAAGTTAATATTTCACAATTGTTTCTTTGTTTGACACAATACTACATGGTTACTATTTATTATTTATTCATTAGCATTCCATCTTGTTCTGTTTCATATTTTTATTGTTTCTGTTCAATGCCAATGATTCTTACTGTCCCTTTTCTCACATTGCAACTCCGCCTCCTCTTACCTCTTTCATCTCTCTTTCTCTTTTCTTTCATTCCCCCTCTCTCTCGTCCCCCTATCTCTCATCCCCCTCTCATCCCACAGGTTAATCCATTTTAAATGGTCCAGAGTTTAATAAATTGGTCACTCCACCATCTCAAAAAAAAATTCATATTTTGTACATAAATTTCCTTATATTTTGGCTGTTCGATAACATCTTTGATTTATTTTTATTGAATCTGGTTTACAAATGGTGGCCATTTTTGTTTTACGCCGTGCGCCATTTTTCGCTTTTGTAGACATTTACTCTTTCAAAATTATTCAGCTCTGAGTTGATCTAGCGTCCTAGAATAAAAAGCATTGGATTCAGTATACTCTGGCCTATGAATCGAAATATTATTTGCATACTTTGTATGTTTTTAGTTGAGAAATATTTGCGACCACATCTGTGGAACGCAAATGAACAAAGTTCAATTTTCAGAGAGTAATTTCTCAAAGGAGGATTAGAATCTCAGCCTTAACTTTTTGCCTGTATTGTTATGTGCTCTTACACATAACAATATAGTTCCTTTTTTTAAATATCAATGGTAAGTAAGGTACCCCTCGAAAATTACATTACTCTTAAAAATTGGAATTTTGGATTTTTTCCACATTTCTAACTGTAATATCTCTGTTGGGGGACCAGATAAAAATCTGAAAATTGCACACGTACTAGATCGCTATAATACCAAACTTCAGTAAAAATTTCAAATTTTAGATTTAACTTTTTTTTTTAAATTTATTTATTTATTTATTGTAAACTTTCAGGAAAAAAAGGCTTCATTTTCACATTGTGTCAAGTAGAAATAATATTATTTTGAAGCACTTTTAAGCTAAAATTCATATTGATTTAATACAATTAAATATACTTTATTATTCATAAACATAAAAGTTGCCTAAATACATTTTGAATATTACTTTACTTTAAAACCATCTTGACATCTACGTTTATAATTAAAAATATGTTCATTTTGATATCAAAAGCTAAACCAGATAATAAAAAACAGTTTATAAAAGATAACTAATAAATAAATTCAGCATATTGTTTATTTTTTCGCGTTTAAATTTGCAATTCTGCTTATTATTTCCGAACGTTTCTTGAGAGATACTGACAATTTTACAGTACTACTGAGTTAACAAACAATACAAGAGAATCAGCATATGCCAGTGCAGAGGCAAACATGGCACGTGGTATTGTATATAAATATGAGGAAATTTATGTACAAAATATGAATTTTTTTTTTCGAGATGGTCGAGCAACTCGTGCTGGACTACTTAAATTGGATTGACCCCCCCTCTCCCCTCTCGCTCATCCCCCTCCCTCTCATCCCCTCTCTCTCTCATCCCCCTCCCTCTCATCTCGTTCCCTTTCTGTCGTCTTTCCCCTCGCTCTTATCATTCTCTCTCTCTCTCCCTCTCTCCCTCTCTGTCTCTTCTCTTTCCCTCTGTATCATCTCTCTTTTCCTCTCTGTCTCATCTCTCCTTCCCGCTCCCTGTCTCATCTCTCCTTCCCGCTCCCTGTCTCATCTCTCCTTCCCGCTCCCTGTCTCATCTCTCCTTCCCGCTCCCTGTCTCATCTCTCTTTCCCTCTCTGTCTCATCTCTCTTTCCCGCTTCCTGTCTCATCACTTTTTCCCTCCCTCTCTCTATCTCTCTCCCCTCACCTCTCATTTTTACTTTATAAAATACACAAATGTAATGTTTTTTACATCTCCCTCACGTTAATATTTTTATGAAAATATCTTTCATTCTTTTAATATGTACATTTCCTGCGATTTGTATTCATTATTTCATTTATGAGTCAATGTGCTACAAATGATTTCCAATTAAGTTTCTTCAAAACTCAAAAGTTTTCTGTGAAAAAAAAAAGCTTCAAATTTTGCACTTACAGTAATGCTTAAACGTCATTTTCTCAAAAACGGCCCCAAATTTTTCAACAAAAGTTTCTATATAGAACAACGTTGTACCCTTCTGAAACATACTTAAAGTCATATATCATTTCCACCATTAAGGAATCAAAGAATTTAGTTTGAGCAGCGATAGATGCCAGCCAGCAAGAGGATGGGGCAAGACCAAAAAGCTAGCACAGACCAAATAGAAAACGAACTAGTATGAGAAAGCCTGTGCCATTCTGTACCCGCATTGTTTTTTGTATCAGTTCAGTGACATTTTCTATATTTTGTGCATGAACCATAAAAGTGGGACACTTTTCGTGTGTATTCTTTACAGTCTAAACAAATTATGATTGTGATTTTTTTAATTTTATTTTTGCGGTATTGAAAGTGTTCTAACTGTTCCAAACAGAAAGAGAAACAAACAATTGTCCGTGTGATGTTACAGGCCAGCTCTTTGGTGTACCGAAGTGGTAGTCCTGGAGAAACAAGCCATAGTGGTCCTCAGAGCCCTGTCTCCCCTGCCAGTCCTCCTGGAGCAGGCCTTGGTTCCAGCAGCCCATTCTTAGAACATGGCAACTATGGGCTGAGCCCAGCGCAAGCACTGGCTTTGCAACAGGGTTTTGAGCAGTTCAGCATGGTATGTTATCTGCTGATCCCTTTTTCAAAGCATGTATGATTTATGATTGAATTACTGGATTTTCAAATTAACATAAATGCTTGACTACAACATCTCGTTGCAAATCCCAACATTCATTGCCTAACAGTGGGGGAGGGTTGGGAGATGAACTCAAACATTCTGCAGCACTCCAACCAGCTTAGAGTGAATTTATACATTTCAGAACATGTACAGACATTTCTGTACATGTTTCACAAGCTAATTTTTCTTTGAAACCTTCCCATGTCAATTATCATTAGATTTATATAGAAAATCATGTATATACACATGTATTTATGGACCAAAAATGTGAAAAATATGGAGTATGGACTAAAATTTCATTAAAATAATAAAAATAGTGAAAATAATTTTTTAATAACATGTTTAAGTGTCATAAATTGAATGGTCAAAAAACTTTGTTTTAATATTAGCTGTAGAACAAAATGTTTCACAGCTAATATTCGTAGTGTGTTCCTAGTACTGAAGTAGACTGGACATTTTTATCTTGTTCAAAGTAAGATCAATATTTTTTAGTAATAATTGGCTATTCAGGAACAAAGCTTACAAAGCACTGCTTTTAATATGTACAAACTGAAACGAACTCTGTTGTGTAATATTTCTTTGTATTTGCTACAACTCTTTAAAGCATCAGCAAAATTTGGCTCTTCAAACACCTCAAAAACAAATTCTCCTGAAAAATGCCTTGCAATTCTTCCTAAATATGACATGGAAAATCATGAAACTGGCTCTTATTGGACATAAAAGTACATAGAGGTTGAACTGAATGTGTTAAAATTGCACTTAAAGTTAATAATTATCTTTCAAGAGTAATTTTGAAATGGAATATGTGCAAATAAAACGTTGAATTATGTAGGGATATGCAAGTTTTCCTTAAACTTGTGAAAATATTCACTGTAGATTGAAATATAGGCAAATACAGAATATCAAAATTGTCTAAAATCCCATTAAAATCCTAATTCATTAACATATGACAAAAATGATTGTAACTAATGAATTAACTAAGCAATTACGTACATACATAGCAATGGTTATCGTTACTTAACATTATAAATAAAGAATATATTGTCTCATTTATAAATTAAATCTTTCCTTACTCACAGAAAATAATTATTTACAACAATTAATTGAATTATACCAAAATTAAGATACTCTTGACTTCTACAATCAAATCACTCTTGCACAAATCATCTGTCACAGCTCACAGCCATCACGCAGTTGTGTCAGATTGGGTGCATCTGGAAGGCAGCCCTGCGTTAATTGTAGCACAGTGACAGTCATATAGAGAGCAGTAAACTTGTTCTCTAACAAGGTTCCAGAACTGCAAACTTTACGTCCAATGAAAGTGGTAGCTAGTAAACCTAGATTGAGGTGAAATACTTTCTAGTAAAAATTTTGCACTGTATTTCTATAATATGCATTCTCATATTCCTTTTAATATAATAATTATATTGTAAATATTAGTGATGGGACTTTCTCAATATTCGATACCATTACCTTTGATACTCGATATTATACAACTTTATAAATTCAACAACAAAAGTCTTTAATTAGAACTAGAATGATATATTTTATGTTTAATTCATACATACTTAGACTATTTTGAATGTTACTATAATATTAAACAATTATTCAAAGAAATACCATGTTTATTTTAAGTTTCTAAAGATGTTCTAATGAAAACTCTTTGCACTAGTATGTCAAGTGAGGATCTTATTGCAAAAGGGGTCATCTGCTCCAATGTCCAGTCCAACTTGACATTCAATTTACTTTCTTTTCTGAATTCCAATTTATTTGAATATTAATAGAGTGTTTAGAACTGTGAACTAAACAATTGATAAATGTTTTATCATAACTAGGGCTGTGATTTATATGCCTTTGCATTTTTTTTCTGTTGACTAAAACATCCCGCTTCAACAAATTGTATAAGTTTTGAGGCATTTGGAATCAACTTAAGCTATTTTTATTTCCCGTATATCACCATAATTGCATATTTGGGCCATATTTGCATATTTTTGTTGCATATTCACCCCTCATCCACAAAAAGAAGCCCAATTGTTACAGTTCCGTCAGTGTGTAAGCAGCTCTGACAGTTCTCTCGCCATGTGCTGTGGTACATCATGTGAACTGCTCTGAAGCAATGGGGTTCTGAGGATTTGTTTACATTGCTATAGCCATTGTTTAAGCATTGCTGCTCTCCTGACTTGTTCGAAGTTCCTCGAGAAACACACGAAGATCTGTCATTGGCAGTATCAGTCGAAATGAAATGTCCATCCGCCAAGCGCCTATGCGGCCCCACACACATGACGCAAACATGGAGTGGAGTGGTGTTAAAAAGAGTCAGGCTCGTGAATTTGTGACACAGACGATCTGGGAGTGTGTTTTTTGTTAGCTGAGTAGTGAAGGAGACGAACCAAAGCTGATGCATAATGTTTTCAACGCCTGAGTTTTTCCACATTTTCCACATTACACTTTTTATTTATTTTTACATTTACACATTACATTACACTATTTCGCATATTTTCCTTTTTTCAATTGCATATAGTACCAAATATATTTACAAATATATGTGCATATTTCACTGTTTTTATTGGTATAAATCACAGCCCTAATCATAACCATGGTTTTAAAATTTTTTTTTGTTTGACCACTAGTTAGTGAAACTTTTTTTTCTTGTGTGCAATCTATTGTGTTTTTAAATTTATTTATAGATCCATAAATATAAATTAAAGTATAAATATAAATAAAACTAATTAAAGTAAAATATAATTATAAATTTTTAAAAAATACATATTAATTTATAGGTACATAGGGTGGCAGCAAATCTGATTATGCCCCAATCAACATACATGTAAAAGTAGATTAAAAGAGATTATAAGTAACATAATAATATCTCACTTATGAAATATAGTTTCAATTCAGTGACAATATAACTATAATATCGTTAGTTGTCAGGACTGTGGTAAAGTGATTTAAACTGTTGTACACTGGTGGCTGAGATTAATTCCTGCAGGAGGCTGTTTCAAAGGTATTCTATCCGGTTAGCGAGGATGTTCTTGTGGTTAATATGTCTTATATTCTGTCCTCTCAAGTTTCTAGACCTCCCTAGTTCCTCTCAAGGGTCTAGTATAGAAGTTGGTCATGATTACGTAGGCTTCCACGGCTACCAAGTTGGTCAGTTCAGGGCAGCATAGTGGCCATGAAGAATTTTGAAATTTTTCAGTAGCATCTATGCGTTGTCTTCTGGAAGATAAAAGTGGAATATGTAATTCGCTCAATCATTCTTTGCACGACATGTTCCTAATAATCGGGATCATCTTTGTGGCTTTACCTTGGACTTGTTCAAATAAAGTTACATCCTTGATGAAATATGTACTCCACACAGTGCAAGCTTATTCTAGTACTGACAGAATTTTCATTTTATAAAGTGTTATGAAAGAGATGACTTGTCAAGAAATCGAAAAGCTTTTTGAATTGGAAATAATGCTCTATTCGTCTTCTTAACAAAATGGTTGACGTGATCTTCCCATTTGAAATTGTCTGTTATGATGACATCCAAGTAGAAGGTTGAATTACTCAACCGTTAGTTATGAACTGGTGATGTGGGTTGTTTTCTCTGATGTGTAAGATTGTGCATTTCAATTCATTGGTGTCAGCCATCTCCTGCTCCAATCGACTGCATTGTCTGGGTCCATCTGTAGGTGATCAGGATTTTCAAGGAGATTGATTTTTATATTCATGTCATCAGCATACATGGAGAAGTTCGTCCTTGAGTTTCATTTCAAGAGCCACTTCAATTTTGCCACGGATGGTGACGTTTGTGTAATAGGCCTTTGTGTCAAATGCCTTTGCAAAATCAAGATCGCGTATTTATTAACTATTATAAACTACGAATATTGTCATTACTCTATACCCGATTCAGGATTTTACCAGTAATATTACTGTTGCCTGTAATTTTTCTTAAATAGTAAATTTATAAAAATAAAATAAAATCTGGACTACAGATTTTTTATAACGAAACAGGCATCTGCTTTTCAGCTTTTTTTAAAAATATATTTATATTTTTAATTTTATCAGAAAACATTTTCAAATTAGTATTTTTTAATTAGTTTTCACTATGTGATAGTTAAAAGTATGCAATACAATGTGACCTTATATTGTTTCCTTTTAATTCTCCTCTGAAGCCTATTTTATTTCTTTTCATATAATATTTATTAAATGCATCTTTCAGAACACTTATGAGCACCTTTGTGCAAAGCTAGCCAAACTTCAGAGAATGGCAGAATTTGCATCAGGAAATAAGCTGGTTTAAATTTTGCAGCATCAGCAGCAGTTCTTCATTGAAACAGCTGATCTCATTATTACTAATGAATTTCTCACCCATGTTGTCAATTTTTCTGTTAAGTATTTACGTGATAAAAGTTATAAGTATTTCAATATTACCTAAATGGAACTGCCGCAATATCTCGGAATTCTGATTTTTACAGCATATCCTAAACTGCCACAAATTAAAATGTATTGGAGTTCAGATGAAGATAAGGAGCTTTCAATTGCAAGAGAAATCTTGACCAGAAGTAGGTTTCAGGAAATTTTTAAAAAAAGTTTCTTCGTTTCTCAGAAAATTATGGATAGGTCAAGATTAGTAAAAAAGAGGCAATTTTTTGAGAGTTCCAATAAAAATTTGGTACATTGGAAGTTTACGATGGCCACTCTTCCTTTGATTCAGTGATTCAAATATACTGTTTTATTTGAATCATTGAATCAAGGGAAAAGTGGCCACCATAAACTTCCAATTTACCAAATTGGATTTACCAATTAAAAATTTTTATAGGTGAAAATTTTAAACAATTCAGAAAGAAGAAGAAATGGAAGTAATCTCTATCTACTGAATATATTTATTTAGAGAGCCGGCTTTCGACAGCTTTGCCGACATCATCAGTCTCCTGACTTTTGCCACTAACAGTGAGACTGATGATGACAGCAAAGCCGTTGAAAGCCGATTCTCTAAATAAATATATTAAGTTGATGGAGATGATTTCCATTATTTCTTCTTTTAATTATGCCTACAATATCACATTAGAATTCTCACAATTCAGAATATTTGCATGTAGATTATGTGTTGTTGAGCGGATGTTAACTTTAGTAGAAATTCAGCAAAAATGTTTATGAAAGGTAAACCAATTAGATTTGTTTCTAAATTATGGGACCTGTTTTCTTTGGATATTTGTTCTCATTTCCCTTTGGCAGAGCAAATTATTGTAGAAATGATGGATTTGGACTTTGTGGACTAGTAATTTTCAGTTACCAGAAGACGAGCCCAACCCTTCACACCTCAAGTTATTCTTTGACTCTTTCTTTACATCATTCAAGTTGTTTAAATCTTTGTCCAAAAAGAAATTAAGTTAAAAGAAGGAACTGTGTGGGGAATCATACACATTGTTAGAAGTTGAAAATTGTAAAAGTTTTAGCTAAATAATGTAAGAAAAAATTCAACAGCCACTGGGACAAGAAAGAATTTATTTGTCAGATGACACGATGTAGTCACAGTAACATGATTCAATCCAAAGAACAGAAGAATGATGTGGTGTGACAACTCAGCAATGTTGAAAACATCTAAGGTATGGGAGGGGTAGACTTACACAACAATGCTAATGTAAATTATTTCTAAAAGTCAGTGGTGGATGATTTTACATTCTCGCTCCACTTATACAGTAGAGAGAAAGTTATGTAATGCACGGAAAAACTGCGAATTTTTGAAGAAAAGCTCATATTGCCGGGTCCTGATAGCGAAAAAGTAGATAAATCCTGTTGCTAAATTTAGGGAAAAAACTCCCCTAGCACGTGGTGTCCATGTTTTGTGCATCCTTGATACCGAAAAATCGATTGACCGCAAAACGTCCATCTGTCTGGTGTGTGTGAACGACACTAGCACCTGAACCTTGTGTAGGATTTTTTCCAAATTGAAGAAATCCGTGTCAATTTGGTCTGAGACGAAGCTCTGGGATTTTGAAAAACTCTCATTAATTTTTTGAGGGGGTACTTTACATTAAGCCCCAGACACATTTTCAAAATTTTCTCAAAAATTGCTCCAAATTTTTCATTAAATTTCTTGTAACAATAGAGTAAAACACATTTATAAAGGTGGAATAGGAACCATTTTCACTGTTAATTCTGAATTTTAGATAATTCCAAAAGTGAATTTTTGCAGTGACTTCCTTCGACCATAGAATCGAAAATAGAAATTTTTCCTTGAAATTAAATTTGCTCTCCTTAATGATTTTATTAAGGTCATATACTCGTTTTTGGAAATTTTAGTAGTTTCCTTGCAATAATAAAAAAATACCAAAAACAAGATTTTCTCATAAACGGCTCCAAACTTTCTTTACACTTTTGGTAAGAATCATGCTAAATGTACTCTTTGAGAGAACACAAATGCCATTTTCCTCTATTCTTTTTGTTTTTTCAAAAATTACTAGTTCGACTAGACCCTCACATCATTAATATTTACATTACTGATGATTTGTTCCCATTATTGCATTTTTGAGTACATGTGCTTTCAATGATGTCTTATTAAGTTTTCACACAAACTCAAAAGCTTCTCTGTGAAAATGAAATCAAAATTCCACTATTTCAGATTCCCCATTTCAGAAATGCTCAAATGCCATTTTCTTAAAAACAGTTCCAAATTTTTTCTTCAAACTTTTTGTGTGAATAGCTAATTACACTGTTTAAGGTGACATTTATTTATTTATTTAGCTGTCTTTGTCTTCTTCTTTTTACGTTTTTTCTTTTTACGATGTTTATATGTATAAGTTTATTAACAAAGGAATTAACAATGCTTTCTGGGAATTTGATTATATATAATTCCTTTCTTTATTAATAAACTTGTAGTGTATGATTATAAATCTTAAGTTTGATACACTCCTATATTGTCAAAGTTGCACCAATGAAACATTAATTTTTTCAGGTGTCTGATTAAAAAAAAACTAAAAAATTTTTAAAAAATTAAAAATTGTTTTAAAAATGAAATAAATTTTTTTTAAAAATCCCCATTGTATGAAGACAATTATTGTGCTAAATTAGAAGTGTGGGGGAGACTTTAAAAATTGGAGCAAGAAAGTTGAGTCAAACCTCGATGTAGCTCCTCTCTGAATTCTGTCACTTTTTAACGCCTATAAGTTTGTCTACTTCAATTTGGTATGGTGAATCATTTTTGATAGGATTGATAGTTATGGAGATATAAACAAAAAAACATAGAAAAAAACCCTCATAAACAATTCCCCACACACACTCACACTCACTCTCAGGATTTTTAGTCTAATGAACAATCGTGCTATATTTCAAAACTCCAGGATTCTTTTCATTCAGTCACCCTTTTTTGGTCTAATTTGACTGGGCTAAAAGGTGACATTTCTTGGCAACTTCCTTCATATCAAATTGACGTAGTTGCATAGAGATCTTTGCACTTTTTCTGTAGTTTTTGTCTTTTTGATAGTTGAGACCAAACCCCATTAACAAGTATGAGCCTTATGTAAGCTGTATCAATCTGTTTTCAAATTCAATTCAAAATTAAAACAGTGTAATCATGTTTGCATATTGTTTCAAAGGACCAGAATGTTTGAATGTCATAAGCAAGAAAAACAGGTTTTTGAAAAATACTTAATTTGTCGTTTTCACGTTTCCTTCTTCAGAACGCTATAATTTGGGATACAAACTAATTATACATTAAATAACACACAAATACACATGAAATAAACTATTTCAATTGCAAATTATATCTGAATTAAAAGTAAATTTAATGCAAATGATAGACAAACATTAAAAATGTAAATGAACAGGAAAAAATCTACTATCTTTAATCTATCAAATTCAAAGAGGTGTGTTCTTAATATGACATAAGAAAACGATCAGAGATGGTGTGCAATAGAACATTCTTCTCTGGCTCTGTTCCGATTGAAATACTTTCAACTATATAAATGGAGAATGTGAGTGGAATGTATACCAGGAAATTCTCTTATTTGAGAATTTATTTGACAAATTGTTGAACTTGAAGGGTATGTTTTTATTATTTTGAAAATTACTACTCTGAATTCAGTTCAATTTCTTGTTACAATGCTTCCAGGGAGTGGTAAGTATCTTTTTCACTTTGCAATGCTATATTTAATTGGAGCTGTGATGGTCTTTGTTAATTTTTTTGCTAACAATAAATATTTTGAGAAATAAATAGTAAGATCAAAAATGTCATCTGTCACAGATTTGGAATAAAATAATAAGAATTGATTCTAAATAAATGATTTACTTTAATTGTTCACTTAAGAAATTGTTTTGTTTCATTTGGCACCAGGAAGTGTCAGTTTTGCTACTAACCACAGCTCCATAAATCTACAATAAAGTTAACACTTAGTGAATATCAGGTGGCAAATTAACTATTTCAATGAAATTAATTTGTAGAAACTAAATGTATGATAAACCTCCGCACATACCTTCATATCCTATAACATTCCATAACTTGTAGGCTTTAGTATACCCTATGATAAATTAGTCTTGTTGAGAGCGTCATTGATGCCCATACTTCCCTTTTGACAACTTGCAAGGATTGGTGCCAGCTTGTTCACAGCTTAGTGGAGACTAGTTGCAGCTGGACTGCGGAACTGCAGGTGATTGTTGGCCTCCCACCTATTACTGTCATTCTTATTATTATTATGCATGTGTTTTAATATAAATCTCATTTTTAGCAAGACCTTTGTCTTTTGTATGCTGAAGAGTGTAGTGCATCATTCTAGTGAGAAAGATTCATGACCTCTTTTCTGGTTTCATATTTTTCAGCCGAATGACATTATGGACTTGCCTCTTAGGCGTGTCTAGAATAACTGTCTCATTCATAACCTACCCTCATCCTTCGTTTAGTGCGTGCTTCTGGTCTTGGGTTGCACGAAAGCAGACTCAGAAGACAGGTCGTGAATGTGTGCCATCAAGGGTGTGCATGCATTCATCAGCCCGCACTTTGGCAAGGCTTCCTACTGCTATTGTATTATGCAATAGCTGGCCTTACCATGAGTTTTCAAAGTTCTAGAGTCGGTTATGTTCATTTTCTGGTGCTGCAAAATTGCATGTTCATATTTTTTCCTGTATATTCTTTCAAATTATTTCTAGAAAATTATTGTGATATTTGTGATTGTAGAGTGCATCAAACATCTTTGTATATGTACATAAGTTAAATTTATCTGTGATTTCAAAAATAGTTTTAATACTTCCATTCAGTGACATTATTTTTGCCTTTTTTTGCCAGTTTCCTCTTGTGTGTGCACGCACTTCTCACTGCCCCTTGAAAAAAAAACGAACCTGCAGATCATTGCCGTCCACGCTACCCCAGCTGCAGGTTTTTTCAAAGGCACTTGGCACTTAAGCAGTTCTCACTATCTAGCCAGCTACAAAATGAGGGATTGTGAAATGGGAGTTCATGATATTATATTCTCTTTTTATTTCTATTGATTCATAATTTACATGGACGGCTCTTTGTAAATTGTGCATTGTACCTATTGACTAGATATTAGGGACAATGTTTTCTTGTGCCTTCTTCACTCCAATCTGAAATTTAGTAAATCATGATGTTTCTCTAACACTCTAGTTATTACTTATTTTTAGTACTTTTTTATCTAAGTAAGAAAGACACTTAAATTGTTATTTTTCACCTAAGATACATTATCTGTATTTTGTTGTGAATCATTTTGGTGTGATTGGACTCTCAGCATGGATTCTTAGTATTTGTAAGAGTAGAGTAGATTCAGAAATTAATTCATTTTCATTCCCTTTTTGCCTTTTTACATCATCATTCCAAGTGCTAAAGTGTATTTCTTGGTTGATTACTTTCTCCTCGGACAAATAAACAGTTTTAAAAAATATTATTTTTTTAAAGGTCTTAATTTTCCCATGAATTAATAACTTTTTTCACTTTTGTGCATATGCTCAATCAATTATGTCTCTAAAGTAAATGTGAGTACTCTGCAGGTTACAGAAGAAAAACAATAATTTGTAAATTTAGGAGAGTCTGAAAATGTCTGTTCACTTTATTTTCCCTTCATTTCGGTTTAAATTTCATGAAAGAGAGAGGTTGTTCATCTGAGTATTTCATCTGACATTTTCTTTATCATATGAAAATTTCTCTCCTTTGGCCTCTGGTTTGTAGCAGGAATTGCATCTTACCTTTCCTTTTTACAGGAGACTGTTGAATTCTGAAGTAATAATAGTTTCACCTTCCGGTATTGTCTGGACTTTGTATGCAATAGATATCTGTGTGGAGAAAGTTTTCAGTCACAGAACTTGATATTCTTCTAGTTATTAATGCATTTGTTTTGTTTTTTCAGGGTGATGATCCAGTAACAAGTATCGATTACATGATGCCTCAAAATAATGGGAATCAGTACTCTCAGGTAAAGTGCACTATTTCACTCCGGGTTTTTCCATGTATGTATCTTCTCTGCGTGCATGCGTGCATGGTTGTTTTTGTTTTTTCTTTGTTTCTTTTTTGTCAAAAAAAACCGCTTCCATGTAATAAAATCTATTTTCAAGGATAAAAAGCAATAAATTTTGGGCTCTTATCCATGATGTCCTTCGTCAAGGAATAATACTTCCTGCTGCAACAACATGCAAATAATTTGAATAACTATATTTTCTTCTGAATTCAAGAAGACATGCACAGATAATGAAGTTACATTTATGTCCAGAAGCAAAACAAGGGGCCATCTCAGCATTTGCTCAATGGATCAGGGAAACTGGACGAAAATCCTGATCGAGATGGGTGTCATTGCCCCAGAAGTTGCGATACAATACTTGTTACTTATTGTTTAGAAAATTTCCTGTGCAATGGTAAATAATAAATTAAAAATCTCTGTTAAAATTAATGTTACTTTCCTTGTGATGCTCGGTATAGTCTCTAATTGTATAGAAACAGTTATGCAGCAGAAACGATTTCACTTCGGATTTAAACTTTTCTATCGAATTTAATCGTTTAATGTCATCTGGCAAAGTGTTGTAAAATAATGTACATATAGTGTATGCGAATTTTTTGTAATGAGCTGTTGATACAGTCACCTGATCAATCTGATTTCTATGTTGAATAGACATTGGCATTTTCTGAAAATATATTCCTGCCCTTAAGCAAGTCATTTTTGACAAAAACCACTTATTCGTAAATCAACAGACAAGGTAATGGTGAAATTCCTAGATTTTTGAAGAGAGGCTTACAAGAATCACGTGGGTGGGATTTGGTTATTATTTGTACAATTCGCATTTGTACTCTAAAAGTCTGGGAGCTATAAGATGTATTTTCCCAGAATATTATGCCATATCTCAGGCCGGAATGAACATTCGCGAAATATACACAATGGGCAGTGTAAAGGCTGACTGAATTTGCAAGAATTCTGAATGCGTAGCATAATGAACTTAATTTTGTGTTCAATTCATTTAAATGGACGTTTGAATTGAGAGACCTAAAAATTTTGTTGCCTTAACATCAGTCAATGGTACACCGTTCATTTTCAATGGAGCACAGAATTGTTTATTTGAAATGGAAAACTGCATTAAAACCATTTTCTTTACATTTACTATTGATTTGTTATTTCGGAACCAATTTGAAACATCTAATACTGTACTATTCACGGTTTCTTTATTGCAAAGGATGTTCGTATCATCCGCAAAGAGAATGTTCTTCCATTTCGAATCGTAGAGGGCATATCGTTTATGTAAAGTAGGAACAGAATAGGGCTTAAAATCGATTCCTGAGGAACTCCACGTGCAATGGGTAAAGAGTCGGAAAGGTGCGTACGTAATGTTCTATCATTCCAGTAAGGTATTTCCACTCTCTGAGATCGTTGTTTAAGGTACGAACATAACCAATCTAGAGCAATACCACGGATTCCATATGAAGGTAATTTTGAAAGTAAAATATAATGATCAATGACGTCAAAATCTTTTGAGAGATCTAGAAATAATCCAATAGGTGCCTTGTTTTGATCCAATGATGAGGCGATATCTTTAAGAAAAGAAAATATAGCTGTTTCCGTTGATTTTGATTTTCTAAATCCATGTTGGCAATCTGAAAGCGTGTCGTGTTTACTGAGAAAGGCTTCCATTTGTACTTTAAAAAGTCTCTAATATTTTTGAAAAAACTGATAGAAGAGAAATGGGCCGATAATTTTGAATTTCATTTTTGTTGCCTTTTTTGAAGAGCGGCTTAATTTTAGCTGTTTTGAAAATATCTGGAAACGTTCCGGTGCATAAGGATGCATTAAATATGTGAGTTAACAGATGTATAATGGCAAATGCACAGGTCTTTAACAAAGAATCCGGGAATTCGTCTAAACCAGACGAATATTTATTTTTTAGTTTACCGATTATTTTGAGAATTTCATAGGAAGAAGTTTCGGAAATGAACATTGTGTATAAAATTTTGGGGGAAATGTCTATTATTGAATTTTGTGGCTGAAGACCCTTAGTGAGATTGGCAGCAATTCTCAAAAAGTATTGGTTAAAGAGACTAGCCACTGTTGCCGGATCGTTCACATTTATATCATTATATTTTAAAACAACATTCTCTACAAGGTTTCTAGTTGTTTTGGTTGTATTTTTTATTATATTCCACATTGCTTTTGTTTTGTTATTTGAGTTCAAAATATCCTGATCGTGTTTCATGATTTTAGCCTACCTTATGACTTTTCTTAACAATGATTTGTATTTTTTAAAGTAGATGAGGAAATCTTGATATACGTTATGACATTTAGAAATGAAAGAAAGAATTCGCTTGTTTTTACAATATGTCCTAATCCCTTGTGTTATCCAAGAATTGCTTTTCCGTGAAATATTTAATTCTCTTTTTTGAAGAGGAAAGCAAGTGTTAAAATGAAATGAAAGCGTTGGAAAAAAAAAAAAATATATTTGTTGTTTGTATCAACAGTATTATAAACCGCTTCCCATGACTCCTGCATCAAGTAATCAATTAATAATTTTCTTTTACCATTTGTAAACAATCTAGTCATACGTGTTATTTATTGTGTCAGTGATCGCATTTCTTATAATGGTAAGAATTGGTGCATCGTGGTCACTGTATCTAAATCTTTTGTTTCAACTTCATATCGAGTAGTAGTTTTGTTAATTATAATTTGATCAATTGCCTTCATCGAATTTTGTGTGATCCATGTAGCTACATTAATTGTTATGTCTAAATTGAAGGAATAAATTAAATTGAGAAACTTTTCTTTCTCACAAGATTCAACCAGAAAATCGATATTAAAATTTCCGCATACCACAATGGATTCAAAAGAGCAATTGCTGACTTTAAGTGTTATCTCCAGTTTTTCTAAGAACAAAATATAATCTGCAGCTCTCTTTGTTGGAGGTCTGTAGATGCAAAATAATATCACTTTTAGCAAAGTAAGATGTTCAACAGAAATTTCGGAAACATTTTCAACGGAATACACATTTAATTCCGCTAAGGAGATAGAATCAATGTTATTTCTAATGTAAATACAAGAACCCCCATACATAGGACCTTTATGCGATTCTCTCTGCAATAAAAGCCTGCGAGGTAAAAGTTTGGAATTTGGAAAATGCTAAGTTTGGTAGAAGATAACCAATGTTCTGTAAAGCAAAGAACATCTGTTTGATTTAAATCGGTCTGTAGAGCTGCGTCGATAAACTCGGTTTTATTTGAAAGGTATTGAACATTATGGTGTAGAATGTTTATTTTTTGCAAGTACCTACATGAATGTTTTTCTGCTGCATCTGGCTGTAGTTGCTATATATTTACTCCATTTGTACCTCGAGTGTGTGGTCGAAGGTTGTAATGTGTCCCGGCCGTGACAGGTGAGGAAAATGGGGCATCAGGTGTAGATGAATTGGTAGTGGGAATGGGAGAAACACGAGTAGGTTCAGAGGAAGAGGCAACATGGTTCTAAATAAGGGTGGGTGGGGGGGGTGGAGAATGTAAGGAAGGTGAAAGGGATGAATTTTTGGCAGGAGACTGCGTTGGACTGGGGTTGATGATGTATTGTGCAAGCTTGTTACTGACTGCATGTTTTCCAGCAAGGTTCATGTGAAGACCATGCCGGGTGAAGTGTTTTGCTGAGAGGAAATTAATTTAAAAAAGTGTGACTTTTTTTTCTCAGTTCCAGTATTAATTGTTGGTTTGCTGCTTAATCTCGCTGTGTAGTGTTGGTCTGTTGTACCAGAAGGACAGAGTCGAGACTACAATGTTAGTATTTTGGGCGGCACATTGTAATTTGTTTACATGTTGTTCAGGTGTAAAGTTACCGCCCAAGTTAATATCATTCTGCCCTCCTATGATAATGACTGTGTCCTGACTGGTCAGAGTCTTGGTTTGGGTGTCCAACTCTGCAGTCACATCTGCAAACCTCCCGTTAGGTTGAAAAATAGATGAGACTGAGAAGTTGGAAGGTAACTTCCTACTGAGAATGGAAGAAAGATGGTGGCCATGACTGTCAGCTAAAATAAGTACCTGTTTTTTTAGGCTCAGTAGGAATGTCTTTGTTTTCAAGTGAGCTAGGATGCGCAGCTTTACGTGTTTTGGTTTTGATGCACGGTTTTTTTGATTTGTAAATAATATTTTAGGATGAATAAATTTTATGAATAGTTACACTACATTATCCAGGTTAAAATCTCAGATAATGCCTTTAAACTTTATCTCGCATAAGTTTTTGTATTCCTATGAGAAAGGCATTTATATCTATAGATATAATCACCCTGAAAAGAAACATTCTTGATTGAAATATGGAAGTTCGATGTGGAATACATACCTGAGAATATAGATCACCTGGAGAGAACATAGATAGAAACCATACATAATTGAAAATCTTCCATATGAATGCAGGCTCCAAATTCTAGAAATACAACTGGTACCCGCTGACAGAGTGTGGATATAGCAGTCAGTCAAGTGGTGGTCAAAAAAGAGCAAAAAAGTGGACATTTTTGGTTTAGTTTTGATATTTGGTTTCTATGTTTCTTGCATTGTTGAACATGAATATCGGTTTTGCCTACAAGAATTTTACTTTGAAACATGTCTTTAACTAAAAAATGTGTAAAAATCCTTCCTTTTTTCAAAATAACTCAAAAACCATCTATTTTTTTGTAAATAATGCTCATATATGAAATAAAAGAAGATGAAATTATCTACATTTAATAACTTTAAACTTTTTCTCCAATTAACATTTTAGCCTTAAGAGCATCACAAAATGTGCTACAAGTAAAAAGAGAATTATCTCACATAATCTCTATATACCTTAAAAACTATCCATGTTTCATAAACGAAATGTTTGCGATTTTTGAAAATTGAGTTAACCATGAAAATCGGACCTATGCCACTTTTATTAGTGTATTTTACTCTATTCTTACACAAAATTGGAAGAAAAAATTTGAATCCCTTTTTCAGAAAATTTTGAAAATGTCCGGGGTGCTTCATGCAAAGTAAGCTTAAAGAATGCTCTTCAAAATTCAAAGCTTGAACTAGAGTCACATCAACGGGATTCTTCAGTTTGGAAACGTTCGTATGTGTGGTTTAGGCACTAGTAGTGTTCCCAATTGGATGGGTGTTTTGCTTTCAATTGGTTTTTCGGTGTGAAGGACCCACAAAACAGGGATTCTGGCTTCACCATGAGTTACAGGATTTTTTTTTTCTTAATTTAGCAACTGGTTTTATGCACTTTTTCGTAGTCAGGGCCCGGCTATGAATTGTTTTGTGCCTCTTTTTACATATTACACAGCATTACATAACTTTCTACATATATTACTCCGTGTATACATGTGTATACAAGAAAGTAAAACGTGGATGAATCTTGTTCCTACATAAAAGAAATTACTTCCTCTAGCAGACAATTCTTGTTTCATGGGTCCTTGAAACTAAAAAAAAAAAAATCAATTGACAGCAAAACCTCTGTGTGTATCTCACCATAGATCTGGTCAAAGCTAACACCTAAACAATTCAGCCGATTTTCTTGAAAATAGATATTCCATAATCGATTTCAAGGAATTTGAGGTGACTTGAAATGGATATTTTAATTTTGGGTGGTACTTTAGGTGAAGCCTCAATGACATTTTCAAAATTTTTCTCGAAATTGGTTCCACATTGTTAGATTAAACTTTGTCCTAATATAATGTAAGATGCTTAAAAGAATGGATTAGGTATCATTTTCATTGAAATCCCTGATTTTTCGAAAATTGTACAAGACCAACATTTTTTCTGGCGTCTTCCTTTAACTACAATATTGAAGATAGAGATTTTTTCTGAATAAAAATATGTGGTTTGTTGAAAGACAGGTCTTGAAATAAAGTCATGTTCAATTTTTCAAAAATACAAGTATTTTTGCATTATATTGCATAAAATTTAGGCAATTTTGAAACAATTATTTTCTCAAAAACGTCTCATAATTTTTTTCTTTCAATTTTCTCGTCATGAATCAAACAAAGATAAAAATTGGCACTAGTCCCATTTCCGATGAACTTAGTATTTTCAAACATTGCAAAAAAAGTTACCTTCCAAAATACAAATTTGAAGGTAGAGATTTCTGTTTAAACTATATCTCTTTTAATAAATCGATCTTCTGAGTCACTACAGTATTTTTGAAACAAACAAGTAGTTTTCACGTAGTTTCTTCTTGAAATTAATGCATGTTATAAAATAAAACATTTTCTCAAAAGACAAATCCAAATTGTTTCTTAAATTTTTCACGATTGGAATAAGGTCAATTAAGGAAATGGAACAGGTATCATTTTCATAGAACTCTGAATTTTTGTAAATTGCTCAAGTTAAATAATGTGAAGTAGAAAATATGTGCTGTTGTAGCATAACTAGTCTTCTTTCTTCCTTCCTTCCTTCCTTCCTTCCTTTCTTTCTTTCTCTTTCTTATTTTTATTCTTTTTCTTCTATTCCCTTTCTCTCTCTCCTCTCTCTTCTCTCTCCTCCTCTCTTTGCTCTCTCCTCCTCTCTTCTCTCTCCTTCTCTGCTCTCTCTTCTCTCTCCTTCTCTGCTCTCTCTTCTCTCTCTGCTCTCTCTTCTCTCTCCTTCTCTGCTCTCTCTTCTCTCTCCTTCTCTGCTCTCTCTTCTCTCTCCTTCTCTGCTCTCTCTTCTCTCTCCTTCTCTGCTCTCTCTTCTCTCCTCTGCTCTCTCTTCTCTCCTTCTCTGCTCTCTCTCCTCTGCTCTCTCTTCTCTCCTTCTCTGCTCTCTCTCCTCTCTCCTCTGCTCTCTCTCCTCTCTCCTCTGCTCTCTCTCTCCTCTCCTCTGCTCTCTCTCCTCTCTCCTCTGCTCTCTCTCTCCTCCCTCTACTCTCCTCTCTCTCTCCTCCCTCTACTCTCCTCTCTCTCTCTCCTCTCTCTCTCCTCTCTCTCTTTCTCCTCTCTCTCTCTCCTTTCTCCTCTCTCTCTCCTTTCTCCTCTCTCTCTCCTTTCTCCTCTCTCTCTCCTTTCTCCTCTCTTCTCTCTTTCTTCTTTTATCCCTCTTCTCTCTCCCTCTTTTCCTCTTCTCTCTCCCTCTTTCCCTCTTCTCTCTCCCTCTTTTCCCCTTCTCTCTCCCTCTTTCCCTCTTCTCTCTCCCTCTTTTCCCCTTCTCTCTCCCTCTTTTCCTCTTCTCTCTCCCTCTTTTCCTCTTCTCTCTCCCTCTTTTCCTCTTCTCTCTCCCTCTTTTCTTCTTCTTCTTCTTCTTCTTCTTCTTCTTATTATTATTATTATTATTTATTTTTCATATTCTTATTCTATTTCTAACAAAGGACCTCCCAACTGGTTCAGGTCGAAAAATGGCCTGCATTTTTTTTTTTTTTTTTTTTTTTTTTTGTGGGAAAGATATTTACTATTTATAACAGCTGTAAAAAAGAAAACAAAAAACTGGAAGTTACAGAAAATTAAGAATTCGGTCTGTTTTGGCCACACTGTTTTTGCTGTCGGTGTGGATGACCCTTACTGCAGCAAGCAGTGTGACCTCGAACGAGTAGTGTGACCTCGAGTAGTGCTGATATTGCTCTGCTAGGGTCTCAACTTACTGGCTGTGACTGGCAGTTTACTGGATGGAAAACAATTCAGTTCAGGAAAAACTACGCCCGAGAATACGCAAGCTGTGAATTTATTACCATATTTGTCAGTTAGTTACATGTTGTAAAATGCAAGTTGAGAAATCAGTTTCTCAAGAGTTTTGCAGTAAGATGTTACGTTATTAGCAAGTTAATTTCAATTATGTAATTTTTCCATATTTTTGTCCTGAAACCTGCTTTAAGACATAGATGCATTTAAGTTATTATCTTTGCTCTAATCTTAGCCTCCTTATGTGGGTGGTGTAAGACACTTGTTTCGCACATTCAATTGACACTGGTCATTTTTGTAATAACTACACTGAGTAAATTTATATTGTTTTGTAGTGACTTCTGATCTGTATTTTTTTAAGCATAAATTTCAGTTCTAACCATGTTTAAGGTGTAGTTTACAGGATTTGCCCTCTTTCCTACGACCAAATTTCGTTGTGTTAATCTAATGCCTCCCGATGTTGAATTCAGTCACAGATCAACTGAAAGGGGAAAGAATTGCATTGTATTGAACTATCATTCATTGATGTGTTTATCTCAAAAGTAATCAAAGGTTGATAAACAATATTAACTATACTTGTATGCCATGGGCACTCGTTGGGTCACTTCTCAATCTCAAGGTGAGAACCCTCTTTTTGATCCATACAGAATATTCTAAGAAATTTCTCTAAAAACATGTTTTTGCATTTTGGGTGACTTACAGCCCGTACAGAGGTGATAATAGCTCATTCAATTCTTTCAACAAGACGAATTCCCTTTAAGATATTCTGAACAAATTCTGGAAAAACTTGGGAATTTTTTATGGTTTTGTAGTTTGAAGTCCAGTAAAACTTGCTCAATGCAGAACCTCAAGGGACCAGAAATTTTTTCCACATTAGACAAGATTCCACTTTATACAAATGAAGCAAAAAATGTTCTAAGAATACAGCACAAAACTATGTACAGTTTAAAGGAAATTCTCTATTTACTCGCCTTGAAGAATAAAGTTCACTCACAAATAATTTTGATACTTTTATGTTGTTGATTTATTGTAAATGGCTTACTTATATAGTATTACAAAATAATTGAAAATACTCCTAAGACAGTTCTTATGTAAACAACACCTGTTGCTTCTGTTTTCACGTATCTAATTAGCTAGTTTTTATTTATTTATTTATTTATTTATTTATTTTTAATCATGTCACTTTCAATACATTCTTTTACACTGTATAGTAACTGCGGCAGATTGAGGTTGTCTGTGTTAACAGCAAACATCACTTATGCTTTGAATGGCTTGTCCATGCGCACATATTTTGGACTCTGTTGTTTCCACTTCAGCTTCCTTTCCTTCTTGTGTTCCGTCCACTTCACTTTCTTCTTTCTCTGCATTCTGAATGATCAATAAATCTGCAACCGATTCATAAACATAATGGGTTGCCAGATTTTCGTCTCTTGCAACAAAATGTTCTGCAGGGACCCTTGGATGGTCCCTCATTATGTCAGATTCATCATCTTTCCCAAAACCCGATTTTTGAAAGCATTTCAAAACAGTCTCTTTCTTGATTTGCTTTATTGACAGTCCTACCCAATTTACAGCATCTAAGACTGACACAGATTTTACCGGAGTATACATGCTCTCAGTGTCTTTCATATTTGCAATCAAAGATTGCATTAACAACCGTCCGTAGTGCGATCTAAACGAGTAAATAATGCCCATGTCCATGGGCTGCAGTAAACTCATCGAATTGGGTGGAAACCAGGCGAGTTTTAAGATCGAAATAGTTATCTTTGGATGACATGTGACGTCCAGAAAGAATATCACTTGTCTATTTTCTTTTTTCATTTTCCCATTGAACATCATTAGCCAGTCTTCCATTATTGCAATTGTCATCCATGCTTTATTATTGTTTTTCCATATCACCGGCAATTTATTGATGTTTAGGTTTTTAAAACATCTTGGCTTCGCTGATTTTCTGCTCACTAGTGTTTTTCCCTATCTCCCACCATATTGTCACACAGCTGAACTGTCGATCTCTTTTTAGAGAGTTTCCCACCGGCTTCCATTTCACCTTTAACAATGGGTGATTTTGATGGAAATGCTCGAAAGAATAGTCTTGTTTCATCTGCATTAAAAATATTTTTGTGTTCAAAATCCGAAATCATATGAAGCAATTTTGGTTTTCATTCATTCACTTCATTGGATTCCACAATACATTGTCTTTTCTCAAAGCTTTCCAACCTAAACTTTTCGCTGCAGCTGGAGCTTGATTTGGAAGCATGGGTCCAGAAATATGCAGATTTTTTTATCTTGCACTCGTAACCATTCCCACACTATTTCTTTTACTTCTTCATTGCCTGTTTTCTTCACTGTACTCTTCATTTCACCATTTCCTTGCATCATTATTCTCCTTGTGCTTCAGTGTCTCATAAATTTGCATTTTGCCAAATTTGAACTTCGACATTATTTCCCACACTGACAGTTTGTCCCTTTCTTTAGCTTTGATTATTTTAACTTTATCATTTAGTGAGAAAGACTCATACTATTTAGCGATCGCTACACTACAGCTCCTCAATTTTCTACTGACAAAATTTTTCCATTTCTATTGTGATGATGAGCTTCCTCTGCCCTTCTCAACAAAACCTAGCACGTCATTTGTACGAAACAGTCCAAAAATGAACTAAGTCCCCATGATGTCTGTGCGAAATCCTTTCAACCTTTCCAGAGCTCACATGCCAGGCGCCTGCAAAAAATATATTAGGGAAATGCCAGAAGTTTGGATGCCTGTTTCCGCTTTAAGGACTTACTTTTTGACAAACTACGTAAGATATTTGTGTCCATTTCCACGTTTGACAGATTCCACATTATACAATAAAATACTATTGAATTTACTTATAAATTCACCAGGACCTTGGTTTCTGTTCACATTGGATAGTGTTCTACATTATATACATTCTGCCTTGAGCAAGTTGTACTGTATTGTGTAAGCTGTCAGAAATAATGTGAGAAAGTATCATAGTGCTGTTGTAGCATCACTAGTTTATTGATATCGTATATTTTGTTATTTTTTGCTCCTTGAAAACCATGAAGATTATTCAAAAGTAATTGGAACTTTTCCTAGCAGACTAAATGAATGGACCACTAAATCAGGATACAAGTTCTCTGAAGTTGGAGTAAACATTCATAATAAAGACTCGTGGATAATGTATAAATGTTGAATTTTTAAGTAGGATCTGACCTTCTGAATATTGACAATGTGAGAGAACTTTCACATAGCCAATCATGATTGCAGTTTGATAAGAAGTTTGTATTCTGGTTTTTCCTTTGGAAAGAACAGTAAAACTTTTCTTTTTTTTTTTTTTTTTTTTTTTTTTTCCACCATTTTCCATAAACAAAACCATAAAAAGACTTTTTTCTCTTTTTGAATTCGTGTTAAGATCATAAGAAATTAACTTGAAACTTTCTTTAATACCATGCTCAAAAAACTGCAATTGACTTGATGAAGTTTCATTTTATAACCGTTGAAGCCTAAACTAAGTAAAATGCTTGCAAAGGAAAAAGATAATCTTTTTAAAAAGACCTTCTCACACCCCTTTTTCTTTCTTTCTTTCTTTCTTTCTTTCTTTCTTTCTTTCTTTCTTTCTTTCTTTCTTTCTTTCTTTCTTTTCGTATTCTATTCTATTCTTTTCTTTTCTTCCTTTCTTTTCTTTCTTTCTTTTCTTTCTTTCCATTTCTTTTCTTTTCTTCCTTTCTTTTCTTTTCCTTTTCTTTTCTTCCTTTCTTTTCTTTTCCTTTTCTTTTCTTCCTTTTCTTTCTTTTCCTTTTCTTTTCTTTCTTTTCTTTCTTTCCTTTGCTTTCTTTCCTTTTCTTTCTTTTTTCCTCCATTTTCGTCTTCACTCCCCCCCTAAATTAAGGTTATTTCAAAATTGATAGATTATTGATAGGTTATTTCATGATTGATAGAGAATGATAGCATCTCTAGGACACTAAATTTGGAGGAAGCGTAAGCAGGGATTTATTGTAGCTTATTATTCAGTTACTTATAGATCGTTTTTTGATGTTACTTCTGTAGCTGATGTGTTTAATACCACTGAGTATGCCATGTAGTGCTACCCGTGATCATTTTTAAAACAAGGTAAACTGAGTAAACTGGTAAGTAAAGTGGGTGGGAGTATGTATTTGTGATAGTTTTTTTTCTCCGCCCCTCTTTTCTTCTTCTTCTTCTTCTACTACTTCTTCTTCTTCTACTTCTTCTACTTCTTTTTCTACTTCTTCTACTACTACTTCTACTTCTTCTACTACTTCTTCTTCTTCTTCTTTCTGTTCATCTTCACCTTCTCCATAATCATCATATTTTACTGTTTCCTCCTCCATCTTTCACTTTCTTCCATAATTTGAGGTGTTCACACTGGGAATGTTGAAAATTGAAGAAAATGTGGTAATTTTGCTAGTTGTAATTACCCAGTTCTGAAACCAAAAAGCTGTTTTCATAATTTTGTCCAATTCTTATGTTTTTGGGTGCGCCGCATTAAAAAATGACCACCATTTCTTCTTGGGTTGTGAGGTTTTTTCACAATCGAAATGTAACTTGGTCAAACAGGTGGCTTAAATTTCAAATTCCTTACACTTGGGGAAATGACTGAACTTGGAAAAGCAGATTTATATTCACTGCCTGTGCTCCCAAAACCATGAAAATACTCATATGTATTTGTCCTGATAGGGATCACTGCATTGTTGGGAGTGCTTGCTAAGGCCTACCCACAAATGTTCATGCATGCATTAACTTGTTCTCTGATTCCTTCACAATATTTTATTTCGTTTCAGTCTTCATCCAGCTATTGCCGATGTGCTTCAAAATTAGTGCAATACCTCCTAGAACATGTATAAATTCACCTGACAGTTTCTGTTTCATATGTGGAGAATTCATGGCAAACCTTTTGAAGCCGGCGGCGCTAGCCGAATGCGTTTACTACGCTCCGTGAAGTCACGAAGGTTAAGCGCATTCGAGACTCGCGGGTTCGTGGTTGGGTGACCGGCTAGGAACCCCGGGATCTAACGCCGTCGAGCCCCTGGCCGAAGGGATAAAAGGCACTGACTGACTGCGACGTGACGAGACTTGACTAATATTAAAAGTAAAAGCACGTTAATGGAGGATTACTCCGAGAAGTGCAAAGCGCTCAACGCCCCTTAAGGGGCTTGGAGACGCGTTGCGTCAAGGTGTAGACGCAACAAAATAAAAAAAAATAAAAAATTTTTAAAAAATGGCGAAAAAGCAGTTCAATATTACGGAATTTTTTTAAGAAAATTTATTTTGCTTAGTTTAAATTAGAACTTTGTGACCCAGTTTGGGCTCCTCGAAGTACATATGCTTTGCACACAGTGGGGACCGACAAAATCTCTAGATGCAAAAAAAATTGGCTACTAGTTGTTAAAGAAAATGCCCTCAAGGAAACATTGGTACCCCCTGAGAAGGTGAGAAGGGTTTATTACCACATCTACATATAAAATTAGAAATAAAGAAGCAATTTTAAGGTATATATGTATATATGTGTATGTATATATGTGTGTGTATATATATATATATATATATATATATATATATATATATATATATATATATATTGTAACGCCCCCACTTCGGGGGACGCCTTGTAGAATACTCTTTCGAGCTTTAAATATCTCGGGGGGGGGGCAGGATCTTTTGGGGTATGAGAAAGTAGTACACCCAGACACAAAATTAGATAAAACAGTGATATATATTCTGAAATATGGCACAAGAGACTCTCTACACTTGACACTCAAGTTGAAAATCAAATCAAAGAATTTACAACACACACAAAAAAAATCTTTACTTAATGATTTGCTCGTTATATTGTGACTAATTACCTCCTAACACCCGTGCACGGATTTTTGCTAGATTATTAAATTAAGTGAAATTGAACTTTCCCACACTCCTGGGATTGATTACCATTACACGTTATCTGGGATCTTATCGCTATTTTTACATTCATAATTTTCCTCGTTAATAATTTTACACACAATAAATGAAGAACTCTAATCAAATATTTACACAATTTTTAAATCGAATGCAATTGAATGCATTACCGTCGTACAAGGTTAATTTAGTTCGCCGTGAATCAAATCTAAGGCGATCTTGCAAAGTTTAATGTTCTTATCTTTCGCTATCACTCCCGTCCAAATGCCGGTCTCCCCACTTTGGTTTATTTCAAATGCGGATTACCTTTGCAGCTGCCCAAGCCCCCGGGTTACGCACCGCCGTCGTGTCGTCGAGGTCGCCGCTCAACTCCAGCCGCGCCGCCGCTCGCGTTTCCCAAATGTCCTAGGAAGCCGTCTCCGTAGGCCGCTACCAAATTGCCGAACCAGTCTTCTATCGCTCTCGCCGCCAGATCCAGCGCACGCGCACGCGTATTTCTCAGTCTCTCGCGTGTGTTAACGTGTCGCTCCACCAGCGCGTTGATTATCTAATACGGTTCACAGTCACGTTTACTACTCCACTCAATTCTCACTTATTTCAGCTCACGTTCTCACAGTCAACGTTCTCTTTAATTTATGTAGCCTCGTTACAATTTCACTTTGCAGCTTTCGCCGCCTCAATGCTATAACGCTCTCATCCACTACTGCTCGTGGTATTATTCACGACCCCGCGTCTTGACTACCGAAGTTACCTCTCACGTCGCCGTCTGATTCAAGAAGCAAGCAACTCTTCGCCGCTCCGCTGTATAAATGCGACTCTGACGTCATAGTACACCCCATGCGTGCCGCCCCTACGTCGAGAGTACCCCTCCGCCGCTTCTGGCCGCAACCGACAGGTAGCGCCTTTTTCCATCACTGGCTGCTTTTCCGGTGTTCTCACATACTTTCCGTCACCGCCGATGTTGCGTGGGTGCTGTGGGGTTTGTGGCCAGGCCACGAAAGTCACTATATATATATATATATATATATATATATATATATATATATATATATATATATATATATATATATATATATAACTTCCTTTTATATGTGGACGACAAAGTAATAATACAAGATAGAATGCTGCTGCAAGATAGATTGCATCTGAAGATCAAATGCAGATGTCAGTTTACAAACTACACCAAATTGCGACATATTATGGTTTTAAAGTATCCATTGAAAAAACTAAAACAATGGCATTCAGAAGAAAGTATCCTGTGTGAACTAAAATAATAATAGAAGAAAATATACTAGAATAAGTAAAATACTTCAAATATTTAGGCTGTTATGTATCTTATGAAAAGGACATTGGTTTAGACGAAAAACTTATTAGATTCAGAAGCATCTGTGGTACAATTCACAGAAACTTAAAAAATAAAACAAGGAGAGAAACATGGGTAAAATTTTTCAATGCTGTTGCAATTCCAGTACTCTTGTATGGAGATGGAATAAGAGTAATGTTAGAGAAGGACGAATTGAGAATCCAGGTGGCAGAAATGAAGTTCATGAGAAGCACTCTTGGTTTTACAATTTCAGATAAAAAAGAAACACGGATATAAGAGGAATTGAAGATTGAACCATTGCTGGATACTCTGAGAAGAAACAGACAAAGAAGGTGCAAACATTTGGAGCAATTGCCGAACATGAGACTACCAGCAATCGCAAGGGATTATAGAGCACTGGGAAGAAGAGATATCGGAAAACCAAGAGCAAAATGGACACCAGAACAGGTTCATTAGAGCCTAATCATTGGAGTTAAAGAGAAGAAGAAAAAGAAGAAGATGATAATATTTATACATAATTACCACCCTAAAATGTTAATGCAGAATTTATACATAATTTATTTCTTAATTTCCTACTTGCATTAAAACTGTGTCTTTTTACTCTGAGATAGATTTGTGTATTGAATATTATTATTTCCCTTCAAAATTCACTAGGTGATACATTCCAATAAAAGTGTAACAGAATATTCATTTAATTCTTACAGGCAATTACTCATAATCCAGATGATGGACTTGTTCAAGTGGCAGCACAGGATTTACAAACAGAATCTGTGTACTACAGCCAATCTTCTCAACTGCCATACAACCGTCCATTGACAATGAACCCTAGTGGAGGCAGTACTCAACAGACAACTCCTCAAACGCCCAATACACCTTCCAGTATTCCAGATATCATTCTCACGGGTAAATAGACAATTTTTGTAGAGGTAAAGAAGAAAAGTTAAGAAAAAAATTACATACTTCTTATGTTTCAGATTTCTCATCTAGCTCGGGTGATGGACTTGTTAAAGAACTTGGATCAGCCATCTCAGGAACGTTTGATCCTGACCTTTTTCCTTCGGATGAAACATTGCGTGAGGGACTAGGCTCCATTGACCTTGAAGGATTACAGATGCTCACTGATCCACTTAATGTTATTACAGACCCAACTACAGAAGACAACTTCCGAATGGATCGCATGGATCGATTGTAGTAGTGGGAATGTGATAGTGGAGGTGTGTGCTCGATTAGGGAAATGTGACCATTTGTGTGCTGTTTTGTGTAAGAGTTTAACAGACCTGTGTTGACATACACAGGACAGCAGACCAAATGCAGGAGACCATTGGTGCTGCTAATTTTACATTGTTGAAAGCTTTCATATAAATTGAAATCCAAATTTATCTCAATGAGATTAACATTCCTTGAATTTACATGCTGTTGTCATTTCTCCTTCACCTGCTGTTGTGCTATCAACTGGGTAAAAACTTTCATGGAAGGCTGTTGTGTGTAAATTGGTATCATAATTTCTCTCATGTTTGCAAAACATGTACTTTTTTTTATATAGATATATATATATATATATACGAATTTCGTAATGGATGAAATGAATTACTTTAAGGAATGTTGTAGACATGATGTTAGATGGAGAAAACAAAATCTTTGTTTGGTAAGTGCCAAACTTATCTGGTCAGTCCAGATGTGTGCAGTGCAAATGTATACATGATCAGAAGACTGCTTGGTTAAAACTGCAGTTTTGTCTGCAGGGTGATTCACCCGGTGTATAGCATGTTGCCAAATGTACCTAAACTCCAATGCAATTAAAAAGTGAGACTTATCTTGCACTCAGTACTGGTAAGCATGCTCTAAATCATGCCCTTCATTTAGGTTAAGTTGGTATTGTTAAGAAACCAAGACAGCAGCGTGCTATCGCTCAAATTTAAAACTTGTGTTAATGCATGAGTTGCGTGATTTTTTTCTGTACAAAGTAGGCAATTGCTTGCAGCCCACTTTTCATTTGTAAATATTTTTAATACCATGATCTGAAATGTGTCGCTTGCTGCTTGCAATGTTTTTAGACAAAGTGGGATAATTTTGTTTTATAAGATTCTACAAACATACAAAAATTTTAAATATATTTTAGTTTAATTTTTGGAGCTGAGGTTGGCCTTGTTACTTCTGTGAAGAAAGTCAAAATGAGGAATTGAGGATGATCTTTCTTTGCGTCAAGTACTTACTGATTTTTGCCTTGCCTTCCCTTCCAAGCACGTACTTCTGAATTTTTATAATATTTTTTCCCTTCCATCTTGCTTAGCAAGTCATGTGTATACTCATTTCCAGAAATTTTAATTCACACAAGTGTAATGCCATTGCATTAACTTATTCTGCTGTTAACCAGTTTCATTGTCTCAGTTTGGTTCGGCTTATTTCCCCTTTTTTTTCTTTCTAAACATGAATTTTCCACTCCAAATGCAAATGGTTATAGTCTGATGTCAGCTCTCAAGCTGAATGTACAATGGTTTGCGGGTTGACTTTCAGCTTCTGTGATTTGATGACTGCTGCTGTTGTGGAAATAAACTGGTCATCACTTAGCGCACAGGTGACTGAAAGCAAATGGTGTAAAAGACATGTAATTGAATATTGATAGGTACTTAGTCATTCTCTCCTTTTTACATGTTCTTGGTCGTAATTTTATACCATTTTATCCTTGTACATTCTATTGTTGAAATTGTTTTAATTTTACATCTTGTAATTGGAACCATTGTGTGTGGTCAATTTGGCTGCTTCTGCAATGCTTTGTGGAAGTTTAGGATAAACTTTTAAAGATGAATTATTTTCTTTTCATAGTTCATTTTAAATTACAATAGGTCCCACAGCTCATAAATAATAATGTGGGGAAACTTTGGCCAAATGTAGTTTATCCTACATATTTACGGGCTATTTGATCTTTTCTTATAAGAAACTCTCAAGTAGAATTGTTTGGAACATCATAGCTTATCTCATATGCACACTTTTTCATAAATTCGATGAATGTTTTTAATTGTCTAAATTCATAATGCATTCAATTTCCCAAAAGTAATGTGCAATAGGGTATAGTCACATACATAAAAGAACGCACAATTTTAACTACTTTATATCTGTTACATAAATTATTTAATGTAAAATATGTATATTGCATAGGTCTCATGATATAACCTGTTAGAAAATGAGTACATGTGAAAAATAGCATGTGAAGAAAGAATTGTTCCAACTAATAGTTTTTTGATATTTAGCAGTAATTGAGAGCATAAACATAATTGTTTGTCTTGTGTTTCTCCCGCAGCGTGTGCTACTCTTTATATACAAACTAATAAATCAAGAAATAGCATGGATTTATAATTGTAAAAATAGAGAATTTTATATTGTTGTTACATTGTTGACTACAAACCAAATGGTTGCTATTTAAGTTGACTTGAAATTATAATTTATCTCTTGTTTATCTTACAAATTATAGTAGATTAAATATATATAATATATTAAAGAGATTCTGAATTCGGCATTACGAGCTGTGGTATGTTGGACCATGGGCAGTGTCTCTGCTTACTTCCTATTGTCTTCAGCTTACTCCTTGATGGAAATAACACCAGTGGATTCTTTAGATTGTTACTTTTGCTGTTTAGTATATGCGTACAAGATGAGAAGACTTTAGAATGTGATACAGGAAAATATTATCACAGGTATATTTTAATAAATACTCTATGACTTTTTATAGAGTTTCCTGTAATTCAAAGAAGGATCAGATCAAGTTACTGAACCATTGCTATCCAAAACACATTTTAGGATATGAGTACGCTGGAATATTGAATTAAGCAAAATAAAAATGAAATGTTGCTGCTACTTAGTGTCACATTATGTACCATGAAAACTTCCTATTTCAAAAACATAGGGACCAATAATTGATTAAATAATATCCACAACATATGGAACAGTGATTCTGTCCTTGTTATAAATCTCTAATCTTTGTTAATTTAGATTGCAATTATACATTATTTAACACAGTGGAATAAAGCATTTATACATTTCAATATCATTCCCATGTAATTTTCAAACTTGCTTTACATTGGTTAATAACTGGTTAAATTAATTCATTTAAAGAATATTGATTTTGAAAACATCTTCATTACAATGTAATTAGAAAATTGTGTAATCCCCTTTTTGGTTTATAAAATGTGGTTATTGCAGAATTGTTATAAATACAAGGATGGAAGCTAAGTTTTCTCAAATAACTTTTTTGAGAAATCAAAATGCAAAGTAAAGTCAAATATTGTATATGACATGCTACTGCTAAGTATATAAAAGTATAGAAACACCAAAATTCTCTTACAATAAAACATTGTTAAACGAGATTTTGTTGTAGTGTATACATGCTCCTATGCAAAACTATTCTTGGTCAATTTTTGTGTAGAGAATAAATGACAGATATAGACAACTGTAAATTATACAGAATGTAGGAGTATGTATTGGTTTAGATGTCAGCATGTTTGTAATAGGAGTTTTAAAAGCAAATGTTGATATTTTTAACCTATGACTAGTTTTGATTGGCTTAAGCCTTGATATTAGTTGCTGGTAGCAGAAAGTTAAGCCAGTTCATGTATCCTAGATTGTGGAAACTTTGTATGGCAATGGAATCGTGTGAGTAATGAACATTTGTGTGTCTTTATGCTTTTTATTGTCTGGTCATTTGGAGTGATGTCCTGTTTATGAGAAACATTAACATTTCTCTGAAATGAATTTTACTGTTCCTTGTCTTGATCTTTACAACACCAAAGCGGTCTAGTAATATTAATGTTAGTGTAATCTCTTACTAGAAACTGCCTGTTCTTTGCTGTCTAAACTGATACTCCTCAGGGGAACTTCACTTGTGGCATCCGATAAATTTTTAAATAAACTAATGCAATACTTATTCTTTCTGTGATTGATGTCTATTAAAGTTTATAAAGGAAAATTGTTCCCTATACTCTTGGGTCTTTTTAAGTGCTGTTTTTGCAATTCATGCATTCCATGCCTTGTTGCATTATAATGGCGGCACCTTGGTTTCTTTAAGTTATGTAATTGCAAGTGTTTTTTTTTTAAGCCATGAAGGGCAATTCAGCCCTTTTTCGTTTTCTTCCAAAACTAGTTACATTAGAAGACCATTTGAACTTGCTCTCTGTACAATTTCTATGTTTCATTTCATCTGGTTGCAGTACCTACTTGTTGGTTTAAACTTTTAACTTGGGTTGAAGGAGTCATATTGCATTTTGTGGTTAATTCATTTGTTGCACTACTCGCATAAGTTTGGAACCCTGCAAAACTTGGTTGTGTGTTAATGATATGTATCATCATTGTTACAAAGTCTGTGGTAATTTTTTGTAAACTCGTTGGATTGCTGGATATTTCTATCAGATGATTTATGACAGTTCTATTGTTTTGTTTTTTTCTCATCAGTGGAATGTTAAATGGAAATGGCTAGTACTTGGATTTCCGGTTGTTGGATTGTAAATTTCAGTGAGATTTAATATTTCCATATTGCAGTGAATGTTGAATACATGGGCTCCTTAGTGTTACACTGCATTTAAACTCATGTTTTCACATTTGTGAAAAGTACAATTTTGACCTGAATTTGAACTATTTGTAATAGATTCCCCTTATTAGACACAGCACAAGTACAAATTCTGTAGCACAATTTTTTCATAATATGTACAAATGTACAGACCTTAACTTTTCAAAATATTCAATACTGCTTTAATAGTGATCTTGAGTGTGGAAACATGAGTACAGTTATCATAACATCTGAAACTAGCTGAAATGTGTTATCATTTGGAGGCAGTAAATGTAGAAGTGCTTTAAACGGATGTATGAATGTTATAAAATAAATGTATTCGATTGGTTTTAGAATAGTATGAATGAAAGTGTGCAATTGTAAACTAAGACGTTACTCCTAGTTCTTAAAGACACCCATACTATTCTATTGTATATATTAGTTATTAAACATATTTTGGTTGTACAATTTTTATATAACTATGAATATACATATACATATTGAATTTATGAATTTTAATTGGACATGTTATAGCATGAGCTGTAAAATGGTTGTTTTTTATTTTATTTTATTTTTGTCTTAGTCATGTAATTTACTTTTTCAGAGGGCTTGTGCAACCATGTAAGGATCTATTTCTAGGTTAAGATTCGCTGAACTTCTTAATGAAGCATTATATTAGTATGACGAATTGAAATCATGTTTATAATATTTCATTTTATATTGAAATATATAGACATTTGTTTCTATACTGTATTTCAGTCAGTACAAATTGTTTGAAGAGATTTCTTTAATTTGAGAGAAAAATCTATTATTCTGCCTTGGATCTTTCACATGCAGTTTGTTTTTCTGTATATTGATACCAACATCATTCATGTGCTCCTACTTTTTCCCTGCTTGCAAGCTGACCAAGGATTTATATTGTCTTAGGACTGTTTATAGTATGTTATTGTGTGTAGAATTTTTTCATGGAGATTTCTGCCAAAGTCATGAAATTTAATGTATCGTTTGTACTCTGTGAGCACATGCCTATTCTTTTTGGCACAATTTAACAGTATATATCCTTGGTCACAGATATCAGAATTTATTTATTGTTTTTGAAATAAAGGTTATTTAAATTGAGTTTTGTGGTAACTTGTTCTTTGTGATTTTTTTGTGCTTGAAATGTGTTTTGGTTTCTATGTTGATTGGCTGTTTCATTAATCACCAAAAATATGAAAATGTAAACTGCTATCACAATTCCAAATTTAATTCTGGAACTCTCATATAAGTTTCAAAGAATGTCAGAATATGATAGCGTAAGATTTGGCTGTAATACTGGTTTGGGGTAGCACATAGCTCATAAATTAATTCAATAAACAAGTGCATTGCACAAGTAAGGGGTGCTGAATGACGACCCCACTGCCCACAGTGATGTGAAGTTCCTGTTCAAAAAGATTTTAAAGGTACCATGGTTAAAAATTATGTAACAAATGTATATCATCCAAAGATAGATTTTTTATCAATGAAATCTGTTCTTCAAATTAGATATATAATTATTTCTACATAGTTTTTGTATAATTTTCCGTGAAATCAAAACAGTAAAAAAAGGAAAAAAATTCATAAAATCTATTTAAAATTTTTTCTTTGAATTTCTTGTATGGATGGATTTATTACAGACAGGGGAGGCTGTATGAGACCACTAACATGTGAGAGTTGCTTCCATGTAACTCCAAACTGCAATTTTAAGGTCGAGATTTTATACAGGTTCTGGGTATACGAACCCAGTTCAATGAACACTGATCTCGTACAATTACCTGTTGGGCAATGGATTATGGAAGAATCAGGATACAGAGATGATTCACAAGAGACTGAGAATGCCACCTAGGCCACAAAAAAAACAGCTGAAAATATTCAAGCCTTATATGAGTTTCGAACCCACAGCCTTAAGTGTAGCTAGCTGCCCCAAAACTTTCTGGTACAAAACCAGCAGACTAGGCCTACAATTTGTAAACATGTTAAGGTTTTGTAGAATATAATTTAATAAAAAGACAGCATAAGTAAAATTGACCATTTTATGCAAATATGGCCTGTAATCCTTTTTACAATATTGAATCTAGTATGATATTTGCGAGCATTCATTACCATAGCAATAATGTAAACATAATTACTTACAAGTACTTAAACATAATAACTTTAAAAGCGACAACCATCTACTACTCACTGATGGACAAATTTCTCAAAATAATACAACTTCACAGAATGTTAAATATATTACGTACATATTGTCCCAATTAACACTCTTAGTTATCTTTTACATATATTGAGGAAATTGTTTTATCAAAATTGATGGGGGATCCAAAGGGAACCATGCCTCTCCCACAAAGCCAACAGTTTATGTAATTTTACTGATTGGTTAAAAATAATTATCATATATCATCACATCCAAAGAAGTATTCCCATTGTAAACAAACTTGTACAAAGTGAATTGGTCTGCCCTTGCTCTGAAATACATTCTGAAATTGCCCCATGGCCCCCTAATATTAAAATTGTTTTCAAACTATCGCATGATTCATTGCTTTGTACTGAATATAATATGTACATAGATGTTAAAGAAAAAGTGAGAGCCATTTGAAGAAAATCTCAATTAAGCATTGTTAAATTCTCACTAGTTCATTCAAAATTTTGAAAAAAATTTAGTATCTGAGTATACATCTAATTTTGAACAGATTTCATTAAGAAAAAATTATATCTTCAATCATTTTGTAGGGCGGTATCCAAAAAATTTTGAACTAGGTAATTTGTAAAAATTTAGAAGCTTTAATGAAAATCAAATTGTACCATTTTTTGGCATCGTTAACCCTTTTCTGGAAAACATTTTAAAGAAACAATTTGCCATTTTTGAGAACATATGCAAAATATTTCCGGGGCTTAATGAAACATTACCATAAACATTGTATGATTGATTTAAAATTCGCGGGGCTTCGCTTTCTGTTTCAATCATTTCTGAGCCAAATTCCTATAGATCCCAAAAGTAAGGAAATTAATTAATAGATACAAAAGGTTAAATTGGGATTTCTGAAAACATGCAAACAAAAGCTCATTTCGATTGATCGGGATTTTATGGTGGACTGGAGTCAGTATCTAATTGCTGTTTTGGTGTTGTGTTTTTTTTTTTTTCACGCACCTATACTTTGATTTTTTGAGGCCGAAGACATTAGGTCATTGTTACACCTCCTACATAATAAAATGAATCTTTTTGACAGTGATAAGCATATTTCTGAGGCTACGATCCACGTTGAGAAGGTCGTTTGCAAATTAATTAAAAAGATTCATAACCTAATGTCGTCGGCCACTAAAAAATCGAAGTCCTATAGTCTCGGATCAATACTAATCATGCAAACAAAATCTTATTGCGATCTATCGGAATTTTACGGTGGACTGGACTCGACATTGATTGCTTATTTTCTTGCTATTAGATTAATAAAGTTTAGTGCTTCTCCTAAACGAAGAGATGAATATAATTTAAACTATTTCATGGATGAAAGAATAGGGGCTGTAGGTGATGTGTTCTCTTGAAAGCTCACGAAGCAAGATTAGCAGACAAATGGAGTTGTTTTAGAAAAAGAAATATCTGGAGAATTGCCTTGGAGACCGAGAGTAGTGGCATTTGTAAGCATGCAACATTGAGCGAACCTTGTCTCATTTCAAGTGTGCGTTGAGATTCTTTGAAAGCCCTTCACGTAAAACAATCTTAAGATTAGACACATGAGGCATTCCACGTCAAATCACGCACTTACAAAACACCACTGTTCTTTATAAACTTGAAACTTTTTTTTTATGAGATCTAGGGTTGAAAATAGGTGACACGTATTATTTCTAATCCCACATCTTTCTGAAATATTACCAATTATTCTTTCCGAAGAATCCTGCACGCGCTAATGTATTGCGCAAATATTACCGTTTCCATAAGAAAAATAAAATTACACTTAAATTAAACTTAAAAAGATGTATTTTCATGTGATGTAAATATAATTTTTGTAAAATATTTAAAATATATTTTAATTTTTAATATGCAAATTTTCACATTAGGCCGACTCTTAAATTAATTTAAAAAAATACGTATTTGTACACGAATGTTGAATAGCTCTGCCAAATTTCAAAGCGTGACACAAACAAGTTATATTTTTAAACTAGTGCTACAGAATGGCACAAACTTTCTCGTAGTAAAGTTTTCTAATTTCGTTGGTGTGGACTGCCTTTACGGTCTTGCCCCATGCTCCTGCCAGCTGCCATCTATCGTCCCCTACAGTACATATTTTTTGACATTTTCTCAACTTTTCGGTTTCCTAACAGTAGAACCAAAATTTTCTTCAAGAATATTAAAGAAGAATAAAACCTCGTTCTAAATAGAACTTTTGATTAAAAAAATTTGAAACTTTTTTAAGAAAATAGCGATAAATCCTTACTGTGAATACGAAATTTGAAGCTCTTTTTCACAGAAATCTTTTGAGTTGAGAAAAAACAAATGTGCAGGAAGTGGTTATCAACAAAAGCGGATAAAGATAGAATATCAAAGAATCAGGAAAAAAATCAAAGAGAAATCAGTAAAGCTAAGAATGAATGCTGGGAACAGACTGTGAGGAAATGGATAGACGTCTAGGGAACACCAAGTCTAACAGAGCTTGGAGAGTAATAAAAGGAATAAGAATGAAAAAAAGGCAAATCAGGAATAGTTTCAATTAGTATGCGGGACTGGAGTGACCATTTCAGAGGTCTTTCAACTAAAAATAGAACTCCGTTTTTTTGCAATCCCCTCAACAAGAAGAGGCGCAAAGCATAGAAACACCTAAAATGCCTATTGTCGCAAATGAAATAAGAGCAGCCTTGGCCCTTATGAAGAATAGAAAGGCCCAAGGCCTAGGTAATATCAGTGTAGAACTCTTAAAAGCAGCACCCGATAGTGTGATAGAAATACTGGCAACAATTTTTAACAAGTGTCTACAGGTAAGTGATCCATCAAGTGAGTGAAAAAAGGTCTTCATTAGGTTCTCCAATTTATAAGAAAGGAAGTAGGCGAGACTGAAACAACTATCGTGGGATAAGCGTAATGTGCACAGTAGCAAGACTTTACCGTAGGATCCTAAAATATAGAATTGAACATCATTATACAGAATCGTAGGAACAAAATGGTTTCAGGGTAGGAAGGTCTTGTATTGATGGTAGTCACATTAAAAAATCGAATAGAAAAACAAGCTGAAAGAGGAAGGAATGTCCATCTCATATTAATTGACCTACAAAAGGTATACGATTGAGTGCCATTAAATAAGTTATCGCCAAGCATGAAAGAAAGTGATATCAAGCCAACCTGTATCAATGCATTATATAGTGATAATAACAGCTCTGTCAAAGTAGGTAAAGGACTCTCTCCAGAATTTCAAGTGAATAAGGGGTTATAAGGAGACAGCTCATTAGCCCCTCTCTTATTTAAAATTTATCTTGAAGAAGCGCTTAACAATTGCAAAAGGTAGTGTAGCAAAATGGGATTGCCAATAGAAAATGATATACTGTACACTCTGCTGTTTGCCGATGATGAATGAATTCATTCATTCCTTGACATTGGAGTGTCTGTCGTCAACTGTTAGCTATCTGATATCACCTGTGGTGAGTGTGAGTTAATTTCGTAATGTTTCCTCGATTGTTCTACTGCAGAGGTAATTCAATGGGATAGCAGTTCCCTCACTAAGCACCTGATGTAACAAAACTAGTTACGTAACGTTGTGCAATTGCTGGAATAAATGATTGTCATAAAAACTTTGGATACTTTTATTTGCAAATGATATCAAGACGTGTCGTCGGCTGTCAGAAAGTGTTAATGTTATGAGATTTCATTATGTCTAATATAGGTGGTGCAATGAGTGCAGTAATGTGTGGCAACAGCGCATAGAACTGTCAGAATCGCCTATTCGCTGCCGGTACTGTAAGAAGATCTGGGCATGGACACCTCGAGAGCGGAAGAAGCGTGGAAGACCACCAAGAAGTTGGAGAAAGAACATCCAAGAAGAAATGGAGGCAAGAGGCCTCAAGAATGCAGACTGAAAAGATCGGATGCGGTGGAAACTGAGACGCGAGAAGCGGCGCCAGCCGTAAAAATCTCACAGCTATATATATATATATATATATATATATATATATATATATATATATATATATATATAGTGACGTCATGGGATTAGACAACCCCATAACGCCACCATCAGCTACGAAAAGAAGCCCACGAACAGAGAGGAGTAGGAGTACGCGGCGGAGCGATGGCTTGTAAACGCGCCATCTACCACAGCTTTTCGAACTCTGACGCCCGAACAGCGAATAATGTTTTTCCGGGAGGTCACGAAAAGAGGAGAATATTCACCCCTCCAAAATTTCCCCAGGCGCGAGTACCATAAGTATCGCGGCGCGCCTCGGAGGACTCCTTTGACTATATGCAGCAGCGACGGCGACTAGACTGAGCTCTTTTTGACTGCAGCAGCGACGGCGATTGTAACTTGATAGCATAGGAGTTTATTTTAACTGGTAGTTAAAAGTTAGCTTGTGAAGCGTATCTTCGAAAGTGAGGTAATTAAGAAGTGGAGTGCACAACATTCTTCGCATTCACAATATTTGAGAGAGCAAGTGAAGTGACTGTTTGACTCCGAAATAATTTCAAATTTGTAAAATTCGCGCAGAAGGACATTAACTAAATCCAGCATCTCATATTGCACGCTGAGACCACACATGCCCAAAGTGTGGTAGGTAGGCCGAGCATTTCAAGCATAACTTCAGCTACATTAATTATTCGAGGCTGGAAGCGCGAACGAACTTGTACGAGGCGCGGTAGAAGAAGGACGACCCCAGGAAGAGCGAAGCGTAGGTGAGAAAGATTTGGACTGGAACGAGAATCGTACGAGTTGGAGAACGGGAGAAGGGTGTGGAAATTGGAGGCGTGGCAGAGTCCGGAGTTCGAGAAGAGGAAATTTCTAACGTCGTGGGACAGCAAGCGAAGACGGTGGCAACGCGGGACTGCGAGCGGCAGAAATCCCCAAGGTTACCTACAGGCGAGCGATGCGGAGCTCTTGAGGTAAAGGAACTGGTAACTTTTATGCGGCGATCAGTTGGGGAAAGAGAATAGCCGTAAAATACACGACAATTCGTGTTAAAAGTGGGTGAAAAGTCCAGAATAGGTGGGAGAAGTATTCCGAACGATGTGAGTGGCAGTTTCAAGTTCATTTACTGCACGTGTCATTAAATTCATTCAAAGAGGCCATACCTTGTACAATTTTACGTAAATAATTCATGATTCTCACATGTTGTACAGTTGATGTTATCTGGAAAAGTCACAGTTTATTGTAGTGTGTTAAAAGTAATTGCTTTCTGTTATATGTAAAGGGGTCAGATTTAAGTAACGTGTATATTACGTTTTATTGTTTTTTTCTCTTTAAAGTTCAGTGTTATAGTGAGTGCGAAGCCCAAGGCTAGCACCTGTGAAAGGGATTCCTTAAAACAAGTGTAAAAATCATTTTAAAAGCCGTGCACGGAAAAACTAGAGGTTAAAAGAGTAAAATAATTTTGTAGATGAAAATTCAGAAAGATAAATGAGCAAATTGTAAATTGTAATTGGTGAAAGTGTGTTCAGGCAGTCGAGGTGACGCTAATTTTTTTTTTGTTTTGCCTTGTTTTCCTTTTTTTTTCAGTGACCAACTACTTAAAGTGCATTATTCTGTTATATAATTGTGTCACTGTTATTTTGCATTGAATATATGTTCATTTTATTCGTATTTTATCTGATTCATTGTGTCAAGGGTTCAGACCTTTCTCATACCCAAAAGATCCTGCTTCCTGAGAATTTTAAGCTCGCTTCACGAGCATTCATACTAGCACGCTCACACCACGTGTGGAAGGTAGTAGGAGGGTGTGTTAGAATATATATAT
>BLKR01001416.1:0-292983 GCA_011170035.1 Teleogryllus occipitalis
AAGTTTGAGAACAGTTGTGTGTTTAGAGCAACGCAGTCAATTACAGAAGGATGAAATAATGTCAACTACACCTCCTCAAAAACCCCACAATAAATGTATATTCAGAACTTCTTCAATAGAAGGACGTGGGCATGTGTATCATCGTCAAAAAGGACCACTAATACAGAAAATGTTCAAAATGTGAGGTATGTTCTAGTCATACCGGCAAAACTAAAAATATTTTAACACAACCTTGCTGGAAATGACTATGATATATTTCTAAATGCAAGTAGTATTAGGTTCTGATTGATTAGTGATTCCGGGCGCGTCAACACTAAGCTCATTAGGTCCGTACATCAGTGCATGTTGTTATCCCGGGAGGTGGCGGTGATCTTCCCCCGCTGAATGGTGACATCGGGCGCCTCCCACATGACACCTTACGTGGTTTTCTCCCACCACGTATCTCCCACCAGCAGGGCATCATCCCAGGCGGGGCAACTGTAAGCTCCCGACTGGTCTCCCGATATGCGTGGTAGTGTAGTGCACGTAAGTGTATGTGTGCGTAAGTAAGGGGCGATGATAGGACAAGGAAGAGGGAGGAAAGATAACGCGCGGTACGTGACCTGTGTATAAGGGTACTGCACCGGAATTTTTCTGGTATTGATCAAAACCTCTGCAAACTACCGGGGGCAAAATTCAACTAGCTTTCTACCTAAATTCGGCTAGATTTCTATCGAAAATCTTGTCATCGTCGGGACACGAATCTTAGGACATCCAGGTCAGAGGCACTACGGTGACAGCAATTAGAACCACCTAAGCCTGTATTAGTTCTTAAATATACACATTTTCCTTCATTTATTATGAAATTTATTATGGAACCCACCGTTGACTAGCGGAGATGTTCTCGGGATCCAGGAACCATTGGATACCCCTATTAACTCATTTATTATCTTATACCCAACTACAGACCCCCCTCAATATTATTACTGACTGTGCATTCATCTATTGTGTAGTCTCTCACAACCTTTCGAAATATGTCCATTGGGGAAAATTCATTACGATTTTAAATGTGAAAATGCAATTACAGAACAGAATTTGAGCATGTTTCATTGCATGTAATTGTGTTTTAAGAATGGTAGGCGTCGTAAGTCACAAACGAAAATTGTAACCGTTAATATAAACGATACTCAATAAAATGTTATTATTGTTGGGAGGAGGAAGGTGGGGTGAATAAGAGAAAATTAATAGCATTTTGGTGGAATTGCAATGAGGGATTGGATTAAAGAAGTATTTTAGAAGGAAAATTATAAAGTGATTAATATGATCTAAAAGCTAACTGAGATGTTCGTGCAAAGTGTAGTAGTAATAAAATAGTATGTGAGGTTCTGATATTTGCACAGACTGGCGCAGGTCGTGAGCGATTAACAGTGCATGCAGAAATTTGATGAGGAGAGACGCTAAGTGATGAGTTATGAGAGCGCACGATTCGGATCGGTAGACGCAGCGGCGAAAGAGAGAGAGGTGGTCAGCCGGGCGGCAAACGGGCGCAGGACAGATGTAGAGGCGTGTACGAAGTGTTCGGAAACGGAGAGAGATGATGTAAAGCGGCGACCATGGTCTAACGGTTAGCGTATAGGACTATTATACCCAAGTTTGCGGGTTCGAATCCGATCGAAGCCGTGGATTTTTAAAGGCGAAAAAATCCTTCGTACGCCTTCCTTCGGAGGGGAAGTAAAGCTGGATGTCCCATGTTAGTAGATTTACTGCATGTAAAAGATCCTCAAGCCTGAATGATGCATCTGAGCTAAATTCAAATTGCCTGTTTCGTCGCCCAAGTAATACTTTCTTTCTCCCATGGTTGGTGAAAGAAGCGTAGCGAAATTTGCGTGGTCAGACGGAAGAACAGGCCTCATGGCCTGAGTCTCGCCACGTAAAACAAGGCACATTCAATTGAAAGTAGAATCGAGGGTGTGTGAGATTCGAGAGCGGACACCCGCGATCATGTGCGGGGAAGGGCTTGAGCATCGAGTTGGACATTGAATTATTGATTAGTGTTTCTATACGCGTCAACTGTGAAGATCGTTAGTCCCGCAAGGGTAGTACATGCTTTTTTCGTGCGAGGTTGCGGTGATTTTACCACACTGAATGGCAAGATCGAGAGCCGACCTACATTTGAGCTTACGTGTTTTTCTCAACCAGATATCTCCCACCAGCGGGGCATTGCCCGAATCTGGTCGCGCTCTAAGCAACCGTCTGATTTTCTAGAATGTGTGGTAATGTAGTGCATACATTAAGTGTATGTAGTAAGGTGTGTGGATAAGACAAAAGAAGGAAAGAACAGAAACGACTTCTCTTGATAGTACATAGGCCACTGTTTTTAATTTTAAGATCGATGAACATGAGAAGACGGAGACAATACGCGTGGCTGAGAGTGTGGTGAAGAGCAAGCTGGAGGGCGCGTGGGGCGGGGTGGAGCATGGTGACGGGGATGTTGCGGGGAAAGGGCGCGATGAGCGTGGCTGAGAGTGTGGTGAATTGCAGGCTGGAGGGCGCGGTGGTGCGGGACTGAGTGTGGTGACGGGGATGTTGAGGGGAGGGTAGGCGAGGGGCGAGCCTGAGAGTGTTGTGAAGAGCAGGGTGGAGGGAGGGGGGGCGGGACGGAGTGTGGTGACGGGAATGTTGAGGGGTGGGTGGGCGAGGGGCCTGCCCGAGTGCGTGGCGAAGAGCAGAGAGGTGGGCGGGGTAGGGTGGTACGGAGCGGAAGAGAGTGGAGGCGGAAGTCGATGAAGCGCACGAGGCGTCTGGAGTAGATCAAAGACAATGAGGGCTGCGGCGGCGTAATCTGATAGAGCAGCTCTAATAACTGCCTCCGAATGAACGCGCGCGTTCGGGCCATTGAAGCTCTGCCAATTAACAATATTAAGCTGTCATGAACTGCGCTTTGCGGCGACACCGGGGCGCTCAGGTGCACGTAAGGCTGCGCATGCGGCGTTCAAGTCCTTGTAGAGAAAGAGCCAGGGGGTCCTTAATCGGATGGCACGCTTTAGAATGATTCACTTGCACTAGATCACAATAACTCTTCAAGTGAATTGCAATAACGTGAGTCTGCAATGATTTCTATTTCTATTTATGGTGCACGTGTGGTGTTTCGCTGGGTGAGATTTGGTGAGGTGATGTTGGGTGTTTTGTCTTGGGGCGATTGCGTTGCGCATGGTGGTGATGATGGTGTTTGATGACATTTGGTGAAGGAAGGGTGTCGTTGGGCTACATAATAGTGAAAGGGGGTTGTCTGATATGTCAAGAGTTGAGGTGACCCATGGTGAGGTGGGTCAGATAATATTGGAAGATGGCGTTGCGCGTGGTGAGATATGGTGGAGTTTCGTGATATTGGGTGAAGGAACGTAGGTGGGGTGTTGTTGGGCTACATAGTAGTGAAAGACGGGGTTGGCTCATGTGTCACGAGTTGAGATGACCCATGATGAAGTGAGGTGGGTCAGATAATAGTGGAAGATGGCGTTGAGCGTGGTGTCTTGGGCTAGGTGATATAAGGTGTTGAGACGTGAGATCAGATGGAGTTGTGGCAGGTTACGAACGGTGAGGTGGGGTGAAGTGTCGTTGGGAGTTGAAGAAATGCGTTAGACGCAGTGTGAAGGGACACTGAGCAAATAAACAAGTCGCGGGCGGCGCGAAGGCAGCCTGTGAAGGGCGAGCGAGTGGGTGGGTGTGAGGCCGCGCACCCGAAGCCTGACAGCGGCGATAACGAGCAAACTTCCTTATCGCCCGCGAGGCCGCAGACGAAGGGCGGGCGCCCGAAATCGACTGCGGCCGCGGCGTCGGCTCGTCCTGGACGCTCCCTCTTCCCCCTCCCCCTTCCCCAACTCGCGCTGGGTGCCCGGTAAAAGACATCGGGAGCGTTTTGTCCTAATATAGTACTTTATTCACCTGAAAAGTTGGTAGTATTCATACCTAAATTACATGTAATTTTGTTGAAAAATAATTTTGCTCGTTTATTAATTTGGAACAATTGAGGATGCGATATGTTTGTGGCTTTGTAACCAAGCACACAGTTCATTTATATTGTGATAATTCTTCTGTCTGCAGAGGGGGAATGAAACCCGTAGCATGTTGTTCGTACGGATTCTCGTATTACAATATTTCTCTTGTGTTGTTTTTTCTGCATCCATGTAGAGCTGTTGAAGTGTGGTCCATCCGTATAGTTTTAGTAAACAATGTTCATGTATCTCTCTTCTAAACTAGACAGGTAATCTGTGAGCAATTTTGAATTAAATCTATTTCAATAAGAAGCTTTTACAAAAACCTTTTCTTCAACATTTTGAAATAATTTCTTAAACTTACAGATGGCATTTGAAATTAGAAAGCCTCGGAGTAAAAATTAGCATCGTAAACAGTTTTGATTTTACCCACTCCTTTTACTTTTGTTCATTTTTCTCTCCAATCTCATCGGGAGAGGTGGCATCAACTGATGTGGCAGGATTTCCGACAATAGCTTTTCAGCTAGGTCGAATTCAGTCTCTGTCTGGAGTAGAATTCTAGAAACTGGCTTCTCTGATCCGTAGTTTTCCGAGGTTTCTCCAGGTGAATGCATAACAAACGGGCCACGGACCACGCGCAATCTTTCCTTCCACGGCCACACACACACACACTAACATGCACTATACTACCACACATGCCGGAAGACCGGTCGAGAGATTAGAACTTGTCCCGGCTGAGACAGTGCCCCGCTGGTAGAAGATACCTGGTTGAGGGAAACTCCACTAGTCGAGGGTAGGCCAGTGCCGGATCTGGCCATTCAGTGGGGGAAGATCACTGCCACCTCCCGATAAAAAACATGCACTACACTTATGGAAATAATAACTTCAGTAGTTGACCTGCCGGGAATAATTAAACCACCAACTAACTCTCCAATCTCCTTCTCCTTCTTCTTCTGTCCGCTGCAATAGCTCAGCGCCATTATCGTTGCCATTCCAGCGAATCTGACTGGAAGATCGTAGTGTTCCATTTCCAACAATTGCGTCTTTTCGACCTTAGCTTCGCAGCTAGGCGGAATTCAGCTGCTGCCTGGAAGAGACATTTCATGGTCTGATGATCTGATCAGTATTTTTCCGTTGTTTTATTAATCAATGATACGCAAAGCGGGAGCGGCACAATAAGAAACGGGTCTTATACCACGCGCAATCTTCGCTCTCTCATTGTTTTTACACATACACATTACACACACACACACACACACACACACACACACACTTTCATGTACTTCACTACTATAAAATTGAAAAACGTGGCGGGTGCATGTGCGAAACTGACGTGTAGGTCGGTGCCACATCTCACATTCCAGAGCAAGGCTTGGAATAGAACTATCAGGAAGAGAACACTTTAAGATATCAAATAGAATCATATACAGGAATTATATGACTATGTAGTGCGATAAAAATACTATTAATTGATGAAATGTGAAGATCGAAGTATTTTAATTTTTCAAAAGTTTGTTCATATTGATAGAAAGCACATAAGACACGTGTATATACATTGTCGATACACAATGGAAAACAAAATGATATTCCTATTTCTTTTATTGCAGCACTGTAAACTCGAGGCATTTTCTTACGATACTTTTGTGCAAGATTATTTTAAAATAATTTCGTTAAGTCGATGTGGACGAGCCTATTCGCTTTAACATGTGTTATTTCAATCACCTTCCACTCTGAACGATCAGCATCCACGTGCCTGCTGTTTAAACTTTCAGCGCCTGTTTGACATTGCAAATACGGCAGGAAAGCTTTAAAGTGAAAATTGAGAGGCCCAGTGAAAACCAAGGGAAATAGATGAAGCGTACTACAAACATTCGGCAAAGCCCAGGAAAAGGACCCGTCAAACTTTCAGGTTAGTGTTGCTATTTGAGTTTTCTGGCGAAAACGTTCATAACGCACACTGAATATTCATTCGTACTTCCATTGTATTGCGGTGTCCAACCAAAGTTAAGCTATAACGAACTTCCCAATCTGTGGCGGTTTATTACAAAGCATCATTTACGAGGAACCGTTCAAATTGACGTCACTTGCAGATTCGATGGGAAGCAACCGACCGTTTATAACCCCCTACTGTAGCCTGAAAACTCGTTTCCATTGAAAGCTAACTTTATTTTCTCCTCTGATTAATGTTCAGACTTGTATAAACCCAACAGGATTATCAAAGGACATTCTGATGAAGCGACATTTCAGTCTCTGAGATCGAGCAAAAACGACGCAGCGCGTTTACTTTGAGGTATTCGTGGAAATAATGAAATAACTTTTAAACAGAGAAGTCACACGGGCTAGATTGCATATTTGTGCAAGCTGCGTTAAAACGCTTGAGTGTCTGCTCTTGATACAATAATGGGAATTGTATTAAAACTAAAAACATATTCATAACTCATTTGCATTGGGCAAACTAACGAGTGAAATCACTAAAAGCTTTGAAACAATTTCTTTTATAAAATCTTAACTTTTAAACGCTTGTATATCCAAATATTAATTTCTCTTATTCTAATTAACCCTAGGTCGATCTGCCGGACGCGATTGGTCGACGGCTGTAACCATGGAGCTATGGATATAGGGACCTCCCCCATATTGGCCACCTCCACCATATTGGTGAGTCCAGAAAGCTTGTAGGGTAGACAAACAGCGTGTGAGTACTCTGTGGCATATAGCTGTGCTCGTGTTCAGTTGTGTTATTTTGCATCGGTTTTAATATTTAAAAGACTTGTTCAGAATAGCTAGCTTTTTGTAACAGTTCGTTATGGTTACTTGTATGACTAACGGCTGTACAAACCGTACGGGAAAATCTGAAATTACTTTCCACAAGTAAGTAGCTACTCCATGTAATTTGGAACATTTAGTTTCTTTGTAAGTTATTCGGTAATTTTTTTTGAATTTTTTCTTAAAGATTTCCTGCAGATCCAAAGAGCATTGTGAATTACTGTGAATTATTAAGAGCTTTTTAGATTTTGACTAAAAAATACATGTATTTCATTACGCTAATCCACAATTTCTCATAACTGGTGTTATTACTGCATCCTTATACTCAGTGTGTCCATGCTACGACGCAGATGTCACGAGGCGAAGAAGAAAGAAGCTTCAAAGTCTTTACGCGTGCCACATGACAGCCGAATTTTGGGGTTCTAGAACCCTACACAATCGACAACAGATTTTTTCTACTTCACGCCGCTAGTCTGGATCTAATGTACAAAGAATGATGTTCGGTTTGTCCGAGATTAAAAAGAGAAGTGCTGGGACATGGGGGAGCGAATGGAATTTTTGAGAGGTTTATCAATAATTTTTCAAAACGTCGTCGACGAGAAGGAGGACGGACGTCGCAGTTAGGACAGCAATGCTCGAAGAGCGAAATGAAATGATTCGTGGCCTTGTGGGTCACGCGAACTTGCAGTTCGTTCGCTCGCAATTGCTCGCAGTCAAAGGCACATGTTAGCGGAAGATCAAAAGTGTTTCAACGCTAATTTGCATGGTGGAACACGTTTCCTGGATGGACTTTTCTCAAGCCAGACATATAACTGCCACACATGAAAAGCACTATAGAATTGGTCGCGATGTTTTGCAACCACTTCCTCGCATGATATGTAGACTTTGCAGAAATATTACAGTTATATGATAATTTTAAGGTATAGGTTCGATACAACGAACAAAATTCGTCGTTGCTAGAAGTTCACTATATTTACTGTCACTTTTGTGTGAACGCACAGTGTTCATAAGATCTTACTGGAGGATTGCAGAAACCAACTCAATTAACACTTCCTTTTGTTTTTCTAGTTTCTGTTTCCTTTCAATAATGTGCAATATATCAGCCATGTTTACAAAAGATAATAATTTGCTAGTATTTCCATTGAGCCTCTCTTCCACTACCGTCATTGAAAATATAGAATAATATTCTCTTCTACAAATGATATTAATGCCAGAAAGCATGTGTTTTGTAGCATCACTATTTTGTTTTCATTTTTGCGCACCAGCATGTATTTCATATATTTCTACTATTAGCAAGTCGTAAATTATTTTTTGTATCAAATCTCGTGGCAAACTTTGAATGTAACGAAAGAGGAATATCATCTGAATTATTCATTCCCGCTTGGTCAGTGGGTTTATCGTCCTGGAAAGTTTTCCGTGTCTTTTTGGTTTGTGTTAAATAAGGGTCATCGCAAAGCCTCCTTGGCCATTGTGTCAGCCGGATCCCCTTGTCATAGCGCAACTAATGTTGCAGCGCGACGAGGAACTTTAGGACCCTAGGATCACTAGTGAGATAAAAATTATGAAAATTGACTAATAACATAGAACCGTTTCAGGGGCAATGGAATATGCAGAACAAGGTTAGCCAGAGAGGTCGGGAAAATCACATGAGTGTAATAATGTCTGAAACAAAACTGTTCGTATAAAATATATCCTGGGGTTCAAATCCTCTTACGTGACCTCTCCCGGGGAAAATTCAATCCCATCATAACTGAACTGTGGTAACCCCCCAATCAGAAGCGGGCTTGGGGTTACGCTCAGCCGCTCTGCTGGTGGAGGGGCGCTTCCCATTCACGGGCGGAGGGGGTTAAAACCTCGAGCCCAGCAGCGGAGGGTCTCTCTTTCGACACGACTTCCATGCTGCTCGCGATGTGCGTGGCATAACCGGCGCCCGCTAGTAGACGAGTGGACGAGGACGGAACCCTGTCCTTCTGCGCTAGGCGTGGGCACCGCAGGCGCCGCCCCACCAGCGTCAGCCGCTGGTTTCTTCGGTGGCCGTCCCGCAGCGTGCAACTTCGCTGCCAACGGCGGCAAGCTTTTCCCGCTCCATGCGATAGCGGCTACCTGCCACTGCCGGCTATTGACCTGCGCTGTCGGCGCCACCTTCATTAACCAGGACACCGTCGGCAAGAACGCCGTCCTACAAAAATTATTATTACGTTGATTTTATTTTCGTATAAGTTATTGTATTTTTTGTGCACCATTAAAATGAATGAAACATTTCTCAGTTAAACATCGAAACCTAGATCCTATAATCACAACAAGTAGTATGTGAACAACAATCCTATATGAACAACAGTAGTATTTTCTTTACTTACGATGTTTCTTGTTTTTAAATTCATTAGTAACAAATCGGAGCATTCAGAAACGACGCAGGGTATATTATAATCTTCAGACTACTTTCTGGCAAACGACGATTTCCGAGTTATGACTAAATTTAAAAGGTATTAAATTCTTCAGACACATTAGAGCGTAGAGTCCAAGATTCTATTGGGAGAACGCGATTTCGTTTTGGAATGATCTTCTTCTCATTAAAGGACGTCTGACTCCCGTTGGCGCGTTCGTTAATCGGGAATTAATACACTTTTGCAGGAACGTGTGGCGGGGCGCGGCGGGGCGCGCTCGATACCCGGCAAACAGGAGATCAGACGCGACTAATGAGCAGCGCTGGCGCTTAATGGAGCGCCCTGGGCCACGACATCTACTCTCTCAAGCATAATGCTCCCTAATTAGGGGTAATCGGCAGCTTCGCCGAGCTGCTGGAGCGTGCACCCTTTCGCGAGCCGAGATGCGCTCGTCTAGGCGACATTTACAGAGGCAACCTGCTCCAGGAGGCGGGATTTGCGTCTGGTGGAATAACGAATGAGCTTCCATACATAAACATTTGAGCGCGTTCAGAGTTGGGATGTTCCCGCCGAATACCGTTTTCTCCATTTCGTCAGTCTTCCATATGAGGTTGAGATAACAGTTTCTGAAGAAAGGAGTGAGGGCAGGATAGTGGCAGGGAAGAGAAGATTGCGCGTGGTCCGTGACCCGCTGCTTGGAATAGGCCTGCTAAGTTAGGTGCCACACTTGGCGTGCCACAGGTCAACGCTTGTCTGCGGGCAAACTGCTTTAGGTGGCTCAGATCAACTGATGTCACTGCAGTACCTCTGAACGACATGTCCTAGGGTTTGAGCCTAGACGACGGTAGGATTTACGTCACTAACTTGTTGAATTCAGCCGCTCTCTGGAAGAGAATTCCAGCGGCCGGCTGTTCTGATCGATATTTTTCCGTCGTTTCTCCCATCGACATCATGAGAATGCTGGAGCAATTCCCTAACAAACCGGCCACGCTCGATATTTTCTTCCTCTTCATTTTCCTTTTCCTTTTCCTATCCTCACCCCTTACGTACTTCTTCACACATTTACTTGCTGTATACTACTACACATGATGGGAGACCAGCCAGGAGCGTAGAGCTTGTCCTGACCGGGACGGCAGCTTGTCTTGGCTGCTGGGAGATACCCGGTTGGGGAGAACCTCATAATACGGCGTGTAGTTTAGCGCCGGATCTCACCATCAAGTAACGAAAGATCTCTCGCGATAAAAAATGCACTACACTTACGGTACTATAGACCGTACCAGTTGAGGCGCCTGGAATCACTAAACAATTAATTAATCTAGCGGCAAACCGTCACCCGCAGTCGTTTTGAGTCGGCGCAAGGACATGAAAGCGGAGGTTCCACTCGTGTTACAGTTAGAGGGGTAAGTTTGGGTAAAGTAGTGTTGGTTTATTGGTGACGGGCTCGCGACTTTCCAAGTAAAGGAATTAGAGACGTCTCGGCTAACATTATTATTTAATGTAGGAGCAGCTTTTGATTGCTTAGCCAACATCGCCAGTTACCTGCTGATCGGAAGCCAAAAAACGACCACTATGTTAAATATTTTACTTTATTTAATAGTCTACTGAAAGAGGAGTGGCTCATGCGTTAGCCACCGCTGCCCGGAGAAAATTCGGCCCAAAATTTGCATTTCAGCAGCCCTGGTCTCCAAAAACCCTCGGAGGATTCCTGCAGAAGGTGGCAATAGCGTGGTGCAATAACTCATACTAATCCGAAAACGAACGAATGTGTATTTTACAGAACGTTCAGTGTGGGATGCGTCACTTGAATACATTCTTCTTTATCAGATACTTCGACCCTGCATTTTTGGATATATGCGTCCACATTACTGTGGGTATATTTTTCCTTTCTGGTATATACTTCCTTCAAAATGAAATTCAAATAATTCCGCAGAAAAATCTCGTATTGTGGATTTTTGATACCAGAAAAATGATTCATTCTTGAACCTATGTGTAGTAAATAAACTCCTCTAATATGTCGTGTGCTGTATTGTCCGCATTAGTCGTGTAGTCAGAATGCATGTTTTGGGGGACATGATACCGAAAAATTGGTTTAAGGCAAAATGTCCGGGCGACCGGCCATCCATCCGACAGGGAACAACGCTAGCGGCTAAATCATAAGCAAGAGTTTCATATAAAAATTGGTACTCCTCAACCGATCTGGCTGATATCACAGCCCCTCGAATTTGAAGCTGATTTTCTGATTTGGGGAGTACTTTACTTCTTTATAAGTCAACATGTTGACAACGTAAGTTTTGTGGGAGCCGCATCATGAAACATTTTGTACTTTGTAGTTATATTGTATTTTAGTTTAATCCTTATTTTTTCAGGGAAAACGACAACATTGTCGGGTCAAGAATATTTCTGCTCCTAGTACTATTGCCACTGACATAACCCGAATTGTTGCAATTTTTTCATTCGGGAAATTTTCAACAGAAGAATCTGTTGCCTTTAAAAGTGCACGATTTTGACAGTTTCGTAAGTGATAGCGGGACCGCCTCTGAATGTACGAACTTTACATGTTGACCAATCGCATTGGAAACTCAACATATTGAACATCTTTTAACTTTACACTTAGTAACTTTTACACTTAGTAACCTCTTCAAAATAGCTCTTATTTGCAAAAATACTAATCATTTCTTGTTTGCTTTAATTGCTGTAACTCAATAGCTGTTATTATTCCTATTTTTTATTAAAAAAGCTTATACCACTACACTAATATAAAATTATGTTCTTCACTGTTTTCATTGTTCCTACACAATGCTGAATGTAAACATGTTTCTTTTTCCTGCCCCATAGAAGCCACTGATGTATCTCCCTTAGATGATTGGTGCAGCCGCCGTAGAGAATACGTGACCCCGGCACCGCGTGAGCGCCTACTTGGGAGAAGAGGGATGATGTAGATACACAGCCGGCGGGGGCGGAGGCGTCCGCGCGGCGACGTCTGCGGCGGCAGCGGAGGCGGCGGAGGCCGAGGAGGCGGCAGCGGCGGACGCGGCGGTGGCGCAGGCAGAGGTGGCGGCGGAGGCGGAGTTGGCAGCGATGGCGGCGGAGGCGGCGGCGGAGGCGTCCGCGCGGCGACGTCTGCGGCGGCAGAGGCGTGGCGCAGGCAGAGGTGGCGGCGGAGGCGGAGTTGGCAGCGATGGCGGCGGAGGCGGCGGAGGCCGAGGAGGCGGCAGCGGCGGACGGCGGACGCGGCGGTGGCGCAGGCAGCGGTGGCGGCGGAGGCGGAGTTAGCAGCGATGGCAGCGGAGGCGGTGGAGGCGGCGGAGCCGGCGGAGGACAAATTGGATGGTCTTCTTTCACCGAAAAAGATTTTTCTACATTCGTCAGTCCATCTATGAATAATTAAATTCTGAGCCTAAACCATTCGTAGGAATTTTTCCAAAGTGAATATTCTCCTGTAAATATGAACTGATTCAACGCACGGGAAGATTTAATAAAATATAGATGGCATTTTTCATGGCGTCCTTAGAACAATTTTCTCAAAAATATTCTTTTCTTTAAATTTCTTGAAAGAATTGGGTAAAATACACTTATAAAGATGGCATTGATCTAAACATTTTACTACCTTTAGCTGTTTGAAAATTACACCAGTTCTGGTCCTTCAACTTTTTACAACAACTGCAGTTATAAAGAAAAGATTGATTCTTGGAATAAAATTTCCTCTCCTCATTTACTAGATTAATTTTTGCCCTGTACAGTTTTTGAAAATTTCATACATTTTCGCACAATTTTGAGTGCAATACAAAAAACAAGATTTGCTCACAAATAGCTCGAAACGTTTTCATTAATTTTTTTTACAGACAGTGTTAAATGAACTGAATAAGGTGTCATCAACGCCATTTTGATGTATTGTATTATTTTCGATATACTTGTAACTATTATATTATTTATGCTTTCTGTGGCGAGTTTAATTTGTACATTATTGCATTTGTAATTATAATTTCTTCAAGTGGTATGTGATGAAGTGTCTCAAAAGTTCTTATCTTTTCTTTCTTCAAATTTGCGCATTTTCATGAAACGGTCGAAAGACATTTTATCACTAAAGTCTCTAATTTTTTTTCTATAAAAACTTGCTTGTAGGACTAGTCTTTCTCTTGTGAATTATCATTAAAGTCGCATTTCAGATCTACTAGTAGGGGACCGAAAAAATGTCAAACATGTGAAATGATGTCTTTAAGTGAGGGTAAATATAAAGCTGGGAAGGATGCGGCGAAAGCAAAATGCTTGCCTATACACTGCGGGATGTCGGTAAGAGAATGGGATGTCGGTAGGAGAATAACGGTGGCGTGTGCTTTTCTGTGAGCGGTGGTGGCTGAAGTGGGGGCGTCGAGAGAGAGTGCGGGCGGATGGCAAGAAACGCACTGCGCAGGGTGTGTCGGCAAGTAAAGGTCGGTGGCGTGTGGTGTTGTGTTGGCGGCGTTGGCCGCAGTGGGCGCGGCGAGTGAGCGTGCGTGCATGCGGATAGCTGGGGGGGGGGCACTGCGCGTGGGGGTCTGTAAGCAAATAGCGGAAGCCCGTGCTGTGGCGTTGGCGCCGCGAGCGTGCCGCTTGCGCAGGTGGATGGCTGGGGGGCCGATGGATGACGGTTGCACGTGGGGCGGCGACGTTCCCGGTTGCCGCGGGGAGTGAATGCGCGTGCGTGCAAAGGCGTGTGTGTGTGTGTGGTTGTGGGCAGGCGAGCGGGGTAGTTGGGCGGGGTGGGCTGGCTTGGTTGACCGGCAGGTGGGAAAGCTGGGTGGGCGACCGGACGAGCGTGGTGGGCGCGTGGGAGGGCGTGTGGCGTTGGGAGTGGGAGGCGGTGGGGGGTGAGGGCGGGCAGCTGATAGCGGTCGCGCGGTGGCAGGTGGTGATAGCGCGGGCTGATGGGTCGCGCGCGTCGAGAGCTGCGCACATAGCTGGAGGGCGCGACCTAATGGCGGCGGCGGGCGATGCGAGGGCGGGGGCGGGGGCGGGGGCGGGAGGGCAGCTGCGTTGGGAGCAGTGGGAGCGGCGGCGGTGCTGGGCGCTGGAATGCTGCCCACTCTGGGAGGGGCGGTGGCAGAGAAAGCGGGAATGGCGTCGCGTCGGGGGCAGTAAGGAGGCGAAGGAGACGAAGGAGGAAGAGGAGTAGGAGGATAAGGTATAGCAATACGATGAGGAGAAGAAGGAGGTGGAGGAAAAGGAGGAGCAGAAAAAGAGAGAGGAGGTGGAGGAAACGAAGGAAGAGGAAAAGGAAGATGAGACGGAGGAAAACGAAGAGGAGGAGGAGTCGGTGGAAGAGAAGGAGGGGAAGGATGAGGAGAAAGAGGAGGAGAAGGAGGAGAAGAGGGAGGAAGTTGAGGGGAGGAGGTCAAGAAAAAATAGGACAAGGAAAGAAAGGAGAAAGTGGAGGACGAAAAGGGAGGAAATATGGAGGAGGATAAGCAGAAGAAGAAGAAGAAGAAGAAGGAGGAGGAGGAGAAGGAGGAGAAGGTCTAAAAGCGGCGAGAGTGTGTAGTGAGTGCAGTAATAGGTACGGTGGTTCGGCGAGTATGACGGTTTTGGAGCTGTTCTGGGTGGAGGGGTGGAGGCGGAGAGAGCAGGGAGACGGGAGGGAGGTGGCAGGTGCCGAAGGTACTGGTAAGCATAGTGTAGCGTTGAGTGGCGCTGCGAGACACAACTATTCCGGGCTTTCCTCTTCGTTAGTCCACGGCCTCCGAACGTAGAATCTCAGCAAACACGCTGTGTATGCGAACATTCCGGCTTACCTCTCCCCTACGGTGCGAATTACTGCAGCACACAAAATTCGGACGCCGTGTTGTTGATTTCGCGGTTAATCCGTATTGTTTCATCATCTCATTTAGAACCATGGTCAATTAATAAGTTAGGTGTTATCTAGTATCTTAAACTTTATTAATTAAGTAATTTTCAATCTTGTAGCAATAATCATCAGATCTTGAAGGGAGAAAATGAATTCTAGAGAAAATTCGAGTATTCTATAATGAACGGAAATGAATAGTACCACGATGTCACATACCATTTTACTACTTTAGTTAATTGCTTTAACAATAGGAGGACGGATTTTTACGGGTGACCTACTTGTTTCTTGATTTCTCGACGAAATACGTGGTTTATAAAATCAGTGCTTTCTAGCTATTAATATTTAAAAATATATATAATAAAACAATTGTTTTACCCATTTAAAGAAAAATAACTATGTACACAAAGAATTATCCACAGACAGTAAAATTTTATAACGAAACAAAATGTGACGTTGACATACTTGATCAAATGGCGCGCTTAGATACTGAAATTCGGGTGTAAATGGCAGTCAATACACGTAGTTTTCAATGATCTTGATACTGTGGCAATTAATACATGTATATCATACCGAGAAATGGCGGGTTAAAATCATCTCGCCGAGGTTAAATCTTAAAATAATCAGAACTAGCATCTGCCTACGTACGCCCGAGTAATTAGCACTATTCAGAGTAGCGATAATTGCAAGACCTGTCAAAGAAGAGGGCGTATAGGCAAGAACAAGTGCAGGATCTGCTTGCACTACGACCGACATGTATAACATGTATAACATGTACAACATGTATATGGTTCGGGTGCTGGAAATACCTTTTATACTTGTGCCTGCTGGTTTGAAGCTTTGAAGGGCTTGATTAATTAAAATTTTCAGAGGATTAAGAACTTCACGAGATAAAAATGAAAATATTATTATTTGTGTTAAATATCAATGTGATATGTGGTTACAGGCATCCATCGTTACATATATAAGAAAAATCTTAGCACAACAATAACATTATTTTACAATACAGAAGTTGGCGTTAGAATTCAAACGATTGTATTGATGAATAAGCTACAAAAATTCGTACCCGTCAAAATGACGGATTCGTCCTACAAGATAGAAAGAATATCGCCGTCCTCCTAGTGTTAAAGAATAAGAGGAATATTTATTCTCTATAGTGCTGTAAATTCGAATATTTGTGAGGTTTCGTGAAGGTTGTGAACGTTTTTGTAATAATAGTAGTCAGTTATAAAAAATCGTTTCTTTTTCTACGTTTCATTGTTAAGTTTACATACGTTTAATGTTCACTTTTCAGCCTTCATGGACTGGGTATCAATTGTTTTCCATCAAACATGCATACAAAACGTAACATCAACATTTCATAACAATGCCATTTAACTGTAACAGAGTAATGCTTCATACAGGTGTTTTTCATTGTTTGCGAAACTAGACGTTCAATTGTTTATTTTTCTGAATCGTTTTCCGAATAAATATTTACAAACCTCACAAACTAGCGTATTCTTGATCAGAAGATCTTACTTATCTACAGATAGGAATAATAGTACAAATGAAATCTTGTCTTCAGAGATCAATTACACTTCAAATGATTAAACTCCTAAGTAAATAAAGCCACGTGAGAATAATCTTCGTGTTTTCTATTTCTAAGCTTTGAAAAATTATCATTCCGTGATATCGACTAAAGATTAATCGCGTTTCTCAGTTTAACAAAGAGAAAAGAAATGAAAAAATGTTGCGCATAATGTATACGGAAGAAGTACATGTCATAGTTGAACTTTAAGAATCAAACATTACGAGAATTTATTAGGGTTGATTTATTGAGTACACAAACTCGTTACCTAAACAAAGATAGTTACGCTGATTTCGTGACCTAAGGCATCAATTGATGTCACTGTAATGCCTTTGATCAGGATGTCCTAAGGTTCAAGTTCCGACGAGGGCACAATTTCCGACACTAGCTAATACATAGCTAGGTTGAATTCAGTCGCTGTCTGGAGGAGACCTCTAGCGGCCGGCTGCTCTCATCGGTATTTTGTGTCGTTTCTCCGATCAACACCAGATAAATGGCGGAACAGTACCCTAATAAACGGGTCACGAATCACGCGTGATCTTTCCTTCTTCTTCCTTGTCCTACCCCTCCCTTATACACAATAACATATTACTCTCGCACGTTTTCTTGAGGCCTCGCTTTGCTATTTGCCAGAGGAGTGGGGAGTTCGGTTGTTTTCTCAAAAGGAATTTTATGTCAAATTTGTATTTCGTTTTTCGATGCAAATTACTTTCTATTATAGAGAACATTTCTGAATATCAGATTTTGTATACAACGCGTGTTGCTATCATTTACTCTTAATTCAATTGATGATGGCAAAGGAGTAGGTGTGCTATTCCAGGGCTCAAGAAGATGTGCGCGTATAACACGTGCGCTTCACAATAAACGCCAACGTGAAGAGGAACAGTGCTATGAATCTATAGCGGCAAAAAGAGAACTTTAAGAAATAGTTGCCGAAACCAGAGCACTTCTAGCTACACTACTCTGATTACTCTTTGCTTTGCCATATGTCTGTTGGGTTTGCGTGTGCTGCTATGAATAATGAATACTTTAACAAAAGAATATTAATTAGAAGAAACAAAACCACAAGTACGAAACTACGGGAAAACTACTACGAACTTACGGAAAATATAACTAACTAAAATTTTATCAATAAACGAACAACTCCAATATGTTTTAACGCAATGTAAAATTTATATTTTGTGGGAAATTTTAATTGTAAGTATTAATACGAATTGTAAAACAGACTGTGATTACTGAAATGAACTAAAACAATCATGAAAAATGACAAAAATTATCATGACAAATCAACAATTACTAATAAAACCCTGCACGTTCATTGATGGAGAGGCTTCCCGTTCCCAAGATAAATGTTGACCATCCTTCCCGTTCCCGTCGTATAGTGAACGCTTGCCTAACATATCCGACTTTCAACTTTCTTTACATTTCCGTTTGCGCTCGCGTTCCCGTTCGCGGGGTATTGTGGAGAGGCCTTTACGGCGCACGCGCTTTCTTTCTTTCTTTGACGACGCGCTACCGCTGCGGTGGCGATGCCCCAGGGCGGAGCGCGGAGGCGGCGTCGAGTGAGAGGCTCCGTCCGGGGAGAAGGCGTGAATCCAGTGAGCGGCGATTCACTCCATTATAATGGGTCCCCAGACGCGTCAACTGCAATGACCTTTAGAATATGTACTTCATGTTGTAGACAATAGACAGGGCGATTTTCATTCCTCACAAGACTGTGAGATTCAGCGCCGAACTACACGTCAGTTTGTGCAGTTCACCCCCTCCATGTTCATTGGGTGGTGCTGGGAGATCATAAGTCGGGAGACCACTGGTCGTGCCAGCCACAGCCCGGCAACCTCTGGCCTCCCGACATGTGTGATGTGTAGTGCATGTAAGTGTAAGTTTGTGTAAGTAAGGGGTGAGGATAGGCCAAAGAAGAAGGGATTATGGATCGTTTGTTAGTGTTCTGCTCTTTCATTCGCCTTGTATTGATGGAAGAAACTGCCTAAAAATATTGATGAGAGCCGTTAGAATCCCCAAGATTTCGGTGCGTGAGTCCTGAGAATTGGGGCGGAGCGCACAGAGGGAGCGGAGTGCCCTTGACGGCGCGGGCCAACGGTGGCGCCGAGTGCGTCGGAAGGGAGATGTCCTGGGAGGGTCGTGCGGGGGCGAGGGGGGAGTGGGAGTGGGGGTCAGGGCGCGAGTGAGGTGAGGGCAACAGGTGGGCAGGGCGTTCGCTGTGCGACAAGCCCTAGGGCCTCTCGCATGGACCCAGACGCTCTGAGCGCTCGTAAAGAGGCTGCGCGGTGGAGCTGCGACGTCGGACGGGACGTGGGGATGTGGTGAGGGGGTGAAATGTCAGAAAGGGTCGCGGAGATGGAGGGGAACCCAAAGAAGGGGCGATTAAGAGTAGCAAGTATGAGTGTATAAAAGAAATACATTGATCAGCAGTATTTTTATAACAAAAAAATTAAATGATGTTCTTAGCTAAAACTTGGTCACTGAATTCGAATGTGAAATCAATTTTAGCCTATCGGAGTCAGTTTTCTTGTGACTCGCTACTCCCTCTTAATAGAAATGCTTGAAAACGCTGCTTTCTGGTTATTTTGTAGAACCTTATTTAATTACTATGCAGATATAAGTGTTAAGAAACAATCAAAATGTGTACAAAGAATTCCTACACATGACGTTCAATTCAGAAAATTCCTCTAGTAAATGAAAAAGGTTTCGAAAAATGTCTGATAAGTCATGCTTGACAAATAGAATAGCGTTCTGTTTCTTGGCAGTTGCGTCCGAGCATTGAGAGATCCGATAGCGTGGAAAGTGGGTTGGATGTGACTGTTTGTTGTTCTAGGTTCGTAAAGGTTTTTGATTTGTATTATTTCAGAAGAAGAAACGCCTCGTAAATTTACAAATAGCACAAATTCGTTTTGCTATATCTGTGAGGAATTAACTCATATCAAAAACATAATATTAATCCTCTTGTAAGGAAGTGATACAAACTTTATTTCGGGTGTAAGGTTGGCGACCAGGACACGAAAATAATAACTAACATGTTGATCAAAAGGTTCAGGACACTTGCCCTTTGCATTGCCCATGCTTTGGAGGAAACCAATAGATAAGACATGATACTGTTATTTCTGCCTGACAAAAATAGCTGGAATCACATCAAAAATGAAGAAAACTGTGCATTATCCAAAATTACCATCTGCTACAAGCTCTGTATGTCACAGTGAAGATTTGCAAGTACCATTACTTCCTTAGAATGTGACAGTGAGTGCAGAAGAAAGCTACAGTGACGGACATTCAGAAAACAAAGGAGATATCCATACTGATCCAATATTTCAAGCTCTTGTGAATAAAATTAATCACATTTTTGTCTCAACGATCTCTGTTTGTGATTTAAATTTGTGGAAGCAATAGTATGAGCTTTTAGTTCCGAGATTCAAAGGATGAAATCTTCTTTCCCCCGAAAGTGAGTGTTTTTCGTGATCGCCAAGTAGTTTTTTCAAAATATTTTTTCAAGAATATCATATCTTTTTGTAATTATAATGAAATTGTTGGGGAGACTCTTCGCCATATTTTAATGTAAATGAATGGAAATCGTTTACAGATTCTAGCCAAATAAGTCTGAAAACAGTACGTCTCCTTTATGGGAACAAATTACCTTCTGTTCCGTTTGTTCAAGCAGTTATCCTGAAGGTAGTAGTCATATGAGACCTTTAAACAATTTTTCACACTTTTCATGTATAAGAAATACAAATGAAATAAAGGTAGAGATCTCAATGTAATTGCAGGCAAGTATTGCAAGGAATCGGGAAGGAAATATTTTTATGGTTCAAATATTTTAATTATATTTAATAATATTTCATAATACTAAATTTATTTATAAATATTTTATACATGATTCTTCACTTTTGGTAATACTTATGTTGTTTCATTTTTACTGTCTGCATTTGAATCTGTTATTAGAGTGTGTAATTTTTTTCAGATAAAAGGCCAATGAATGAATTAGTTAAGTGGATTGGGACACATGAAACAAAACTGATAGGATAGGATAGGACTGATTGGAATCTAAGGTTGGTGTATGTAGGGCCTGTAGACTTAAGATGTATGTAGAATAGAAGGTTAAATAGAGGAAAAAGAAGAACCAATAGAAGTAGGAATATTGGCTTATAATTAAATATCAAAGTAAGGTGTAAAGAGCTGAAATTTCAATGACGTAAGGGATTTTGCTCAGGTCAAGGGTTACGTCACATTTACAGTGTTTGTAACGAGTCGGTTCAGTTTGGAATAAGTGACGTCAAGCAGAGCCATCACTGCCAGCAAGTAGTTCTGCGGAAGAGTCAGAGGTAAGGAAACATCCTTCAATAACATAAATGGTAACACCACTTTCAAATATCCGTGCCAGGTGCAAGAGATTTCGTTGAAATGTTTCAATATTTACCAACGCTCTACATCGGTACGTGAGTGAATACTGCAAATGTGCAACTTTATAAGTTACAACTGAATTTATGATAATAGTAAACATAAGAAGTTTGAAGAAGGGGTGTAAACAATTTGTGTAATGTGCACTAAACATCGAAGTTTGAAATGCCCTGAACATGTGACGTTTTAGGATCCGGCATAAAAGGTTCCAAATTTTTCAACCGTCCTCCTATGTGTAACAGCTTTGCTACGTCAACCGGAAAATTCACCAATCGGAGCAGTTGCAGTCGTAGCCAAAACTTTAAAGAAAATGAAAATTATTGAGCTTGAAAGAAACGTTCAATATAATATCAAAACGTAACCTATCAGGATAATAGGGTGTTCAATAGCCCCAAATTTCGAAAAATAAAACTGAATGCTGTACAAATAATATTTACTAAGCGTACCATTGGGGGAAAAAACAGCTCATTATAAATCATTGTTTTGTAAATGAAAATAAATTCAAATGAGAAATTAGCAATGTTTCAAACAACCCATTCAAATGGGAAATTCCAATGTTTCCAACAACCCAGGCCACATTGTGGAGATGCCGTCCAAAAATGTTATACAACTCCAAAGAGGTTGTATTCGGTTCCCTAGTGAACATGAAGGTTAACGGCGGTTTCTCAGAGGAGCGAAGCAAGGAATGTCCTTGAATGAAATTTCCAAATTTTTTTTCCTTCATGCAAAAGGTAAAATGAATATTTCTTTAGTTCATAGTTATCAAAAATTGTCTACGATCGGGTTTTCAAACTGTGCGCGCTCTTTCGACGACACGAAAACTCGAATTCACTTTGAGGAGGAATTCGCCGCGTTTCCTTCTTTCGTGTAATAATGGTCCATACAGCCCAACGACATGGTGGCAAGAAGAAACGTTTTTGAATGCAGTTATACGACTTGTTGAGAGGAGGTCCTCCTCTGGAATGACATCTATTGTCAGCAATTGGAATTAAATGAACACTGGGCGCGCCCATACTACTATGAACCATGAGCCAGGACTTAGAAAGAAGCACATTTTAACCCTTATCCGCCTTGCGTGCCCGTACGGGCACGAAGCCATAGATTACTTTCACCTAAACATTTTGCAGTAGTTAGAACTTCATGTTTTTTTTCATAACATCCTAAAAGGTTGTGCATTTCAAAATTTGAGAAAAAAATAATTATTTAAACAAATTATACAATCGTGTACTGCATTTTTTTAGAATAATTCAGTAAGATGAGTGTTAATATCACCTCACACCTGCGGCAGCACCATGGGCTAGCGGAAACCCTCATGATAGGACAAATCGAATCTGTCTCTTTCCCTTTTGGTTTATAACTGCAATTAATCGTAATTTGTTGCAGGTTTTTTTAAAATGTAGGAGTATTAACAGGACTTCTTTCTTCCTCTTGAGAATCTTGCAAGAGCTACAACTGATTAAGGGGTAAAAAATAAGAGTCTAAACAAATAGCCTTCAAGTCATTTAAGGTTGCAGCGTGAGTTGCGGGATAGCGTGTTGCGGGTTGCATTTGCGGTCGCTGATCCACAATCGTAATCTTCGAAATATTTTTGTTCGTCTTAACCCCTTGACATTGATCACTTGTGACTAGTAGTGAGTATAATTTACTTCTTTAGAGAGTGAATAATTGCCACAAGGAAACGTTTCTAAATCAGGTGATTAGTATTTATAATATCGCTAAACAACTTTATTAATGAAGTTCAGAACAAAAAATTACATATTGAAGAAACTGTTACAGAAATTCAAAACACCTTTTTTTATCTAGAACTAGCTGTTGATGTCCCACTGAATAGGGGCTGCATAATACGATGTTATACATGATATATTACATCACATAATATTAATTTTATATAATGTAATTTTTTAAATTTTGAGTGATTAGTATTACTCTTTCCTCCACTCGATACCTTTGGGATGAGCAGTCCGGCCAGTTAGCCAATAATACATGCCACTGAATGCAACGTTGACTCGAAACATTACACTGTGGCTCTTGGAAAATTTCCTTCTTTTTTTAGGTCGCATCAACATCTAGGTCATTAGCGACCACTATTGGAGTTAACGGTATGGTAACTATGAAGTTGAAACGATATGGTGAAGATAAGAGATCGCTACGACACTCCTGCCTTAGCGACCGGATCGGCTTCCTGTATTTTGTATTCATCAGCGCATCCGCCAGATTGGCGCACGCGGGGCCCCATCGAGGAAAAGGCCCCACGGCCGCGAATTGGCCGCGCCGAAGGTCGCCGCCGCAGAGTGACGCGGCGGCGACTGGGCGCGCTCGTAACAACAGGAGCGGCCGCGGAAATGGGCCTTTTTACGAGCGCTGTAAAAGGAATCTCGCCCGCAACAGCAGCCGCCGCCGCCGCCGCCGGAGCGTTATGAGGGCGCGCGTGACGCCGCGGAGACGGCATCGTGAACGCCCCCCCCCTCCCCACCTCCCACCTCATCCTCTCGCTGCCCAACTTTTGTTCCGACCGTGTCCTGTCGCTTCCGATTCCTTCCTCTCCATTCCCCCACCTCCACGGGTCTCGCTTCTCGACGGGTCTCGCCTCTCGACCCTTAATTCTCGACAATTTAGACTGATATCTTGATTTCGTTTCTGATTCCCTAATGCAGCGTCTCATATCTGACTCCATGATTGCTCTTTTCCATTACCGTGTCTCGATGTTTTGTCTTTTTCTCAGGATGTCCTTGCTGACTGTTCGCCTCTCTGCTCGGCATGCCAAGATTACATGACGTTTAGTACCAATGTAAGTAGGGGTTCGAGATAATGATGAATATGTGTTCTTACATGAAGGTTGGGAATCGATGTAGATCTGGATGGGGGTCCTAGATAACAATGCATGTGGAGGAGGTGGTAGTGACAGTAGATATAACAGTGACACGATATCAGTGACAAAAACTCGAAATGTGGAAGTGGCAATTACAGGAGCACTGACAATGCACGTGTTGGTGTCCGAAGCTTTAAGATGTAAGGCGTCAAACGTAAAGCGTAAGGAGTAAGGTGAAAAGGCTAAGGCGTAAAACGTAAAGCCCATTGCGTAAAGCGTATGCCGTAACGCATGACGTAACGCATATGTCGTCACGCATATCACGTAAAAGCCTATGACGTAAAAGCGTATGGTGTAAAGCGTATGACGTAAAGCGAATGAGTAAGACGTAGACCGTAAGACGTAAACACAGACGGCGATGACCATGGAGACGGAGGCCGAGAAGCAGAGTGGCGAGATGGAAGCAGTGGCATGGTAGTTGCAATGCCTGTGGCGTTGAGGTGTCGGAGGCTATTCCCGAGAAGCGGCGTCGCGTGTGCGAGATCGCATCGGATCGTGAGGTGCCGCCGGCGCCCTTCCGTTAATGGACGGCGCCGTCGCGACGCTCCGCGCGGGGCGTCGGAAGTGGCTGTCACGGCCAGAGCGGGGGGAGCGTGAGGCGCGGAGGTTGGCAGCTGTCGCCGTGGGAAGGGGAGGGCGGGGCGAGAAGGTTTACACTCCTCGGCGGGCAGGGGATGGCTAGCGCGCACTAGAAGAGGTGTCATGGGACGTGCTGATAAGGGTTGAAATGGAGTCGCTAGTTCTAAAAGAAGTGCAGGAAAGATAAGTGACTTCTCAGTGAACGAACGTTTCTTTTTCATCTCTTTGTAGACGAAAGTATTTACGGAGTAATCTTCTGTATACATAGTATACAGAAGATTATGCAATGCTACAGGAAATTTATTTAGAGAATTAACCGGAAAAACACGGTATGAGGTTCCCTGATGCCGTAATTGTAATCAAAGTTATAAGAGGAGAAAGTGATACATTGCGAGTGAGAAATTTTCAGCCGAGGAGACGCTACGAGCCGAGGCTGGAATTTCGAACGAGTACTGTTACATTTCCGCTCGTGTGTTGTAATGCATTTGATGTTATATTATGTGTGTTGTAAATGTTGTTTATTTGTATTAAAGAATTCAAAATCAATATGTTCTCTGTCATCATATTTGGTACTGTTATCCATATATTGCATTAATTATTACAAGTTACTTTCACAAAGTATTTAATGGAATTTATACTGTTATCAGGGTTATAATATAAAATCTGACGAAAATAGGATAAGAAAAATATTTTATAATATTAAAAATATCTTCAGACTTAAATGATTTCTGGTAGTGTCGCTTTAAAATAAACGTTTTAATTGTATTTGTATGGTTCTCTTTTTATTATAGAGAGCTATTAGTATTAATTCCATTACACCGGATGCTCGTCCATAAATAAAATCACATTTTAGGAGTAATTTGTAAGGAATATTTTGTAATTCATAAATAAATCATTTTAAATAATAAATCCATGTGGATGAAATTATTTTTAGATATTAGCCAACTGAAGACTGAAAGTAATTGTGGTTCAGCCATCCTCATCGATCTAAGATCCAACGGGTCGCATCTGCGGTAGCGGCTGTTCCAGAGGTGCACGGACGTCAGAAAATTCCAAGAATGAGGATAGATGAGGCCTAAGATGACGGAGCACTTTTACTCTGGAGATCAACGGAGAAAACCGTCATTAGCAGAGAAATATCTTCTTCTCAGGGAGATATATCTACGGTTCCTCAGTATTGTACAGGTCTATGTAAATGTTACTCACGTAACTAAACGATCCTAAACAATTTCGAAGAAAATAGAAAAACTACGACATATAGAGTAACGACCGCAGAATTGCAATAGATAGAAATTCAAAGTGGATAATTTGTGTTTCCGATAATTTCAGATATTTACAAAACAAAAACACATTACGTAAATGGTATAATATTCACAGATAATATCCAATGGGTTTTTTATTTTTATACCACCTGAAAACAGTTGAAGAGCTATCATTTCTGACGGAAAATGATATTGATCTTTCTTGTGACTGGATAGAATACTCGTAAGAGTACGCTTCAAATTTGGACAGAAAACATATACTGTAGAGTGTGTTCAGAACAATACTCCTGGTGAGAGAGAGTGGTATCGAAGAAACTGAGCGTAAAATAAACAAGGATCAATCAGGACGACAAATGTAAAGAGAATGGAAGGCAGGTGTTAATAATTACAGAAAATTACTACGCGTGAAGTCCGTTTCTTGATACAATACTACACTGGATTATTGCGAACAACGCAGGAGCTGTTAAAAATAAAAAAGCTACTGAAATATTAACATTTTATTTAAAAAGCTATCCTTCATTTAGAAGAATTTTTAGAGAAAATACTTTTTGCTTTGAAGAAAAAAACACGTTTTTCACCGCGTGAAACCAAATAGCATTAACCGCTAAAACACAACTAAGCGACCGTTTGATAATTCATTTGCTGATAGCGTTTTGTACACCATGTTACTTCAGAAAGTTATATTAATGGAAGTTGATCTGAATTTCAATAACCAAGTGTTCTGCATTCGTCAAATACACATCTAATGATTTGGATTCGCATGGTTGATATTTAGATTCGCATGTTTGCTAATACGACTACTTCACGGATATCACATATACTTTGTTACATATTGTTACCACTTTCACTATTTAGTATTTGTCGTACACGCTAGAGGACCCGATCAATTAGTAAAATTTTCACCATCATACAAGCAGTCGCATTCGAACTAATGTAAATAAAGAGGAAAGAGCATTATGGGAATCCAGCGGTAGCGACTTTGTCGTCACAGTTCAGAACTGCGAAGATTTGGAACGAAAACTAACTGCAAAACGGACTGATCACATCAAACAATATGGTAGAGCAACGTGGTAGCCTCTAGTCTGCATTATATCGTTTTACGATAAGCCGAGCAAAAACTCCGTTGAATTCTGACATTCCTCTAACGTAACTTCAGCGTTCATGCTTGCACACAGGCCCCACAGTCAGTGAAAATTATATACAATATCAGTTTTCACCCTACGCAAAATTTCGCTGATACTCTCACACGGCCTGAAAGCTTGTTTTATAGCAGGCATATTCACCGAGTACACTACCTTCACAAACAAGCCACTATTTCCACTGTTCAGCAATACCCTGCGCGGCCAAACAAACAGCGCGGACCGCCCAGAGCTCCCTGATCCGGCGAGACGGGAAAAAGATTGAGCTTCAAAGAGCGCAGAGGCTCCTGCCAAGCCCCTAAATTGCGTTATCGGCCACTTGAGCGCGCGCGCGCTGCCGACAGCCTTCGCGCAGGAGGCCTTGAGATAATTCGCTGCGCTTAAAATAGTGGAGAGGCCCCAGGCTCCATCAACCTCCGGAGATCCTTTTCCAAAGGATCAGCGCCCACGGTCACTAAGCTGTAGCTGAAAATGAGACTGGTGTCATGTAAAAGATTTGCGTTGGGTTGTCAAGGATTTTCTTTGATATTTTTTAAGGGGTTAGCGGGTAGCCTTGAGAAGCCCAACTGTGCGAGTACTGCTTTTTGAGAGGCTGCTTAGAAGCATCGTACATGTCAATCTAGCGATGAATCACAAAAGCTCTTAAGCAGAATGATGCAATTAAAAGACAGAAGGGGTAGAGGTGTATAGAAGAAAATTCGTCCTTTTACGAGTTTTCTTTCACTGTGTAAAAGAGGCCAAAAGTTTTATTACTTTAGTGCAGTCACAACTGTTTCCAATTACTCCCTCACAATCATTATGCTTTTAATAGAACACTTTCATGGACTACGATCTATCTATAAAATTAATATGGAATATTCAAGGTAATAACTAAGGGAATAACAAGAAACAAATAATAGCATGCGATGTTTTGGAGATTTATGGTCTTGAAGGTGAAGATTTGGTCTGAAAATCTTTCCATTGGTGTGAAACTCTTACTTTGTCTTTTGTAATTACCACTTAATACAAGAAACGTTAGTAACGTATTGTCAGAGTAGCGTCTAAAAGACAACGCCTGATATCATTATCAAAGTAAGAGGATCAAAGCAAATACAAGTTTACATTTCGTCTACTTGTCGCAGTTGTAATTGTTTAACAATTACGGGGAATATGTTTCGTGTTTTGCAATTTGTAAGTACCGTTGCAACCGCATCGCTACTTAATTGAAATAATGTCACAAATTAGGTTTGATTGTTCGAAGAATTCACAGCTTTCAGTATACCGGCTTACAGTATACCTTGCTGTATATAGATCCTGGTTCGAATCCCGGCTGGGACGGTTAATACTTTGAACAGTCAAAAATCATTTTAAATATACACCATTGTCTTTTACATCATTTAAGTAAACAACTGTATTCATTACATACTCGTATATTTCAAACAAATATTTTTCTGATGTGTTATGAAGCAACAATCAAACTGCAAATATCACAACTTCTTCCCAATGAGAGATATTTTGGAGACGAAAATCAAACTTTTTTAAAACAGTATTCCATGTATCTCTTGAGTTAGAAGGAGCACGTAGTGAATTTATATCTTCAAAATTTAGTATTGTTCTATTGTTTAATATATTTTTGATTTTAAACACTACTAGTAATGTCTTAGTAATTAAATGCCTGTAAAATAAGTATAATGTATTACTTATAATATATAATTTTTGTTTTTTTCAGTTATTTATAATCGCGTAAATGAAAAAAGTTTCATTATATTCCTACTTTCGAGAAAATATATTTATTTCAGTAAGCATTTAGTTTTGGACATTGGACAAGCATTTAGTTTGGATTACTAATATTGGGGTCCCTGTAGCTATTTTCTGGCTTCAACAGGAGGTAAGAACTGGGTCAACTTAAATTTCAAGTTTCTACGACTAAATTTTTAATAGTTTCAATTTAATTTATTTTATGATATATATTCACTAAATTACTGATTTATCTATTCTTCTCTCTTTCTTTCTTTCTTTCTTTCTTTCTTTCATTTGTTATTATATTAATAATTTCTCTTTAAATTGTATATTACTTAACTCTCAATAAATTCTACATTACTAATCTATTAGTCCATATCTGAATGTCTTCATATTTTTAAATAATTTATAATTAGTCTAAATTATATAATTTATAGAAACCTCAAATAAACCAATAATGGAATTATATTCTGACCCTCTTTTCTGACCAATTAATAACACTTACCTAATCTCACCCTAAACTATTTAAATGAGAAAATTAATAGTGTACTACTGATATTACAACAGCCAACAATATTCTTCATCGTTAATTTAAATTTGGTGCACGAGTCTGAGCGTTCAATAAAGTAAAACGTATTTGAATGCGTGTGCTGCTTGAGACAGTTACATGTCCTCTTAGGTTGTGGCAAGATTAGGAAAGGAATTTGTCAAGACAAAACCCAAATGTAAGGATACATTGAGTCATTTTGCAAAGAAATCCTTTTTGTTCTGGAAGAAACTAAATTCGAAAACTATAAAAAAAACACATTACAGTGCCGATAACGAGAAGATAAGAGATAAGCAACAAGACTATTCACGAAGTATATATAGTGTTATAATGTGACACAATAACAAACATTATAATCTTTGCTATAGCGTAACATTTATTTCCTTATCGACTCATTATTTTAGTTGTCATGAAAAACAGTGTTTGAAAAATGAGAATATCGATCCGTCAGGAATAAAGAGACACTGATGTCATCAATTTCTTTTTATGAATTATCTTTTCTACGGGGCATGGATTATAAATTGGCTTTCTTGCAGTGTTGTAAAAAAATTGTATAACACAATTAGTAAAGTGAACTCAACCTATTAGCTAAACTATATTGCAGGAGATAATATTCACAACTTACAAGTACCTAATTATAAATTGAGTTTCCTTAACGTGGTAGGTTTTGCTTGGATAATAGGTGATTGTAGTTAACAAGGCCATTACGGTAAGCCACATATATTTTCAGTACACGTTTGCGCCCGAAATATTCGTGTAACCAAAAGTCAATACAAATTGTATTGTATTAAATTTAAGAATAATAGTAATTTATGCAATTAGTTTATAATTTTAAGCTTTATTTCATGAGTATGTTTTGAAAACGAGCAACGTTTGGAGCGAGTTTTCGAATTTGTACGAATGCAATAAAATATTATAAACAAGTTGTTAGCGTTATTTTTTTTGTATAACAATTATAATTTTTTAATAGAATCAAAATTAGTATTCGGAAACAACTTTCTTATGACGTCACGGATATTTGACATCTTAGTGGGAAAACGGTGTTTGGCTGTTCAGTTTATCCCTACCTACCCTCGATTCTCACGCTGCGATTGGCCGCATGGGTGATGACACAATCACTCGCGCCGTAAAATGCTAATACGTCATCATTTACGTCGTAAAATGTCCTTTCATGAACGATTTTTTGCCACAAAAAAGTTTGTTTATAATGCTTACATACAAAAAATTATTTTGTATACTTCATTTCTTGATGTTTTCGCCCAAAATATGTATACTTAACGGGCTATAAGACAAAAATCGAACAGACGGGATATTTCACTGTCCTAGGCATTTATTCATGAACCATCATTCATGTGTTTTAGAAATGGAAAACTTCGAATTTTTATTAAGCATCCCCTAAAACATAAAATAAGGCAATAATCTCCACAAGACTCAAACGTTCGGGAAAATTAGATTGGGAGCATCGGAACTATATAATTGAATGTATACTTGACTACGCGCCATGAGAAATAACAGTTGAGTTCTAATTTTTCTTTATTATGAAACTGATTTCATTTTATTTAAGTTAGATTTTATATAACCAAAATGTATAAATGGTATTTATTGTTTTCAAAATGAACAATAACCTTTTACCAAGTGCTGAATTTGCTATGAGATAAAATTGCATTTGATATAACTACATTGCCTTGTTTGGCCTTCATGTAACATGTGCACTGCTACAAATTACAAATTCATTGATGTTACAAATTACACATTGACAGACGGATCTACACATCTGCGCTTCATATGAATACCAAACAGTGTATTCCCAGAGCTAATATGAAAACGTGAAAATAATTGGATACCGTCATTTGGTGTCGAATCGAAATGAAGTGTGCATTAAACGGTGCATATGTTTTCTGAATGTTATTTACATATTTGATCGAGCAACTCGAAAACAACATCAACAATATACTCATACAAATATATAGGGCTTCAGTTTTTCCGTAGTGCTCGAAGTAAAGTTTCATACGCTATGATTAATAAAAATTATAGGGAACGTGCAGCATTCAAAAACATTTTTACTCTTGGTGCAACAACTCAACAATTATTCAGATGTTTCAAAAAGTGCATGGCATCATTTAAAGATCTTCAATTAAATGAATTTACTTGTATGTAGAAAACAAGCAAGACACAAAAATTCCATATAGTTGAATAAGGGCGTAGAAATTTGGGGACACATTAATATTTCGAGCAGTAAAGATGGAAGACAAAAAGTAGATAAGTGTTGGATGTGTCTGCAGACTGTAGATAAGTGTTGGATGTCTGCAGTTGTTAACTAACAAAAGGTTCAAATATTTGTACACGGAAAACATAAAACTTCTAAAATATTGTTTCATGTCGTTCAGTATTAAGCATGGAGCTATGTATACATGGAGGAGCCGTTACCGACCTCTTCCGTGTTCAGCAAGTGAAGCCAGTCCGCCATATTGGTAAGTCCAAAACACGTCTGTCAAGCCAAACTTTGTTACTACAGACCTAACAATACGTCATTACTTCTCTTAGGTATGGTGGAAAAGCCGAAAAATTTGATGGACTGCGAATTCTCGCAAACGTACACACGATAAAGAAATTCTATCTAAATCTTGTTCTTGGAAATGAGACGAACATAATCTGCTATAATTGCCAGGCTGCCAATTGCCTCTTCGTACAACTCTAATTCACAATGTTTTCCGTTTTAGATCTGCAGGAAATCTTTAAGAAAAAATTCACGAAAATTCACGAATAACTCACAAAGTTACTAAGTGTTCCAAATTACATGGAGTAGCTACTTACTTGTGGAAAATAATTGCCGATTTTCCCGTATGGTTTGTACATAAGTAACCACAGTAAAGTTGCCACACAAGTAACAATAATGAACTGTTACAAAAAGCTAGCTACTCTGAACAAGGCTTTTAAATATTAAAAACGATGCCAAACATCACAACTGAACATGAGCACAGCCACAAGCTGCAGACCACTCACAAGCAGAGGTCTATTCTATAAACTTCTGGACTCACCAATAAGGCGGAGGTGGCCTCAAAAGTGTGATGTCATGTCGTCTCCCTATATTCATAGATCCACAGTATTAAGTCTCGCAAATAATGGAAAAAGAGAAGAACACACAACCTGGAACAATCTAATTGCTTTTCACTGTGAATTCCGAGTTCAACATCTTTCTGAAGATGACAGGGAAATATATCAAAGAAATCATGCTCTCCTCTTTATCTTAGAAATATACTGCACCACACAATTATTATAATCACGTATATTTCGAGATATCATTGAAAATACTCTTCAGTCTTAAGAAAATAACTCTTATTAGCTTCTGTAACAATAACCTTACACTCAATTTCTAGAAGAGGAAATACTGAACACTTTCAACAGATGGATTACAAGGCTCACGCACTGAAATAATAAACAAATGGAGTCAGATAAAATTTCATTCTATTAATTTTGATTTTATTAAATTTTAGTGCTTATACAGGTAATTTAGTGCAATCAGGTAATTAATAGATACATTTTTTGAGTCCCATTAACCTTCATTTAAAACAAAGGTCACGAAAATTGATTGAGAAGAAAGCTCAATATTCTTTCTAAACATCAACCATTAGTGTTTTAAATATGCAGATTTTCGCAATACTCTAATTGTCAGAGATTTCAATGATAATCGGAAATATACAATAATTATAAATGCCTTTTCTTCTTTATGCGCAACTACTTAAAAAAATGTTATTTTGAGATTATTATTGAAACTTTTCAATGATATCTCGAACTGCACGATTATATCTTACTGTTAACGCATTTACCAAGTTTCAGTTCAAAATCTCTACGGATAATCTTACATTGTTATATGTGGTACAACCATCCACCTACGTATACAAATCGGATTTTGGGTACAAAATTGCACGTGTCTTCGGTCCAACTGCACTTCTCTTAGCGATCTTTGAAACAGCACTAACAGATCTTAATTCTGAAGTGCGTGCGACGTTACAGCTGAAAAGAACCTGAAATATGCATTATATAACCGATATTCGATATCATATTTTTAAGGTGATTCCAATACTTTTCTCTTTACGCAATAGTATAAGCAGGTAAAGTAACAATGGTTTCTTAAACTTCAATTTTTAGAAACAAAAACAAGAAAAAATTGATCATTAAAACGAATATGTCCTATCAGACAATTTATCTTCAACTAATTAGTACTTTTCTTTGGCTGGATAATTAAAACCTTCGGGTCCCGTAGTGTAGCTGAAACTACACGCTGCAGGTACTGCTAGTTTGAATCCTGCCTTGGTCACGGTTATTTGCTTTAGAGTAATCGTGGCATGGTCGGGTCTCAACCCTGTAACACCTTCATTACCGTATCCTTCTCAAGACCTCGCCCTCCCCGAGTGGTGTGTAACTGAGATAAGAAAGTGATTTCTTGCGTGCCAGGGGATTAAGCTCCGTACTGAGTCTACGGTTGGATTCGTGAGTTCAGCCTGGCCTCCATCAAACCTCCCTATCTGCAAAAGATAGGAGCCGTGGGCCTGGCCGCCGTGGGCTTACGAGTCACTAGCACCAAAAGACAGCTCTCGGCCGCAATGGCTTACGAGTCTCCTCGGTGTTACGGACTGGAGGCCAGAGCCGAGGATCCCTAGGACGTGAAAAGGATGTGAATTAACTATATTTGTGTTTTTTTAATGTGGCATCTGTGGGTAGTATCTCCAAGATGGAATTCGGCACTTTTTGCGTCTTTCTTGGTTGGTTGGTTGATTGATTTGTGATTCCGGGTGTGTCAACAGCGTAGGCCAATAGTCCCTTAAGTGTAGTGCATGTTTTTCCTCGGAAGATGGCGGGGATCTTTCCTCGCTGGATGGCGAGATTCCGCGCCGACTACCGTCGGCTAGCGGGGTTTCCCCTAACCAGGACTCTCCCACCAGCGGGGCACCGCCCCGGCCGGCACAAGCTCTAAGCTCCCGACCGGTCTCCCGGAATGTGTGGTAGTGTAGTGCATGCTAGTGTAAGTGTGTGTGTGTGTGTAAGGAGAGAGGATATGACAAGGAAGAGGAAGGAAAGATCGCGCACGGTCCGTGGCCCTTTTGTTGGGATACTGCTCCGGCATTCTCCTGATGTTGATCTGAGAAACAACGGAAAACTACCGATCACAGCAGCCGGTCTCTATAATTCTCCTCCAGACAGCGACTGAATTCGACCTACCTGTAAAGCTAGTGTCGAAAATTCTGCCGCCCTCAGAACTCGAATCTAGAACATCCCGGTCAGAGGTGCTGCAGGGACATCAAATGATGCACTGAGCTACCGCTCCCGGTCTTTCTTGGTTCTGGCGCAAGATGTCGCATGATCGCGACCGTATCGAGCAGTGTTGCAGATCAAGCGACTCTAACGGCAGGACTGAAATTAACGTAAAAAGTCGTGCCGAATTCCATCTTGGAGATACTACCCACAGATGCCACGTTAAAAAAAAACAAGTATACGGCCAGGGTGCCCAAGCGCATAACCGAAAGGTTAAGCTGATGCAGAAACCGCGCAATGACAATAAACACCTAAACATGTTCACTTGCCTGTGGGTGGAGGGAGGGGCATGTCTTGACCAATCCCGTTTCTGCTATGGCGACGTGCACCTCCTCCATCTCCGATATCCACGTGCCAACTCAAAAATTCTCTGCTTCTATGGAATGTATTCTCTCCTCACCCTATTTCTACCCTCAGGGAAGGGATATCTGATAAATTTTGGAGAGATTTCAAAATATCTTCAGCTTAACCCTTGGACGCGGTCCCAGCGTCTGCTTTTTGGACGCGGTAATTTCTCGTACTAGCATTGCAAGAGTAAATGCAAAGCAAAAGCATTGCATTTTCCATGATCACATGTGTGTTGTATCGCTAAAAGTGAATAAAGTGAAGTAAAATTAAAATGAACAAATCATACGCTATGAAACAAACTGACGCGTCCAGTCCGACAGGTTTTATTTCAAAACAGGAATTTAAACAAATATATAATTGTATTAAAATCTGTTTAAAGAACTTGTAATTTTCTTATACGTGGATCAGTGCCTTTCCTAGATGACTCCTAGAGAAATGGAACCTCATCGCAATTTGATAACTACCACACCCCAACAAAGTTAAGAATATAACACTGCAGGAGAACACACTGGAAGCACAACTGGAAACGCGATTATGAAGCAGACTAGAAGGTATATGCCTTATTAGTAATTCAAAGAATTGTTGATTCAATACTATGTAGAGATTTTACTTTCTCACCATTTACACTTACATGGTAAATGCTGCCGTAGGTATTGGCGACTTTTCGACAGAATATTGGTACTGAGAAGTTCTGGTATCGCAATAGTGGGTAAATGTAGTTCCTATATGTAGTAAATCATTTCCTGTAGCAATGAAAAGCAGATTTGATGATGTTTTGGTTTTCATGCCGAGCTACTGATTTCAAGTTTGCGGGTACAAATCCGATCAAAGTCGGGGGATTTTTGAGGCACCAAAAATCGACGGCATGTCGGACGCTTGTCGGCAGGTAAAACACATCACAGGAAAGGCACTTGACCGATCTTCGCAAAATTAAATCCTCTAGCAATTTAGGACCAATCAGACTTTCGATTTGAATTACTGGATAAGATAGCGGATATTGTATCTTGGCCTGCTATATGGTCAAATCAAACGTCAAAATTGACGCACTAGCGTCCATAGGGAAAGCAATGGCAACCTACCCTAGGTATACTTGCTCAGGATCAGTCTCACAACAAGGCGCTAGGGGCTTCTGGAGACTAGTCGACGCACTAATCAGTGTAGGGAACTAAGAGAAGAAGAGCAATTGTTTTTAAAAATTGTTCGGAACAATTTAACAAGTCCAAGGCAATCGGTCGGCATTTGTGCTGCACGCGATGGTTATGTTAACAAGATTCGCACTTGAGCCGCTGCTCATCGTGTTTGAGGCGTCACCAAACGGATTAAGTTCTTTCCAGAATTTAATAGTTGTAAAGAAACAAAAATTGTAATGTTACAACGGAAAATAGGGATTTTTTTGCAGAAAAACTTGTATTATGGGACCCTGAAAGAAACGATACGAAAGAAAAGGAAAAGTATTGCTGCTATAATGTGACCATTCAAATATTCGACATATGAATTCGCCGCCGCTGACTACACCAGCTTCTCCAGCAAGAGGGGTGTAGAGGAGGTAGGGGGGTCTCTCTACCGTCCGTTGTGACGTCACGGGGGCAGGAGGGAAGTGAGATACTTTTGTCGTTCGTCAGACGTCGTGGAGTTTGGTTATCTTGAGAAAAGAGGTATTTGTACTGTACATTTTATTTATTCATTATAGATTCTGATCAGTGCTTCTGTTGATAGAATGTACTGTGTTGGAAAGACACAGCTTCTGTTAAATTGAAACTATAAACAATTAATAGAGATATTTAAAGAAGACAGTGTAAGAAGCTTATGTCAGTGCTAATGTAATAGTCACTACAATAGAGGCTATTGTTTATTTTTGATAAGCACATACTGGCGCTTACAAACCGAGTTGGCTTGTGCAATGACACGTAGACCAGGTGATCTGCAACAAAGTGTGCGCAGCCTTCCCAATTTGAAAGCTCGGGGTAGGGCAGTCTTGTTGGACGAATCGTGGTGCATTCCCTTTTATTCCGAACAAAACAAGGTTATTATAGAATGTTATTATATTTATTATGTTACTTTAATGTATTGCAAATTATGCATTGATTAAAATGAAGAATGTTATGTTATGAGACATTCATATTTGTGCTTCATCTTTGCTTGTATCATTCTCTTAAAGTGCATAAGACTAGATGATTTATCATGTTGTACTGATCGTGTAGAAGCTATAGTATGATATAAGAGTCAGAATGTGTTACATTTCTACATTTATTTCAGCACAACATTTAAACACTTGTAATTTTATGAATAGGTTCATGTTGATCTCATGTGTTTGTCATTTGTAGTTTATTTTCTAGTTTAAATGTCTTTGTGGTGTTGACACGGAGACTGAACAGTGCTCTGAAGAGACAGTCACTTGCTTAACTTTTGTCCTCAAGGTGGGATGTACTTTAAGGGTCATTTAACAGAAAAATAACCTGCAATGAATGATGCACTTAAAAAAATTAAGAATTCAATTTGTGTTTTTAATGCTTAAGCACCAGTTTGATAGTGCAATAAGGAATGTGATAATATTGATTAAACATCACATCACTGTCATGTCATTTTTTAGTTTTTGAAGTCTGATTAGTGCTAATGTTCAATTTTTGCTTTATTCATAAGAAAACTAGTAAATGGATAAAATGATTGTCTCCAGAACAAAACAAAGTTTTGTTTATATTTGAGGAAAACTTGTTGTTTTTTCTTAGGTTATTTTTTTTTATATTGTACAATGTTTGTTCTTTTTGTTATGGGTGTTTATGGAATGACATTCTGTATCTTGGTAAATGCTCAAGGAAACGTCCAATTATAAATGTTCTGTGACTACGACTTTGTTCTATTTTTTTCTTCAAAATCTTCCAAAGGGAGAGCCACGAATCCATGAACATTTCACACCCAACCTGAGTAAAAGGTCACAATAAATAACAAAGGATGTCCTCTAAAATGCTGTGTACTGAGAATCCACGTTTGCTGGACCCTTGATACCGAAAAAAAAATAGTTTTCCCGTCCGCCTGTGGAGAACGCAAGGACCTAAACAGTTTGATTTGGTTTAGCTCCAAAATTTATGTTTACTGGTGGATCTAGAAACAGTGTCGTGCGAACTTGAAATGGATTCGAATCTAGGCCCATTTTACATGAATCATCGACGAATTTTCAAACTTTTCTCAAAAGTGGCATCAAATTTTATTGTGTAAACTTTCCTCGAACAAAGAAACGTTTAAAATGGCCAAGGTTTCATTTCTGTCAAATTCTAAATTTTCAAAAATTGCAATGGTTTAAGAAATGTGGCGTCTTTCTACAACTACAATATTGACGATAGCGATTTTTCCGTGATAAAGTATGTTCAACAACAGATCCTTAAATGTGATAATACACATTTTTTTAAAATTAATTAGTATTTTGGGTAGTTTTGCGTGATCGTTGCAATTTATAATTTTTTTAATTTATATATTTTTTAACGGATTCATATTTTTTGATTCATTTTTTCCTCGGATACAGTAAAAGATGTTTAAAAATGGTCCAGGTCTCCTTTTCGTTGATCTAGAAGAATTTTCGAAAATTGCAGAAGTTTCAAATAAGAAGAAAGTACGTGCTGTTGTGAGACTACTAGTTTCTTGAATGCCTCAAGCACCACGGCTTAAGATTTTGACCTACGCATTCAACAAACTAATAAATTTCTTGTTTGGAGGAGTTTAACATCAACCCCTGAACTTCGAACAACGAAGTTTGCCTGTTATGAAGTTGCGGCTTATTAACAGCGTATCTAGTAGGTGCGTAGCTGACATGTAAGCATGTCGGTGAACGAGCCTAGCTCATTAACCAGCCCTCCCGCTTCTTGATATAGTTTTCACAAAAAAAGGTCCAAAAATACTTTTTCTTGTCGAATAAACTACACGTAATTATTGTTTGTAAAATGCAATTTAGGATCTGAATTCATCAACACACTCATTGCCTTTCAGTTGTTTACAGTTCTCTCCAACTAATGCAATAAATTTTTGATAATAAAAAGATGTAAATTATAGATCAAATTTTGACGATTGAAACCAAAATCATAATACAAATTAGAAAGTATAATTTATATACTAAACATAGAGTGACATTTTACACCATGCATATATATATATATATATATATATATATATATATATATATATATATATATATATATCAAGGACCGTTTTTAAGCTATAATGAATGCGGAAGCGCAGAGAATCAATTTTTCCTGAAGAATCAGTCACTGTAAGGTCCTAACGATCGAGAGGCAATAGTGGCGAATTTTCGATATTAACTACAAAGCTGAATTGAATTCCACTGCCTGGTGAAGAATCCGAACGTTCGGCTGCGCTGATCAGGAGTTTTGTGTAGTTTCCAGACATACCACTCAAGAGCAATACTATAGCGAACGAATAATATTTTTTCACCTCTTGAAGATCCTCGATGCAGCATAAATTGCCTCCAAATCTTATATATACGCGTAAGTAACCATCCCTCTACCAACACCACCATTACAGAAGCCCTATGGACACACAAAAGCAAGATGAATACAATATTAGTTTTCCATTATTGAAAAGTTTGGTTTCAAGAATCACGCTTAATTTCAACTTTAAATTTTGACATTAGCACGAACATCTTAATTTTGAACCAAAATGTTATTAGGATCAATAAAACGATACGAGTTTCTAGTGCTTTGCACAAAACGAATCTTTCTGACTTTCTTTTTCAAATTTTCATTTTAGGTCCAAGCTTTGAAATGAGTTCTCCCAAGCAAAAGTTTATTTTTTACTCATGTTACACTTGCCACATGTGGACATAATCCGCAAGAGAATTCTTTTCAACATCTGCCGAGGACGACAAAAACCTCCCCTTTCTACCCAAGTTGGACGGTTGGGGACGGCCACGCACAAGCCTTAAAAAGTCTGGAAATCAGCCACACGCACCTCCTGCGCAGAAAAGCGTGCCCTCCCACCATGTCCCTCCCTCCCCACGCACGCGTGCCTGCTTCCCTTCCCCACGGCCGAGCCACACGATCCGTCCCCGAGCGCCCTCCCGTTCTGGCCTCCCACCACCACCACCTGTAGTTGGTTGATTGTTAATGTCCGGGCGCGTCAACTACTCTGGTCATTATTCCCGTAAGTGTAGTGCATGCTTTTTCTCGAGCTGTGGCGGTGGTCTTCCTACGCTCGATGACGAGATCCGGCGCCGACCAACCGCTAGCGGGGTTTTCTCCAACCAGGTATCTTCCACCAGCGGGGCACCACCCCAGCCAGACTAGTTCTAAGCTCCCGACTAGTCCCCCGGCGTGTGTGGTAGTGTAGTGCATGTTAGTGTAAGTGTGTGTGTGTGAAGGGGAGAGAATAGGCCTAGGAAGAGGAAGGAAAGATCGTATGCGGTACGTGGCCCACTCGTTAGTATACTGCTCTGTCATTCGCGTGGTGTTGATAAAAAAAACACGAAAAACTGCCGATCAGAGAAGGCGGCCGCTAGAATTCTCTTCCAGACAGCGACTGAATTCAACCAAGCTAATAAGCCAGTGTCGACAATCCTGCCACCGACGGTACTCGAACCTAGTACCTCCCGGTCAGAGACACTGCAGTGATCTCAGTTGATGCCCTGAGTAATTTCTCCCGGTCCACCTTTAGTAAGGCCGGAGTGTGAAGACTTGGCAACCCTGCCGTTTAGTCGTAGTGATAGTAGTGAAGGTGAATGTCAAATTTCTGTATTTATATCATTCATAATATAATATAAGCTTCTCAACTTAATATCCTATGTACTTAAACTTAAGTGAGATTTCTTCCATTGGAGATATTAGATAAATATTGAATACATTGAACAGTAATTATTTGGAAATTGATAAGTTATATTCTGTTCAACCTCGCGATCAAATTCGCTACCAGGGTGCAGCCCCTAATTGCTTCTACCGACGCGGCCACCCGACGTTCAGAACATGCTTCCGCCAACCCTCACTGAGCCCGCTCCCGGAGCATTCCATCACGCAGCCGCGTATTGAAAGAAAGCCAAAGTGCAAATGGGTAATACAGTCATTTACGCGGAGTGTGTTCGAGCGGGCGTCTTTTTCACGGATACGTCACCTCCACCGAAGCATCCATCGGGAATCAAATCTACGACCTCCCGGTTAGAGGCTCTGCAGTGACATCAGGTGAAGGAAGCACTGCGCGACCGCTCCCAGTACTAAAATAGCGTTTAGACACTATAATAAAGTTTATACACTATTTTAGCAAATAATTGTAATACGAAAGAATTATTTCAGAAAAGATGTGAAACATTTTTTGTTTCTTACAACTATCTTATTTGGTAATGTTGTAAATCATAGGCTTGAAGAAATAAGAGTGGAAATTCTTGTTAAACACAAGATATTTGAGAATAAATGAAGGCACAGAATTAATTTCCATAATTCTTTTAGCTTGCAGTAAGTTCGCAAGAGGATTTTGTTACAATAAAAGATCAAATTTTTAATTGTATTACTTAAAAACCGAATATAAGATATTTTATTAGACTAGTGACGAGTAGATTTTCATTTTCACGACGTTTGTAGCATTGACTCTCAGGACTCCATCGGACTGAAGCGTGTGGTGTTTACAGAGTTGCCGCTTTATACATTCCGGCCGAAGTGATAGTTGTCACGCCCTGCCTCCCGGCCGTTCGTCCGCCGCCTGCCCTCGTCCGCCCCCGACCCAGCCGTCTCCGCCCCACCCAAGCCGTCTCCGCCCGACCCATTCTCAGCGGATCTCACTAGTCGGTCCCTATCCCACCGTTTGCCAACTTTTTTGTTGACCCCTTCGGCCTTGGGTCTGATGACACCACTCGTGCGCCGTCAGTCCCCACCTACACTCACCTCCGACCCTGCCGGACTGATCCTATTCTGCCCGTCAGTTGCCGCCCACACCCACCTGCTCGTCTCGCCCATCCGATCCGGCCGAACTGATCCTACGCTACCCGCCGGTCACGTCCATCTTTACGCAATAGTGTCAGTCTCAATCTTACCCACGTTTCGTCCCAATGCCCCTGTCTCCGCTCGTCCATTCTTGCCCAAACCATTCTCGCTCCGGTCGTCCTTGATACGACCGGCCTGACCCCGCCTGTCTGTCACTACCCATTCTGCCACAATAATCCAGGCGAAGACCGTCCTTGTCATTTCCGTCACCATTCACCTTCCGACGCCTCCATCTCTGCCCCGCTCCACCCTGCTCATCCACCCTGTTCCTCTGCCTCGCCCCCCTGTCCGTCCTCACCGCTCTCGCTCGCCTGCTTCCGCTGGCGAGAGCCCGTCCTCGCCGATGCTGAGGATCAGACCGTCCTCGTCACTTCCGTCACCATTCGCCCTCCGACGCCTTGAGCCCCGCTCCGTCCTGCTCACCCACTCTATTCCTCTGCCCCGCCCCTCTGTCCGTCCTCACCGCTCTCGCACGCCTGCTTCCGCTGGCGAGGGCCCGTCCTCGCCGATGCTGAGACTCAGACCGTCCTCGTCACTTTCGTCACCATTCGCCCTCCGACGCCTTGAGCCCCGCCCAGCCCCGCCCCGCCCCGCCCTGCCCTGCCCACTACGTCCATCGCTCTCCTGCCCGTCCTCATCGCTCCACTCGGCCAGGCGCCGCTGGCGAGGGCCGCTCAGGAGTGAGCCGTAAAAACACGCGCTTTACGAGCGACCACATCATCTTCAGGCGCGCGCGCGCAATCTAGACAAGATCTTTACGCCGCACGCCGTCGCCGCCCGCCGCCATTCTCCAGGAGATGCGTGGCGCGCCGGCGCGTAGTCGCCCGCGCAGTTATAAAACGCGACATCTATTTACATTGACAAAAAATTTACGGCGACGCGAAAGTAAGTGGCTAAGAGGCGAGCAGCCCCCCCCCCCACTTCGCATGGCGGCCAAGGACTTGCCTCTCGGCCAGCGCATCGGAAGGAAATTTAATGCCGCCATTCGCCCCCGCTTCCTCCCCGAGAACAACGGAAGAAGAGCCGGGCTCTCGCTGATAAGGGCTGCGAAAGTGCTTCCGCTGGCGAGAGCACGTCCTCAAGATTGTCCTCAAAATTTACTGGCCTGTTGAACGAAGCGAAGGGCTCGATAAAAATGAGAACAATTTGAATTATATTGTAATTAGCTGACAACTCGTAAACAGCTGTTTTTTCGATCATTCAAGTTGGGATTAATGTCTCTGATAAAGGTTAACATTGAGCACTTGGTAAACGGCAACGTACGGTTTCACAAATTTAGTGTTCTCAGAGCGTTTATTGATGGCTATTAACTAGATACCATGCAATTTGTTATTATTGTTATGATAATAATACCTAATATTTTTCCACCTATTTTTGGTGGTAAACAGTGCACTCCTTCCCCAGAACTCTTTTGGGCATAAGTTTGCATGGAAAAATGTAAGTTAATTTTATGCCTGGACTTACAACAAACTTTCTTACAATAAGAGCTATTTGCATTACAACTGAGCTCTGTCCCATGTTCAGTATGCTTTTTGCTAATTTAATTTTTGTTAATTTTTTAAACAAAAGAGAACTTAACAGATTTTGCTAATGGAAATGGTCAGTTTGGAAGCTCAAAAGCTTTTAATGAGACCAATTTATACGTGATAATCTATCTATCCACCACCCATGTGCAAAACTGCGTATATCACATCACCACCTCAACCAATCTTAACCATCTGTACTAATAGAAATTAATCCAGAGATATATGCGAAGGTTCAGTTCCAAAGAATATTAAACATACGTTTTACTGTCTCAAATTCTATATCTTCTTGTTGATGTGATTCCAATAATTTTATTAATGAAAGGAATAATAAGGAAATATATAGGAAAAGTAAACCAAAATATTCCTTGGTATTGCTTGAAATCGAATACTGGACCTATAGATTACCAGTTCAGGTGATATTCTCAGAGACTCAAAATTCTTACTAATTTAATTTAAAAATATTACTCCATAACTGCCTTGCTTGAAGAAAAGTTCGTGAAATGATTAAGTGATTTAAAAGAATTTTGAAATAGATTCTTCTATAGCAAGAGCTTTAGGTGAAGGGTCCAGCCGACGATATTTCCTTACAAAGACTTATTTTTTTCTTTTCTCAGTTGATATTTATATACTAAGTCAAATTCTTTGCAACATTTCAATCTAGATCCTGAACAACTTAGAATGAATAAATACTATATTGGTGAATAAGGATTCACGGCTACTGAGGGGGTAAGATTTTTGAAGATACATTATTCCCCTTTCAACATAGACTATGCCACGGTATAAATCTATCAGTGTCATTACTATGAAATAAATATCACATTTGTTATGCACAATACGTGCGATATATTTTTCAATCAAAAATACAGTTCATACAATTCAATATCGAAGTATCTAAAGGTTTTGTATTGCAGAAAAAAATATATGACAAAAATGTCACGTTTTTTTACTGAAAATCCGAACATACAATAAAATGGGGTCACTTTGTGACCTCATGATGAGATCGCATGTCATGTTTTGAACGGAAAAGCATCACCAGTTTGTGAGCAATTTCGTTTCTCTTTCCATAAATCTGGTTGTTCCCCTTTAGGTTTTCAGTCGTAAACACATCCGTTACTCAGCGTTGCTTTCACAATTCAATCAGCAAACTCTTCGATAAAATCTATATCAGAAGTGAAAAATTTGTTTTATGAAATTAAAGGAATCATCGAAAAACTTATAACTCACTGACTTTTCAAATCCTTTAGACACTTGTATTATATACTTTGCATTGATATTACAAATTGTTCATTTCTAATCCCTTTGTTTTACTTGTTTTAATTCACAAAACTCTGTCTTGTCCAACGGGACGCAAAAAAAAAGCAATGTTTTTTCAAGTCTGCAGATATCTATCTCAGAGGATGGCTTAATTTGGTAGGGTATCTGGGTGTCTCTACTTATCTGTTTATTAGTCCTGCGAGTGTAGTGCAGGTTATATACTGGTAGGTGACGGCGTTTCTCCCCCCACTGGAAAACGAGATCCGGCGCCAACCTACACGTCGGCTTGGGGTGAATTTCGACCTCAATGTATCTCCCACAGCGGGACATCGGCCAGTCTGGGACGAGCTCTAAGCTCTTGACTGGTCTTCAGACGTGTGTGATTACGTAGTGCATGTGTGTGTGTGTGTGTGTGTGTGTGTGTGTGTAAAGAGGAGAGGACCATGAAAGATGGATCGTTCGGGTCCTAACCTGTTTGCAAGGTAAAGTTACGGCATTCGCCAGATTCTGATCGATGACCGTATAGAAAACTACTGATCGTAGCAGTCGGCTAGAATTCTCCGCCAGACACCGGCTGAATTCGATCTAATCTCATAGCTAGAGACGAAAATCCGTCTTCATCGGAGCTCGAACCTTAGGGTCTCCACGGCACAGACAACAGTAAAACTGTGGCACAGCGAACTCGGCCGATGACCCAATGAAGTTATTCTATCATGATAAAATGTATTCTTCCTAAATGTTTTAACTAGACTGGTATATTATTTTCCTTTTTCGCTAAGGAGTTAAGGGAAAGTTATGTAATGGTGCGTTTAAAAATGGCGAATTTTCGGGAATAAACTCTTTCCTGGTAACGAAAAAGTGGATAAACCCAGTTGCGAAATTTAGAAAAAAATCTCTAACAGTGGTATAGCTAGAATTCATGTTTTGTGGGTCCTTGATACCGAAAAATCGAACGACGGCTACACGTCTGTCTGTCTGTCTGTGAACAATGCTAGCTGCTAAACCGTTTGGCCAGATTTTCTCTAATATTGTTATTCCTCAATCGATCTGGATGATATGGCGGGTCAAATTAAAATTTGATATTTTAATTTTGGGGGAGTACTTCACATGAAGACATTGAGATATTTTCCAAATTTTTAAAAAAAATGGCACCATCGATTTTGATGAAATTTTGTTGTTGGATAGTGTGAATAACATTTAAGAGCAGGTCTCATGCTGGATAAAAACCCTGATTTTTCGAACATTGCAAAAGTGAACATTTTTGGAGTCTTTCTACAACATTGTGAGTACTTTTTACGTAATTTTGCGTGAAAATACGAGTGAGAAAATACTTGATATTTTAGCAATACTATTGTTATCGAAAGTGATGTGTAAAAAATGTATCGTAGCTATGATGTAAGTGGGGGAACATTAAGAGCGAGATGTACGGAGAGTTGTGTAAAAGGAATGTCTGATAACTTGGTTGGATCAGTTCTGTTATGTTGGACGCTACGGAAACGTCACATGGAAGGAAGGAATGTGAAAATAATTCAAGATATGTTTATTAAATTCAGATTAGGTGAGCAGTATTATACGCCAGGATACACTGGTTGGGAAGTAAGAAGACTGAAAGAAAATAAAGTTCATAGCTGGAGGAAAGGCAATAATTATATTAAGAAAGGAACCGGGAATGAGAGACAGACATGTACAGAGATTAAGAAAAGAAATGAAGGAAAGAAGTCAGATTTGAAAGCATTTTGAGAAAGGTTTTTATGAAATTAGATGATATTCAACTTCAGAGATGTAGAAAATGGGAAGAGGAGACAGATGTCAATTCAAATAGAGATAAGGATGTAAAAGAACAGAAAATGGGCGGTAAGATAAAGGACACAAAAGATAAAGATGTATGCAATTACACAGGACTGAGAAGTTCTAGAGTACTTGAAGAAGAAGAAGAAGAAGAAGAAGAAGTGTAATGATAAGAGTAAATTGGACTAATACATGTTTCAGATTAGAGAAAGAAATGGTAGCAAGTTGCCATAGTTGTAAGAGGGAGAATAAGGTAAGTAGCGAAAGGTTGGGAAGAAAATTGATATAATGCATTGAAAAGATGTTTGGAGATAGGAAGACAGGAAAAAATGCTGGGTTAGAGTTTGAGTGGGCAGGATAAATAGAACAATATCTTTGCAGGATCATGAAAACAGTGAAGATGGCAGAAGGAATAGGGGCATAAATCACAATACAAACCATTTATTTTCTTGTTGCACTCATAATTTTCAAACATAAATGGAGAAGTGAAGGATAAGTAATTAAGAATGATGTGATAGAAAAATCATTTTCTATCCTTCACTTAAGGATGAGGTGATGGGTGTGATAAGAAGCAGAATAGATTGTATTATGATGTAATTAAGATGAATATATTATATTGTGTTGTATATTATTGCCTTTTGATTGTGTTGGTATTAAATGTGATAGCGAATATAACTGTATTTGCGGGAGGAAATTAGTTGTTAAAAAAATATCCGGGTTATAAGAGATATGAACCATCATAGTAGGTCTTATAACCCGGACATTTTATCATGGATTACCACAAAATCTTCGCTGCCACTACAGAATTGTTAAAAACAAACTTCTGTGCTGCTAAAACTGACTAAAAGCTTCTTCTCTCTACAAGACTAGGTTCTGTAGAGTGCAAAATCTTGTATTGAAACTGCGTTAAACTAAGAATGAAGGAACTTCGTGCCAGAAGAAATTTAATGGAGGCCAATTGTGCTTCAATGCGACACATTTTAAGTCCTTCTAAAATCAATTCATAGAGCAGGTACTACCACACTGCATTGTACCTAGGAAGACGATGCCTTCGACAATTTTGCCATACCAGGAGTAAGAGATGAAATGTATTAAAACAAGAAACGTAGACTGCAAGCAGAATATACGATGAAGTGATTCTCAAAACTTTGAAATTCATTTAATGAATGTCTACTCTTACTTTTCTCTGAAGTATCTCGGCGAACGGTTAGCGCCGAAATAACTAAAATTTGCGCGAAGTTACGAAGGATCTTCCACGCAAAGGAATGTCTGGAAGTATAAAGAACCATTAAACACGGTTAGCAGGTAACAAGAGCCCTGAAGTTTTCCATAAACACGCCCATAAATAAAACAACAAAGCATAAGAGCGCATCACAAAGTGTCTGATTCTCACGAAAAATTTAAAGGTATTGCCAATTACCAGAGCACTCTCGTAAGCAAATGCTGATGGTACATTAAACAGAGCTGAGATATACTGTTTCATTTCGTTCTAAAAGAGTCCATGTCTTCCCGACGTTTGTGCAATAATCTTTCATTAGAGAAGCCCTAATACTTTTTATCTAGTGGCCTCGAGGGTGAAACGTGCGAAAGCTGTTTGATGCGCATGCGCAGAAGAGGAGAGACAGTCCCCTCCCTTTCCCCGGCCCCGGGTGAAAAAAAACGCAGCTCAGCGAGCGAATAAAGGCGGTCGCCGCAGGAACTTGCAACGAAGAGGCGCCGCTCCAGGGAAACTGGACCAGAGATTAGCGGCGGACGAGACAAAAGTTCCTCGGAAAGGGAACGCTAAATGATATAGAAACGGTCTGGGATGTAGAGAGTGAAAAGGGTCAGCGAGGTGGAAGGAAGGGATGTGTGGAAGCGAAAAATAACGCGGACGAAAAAATTCAAGAGCTGAAAGAGAAATGGGAGGGAAACGCAGACGATGCGACGTGATATCGGGCTACCGCGGAACACATATTGCAACTTGCAGGCTCGTAGGGCCCCTCGTAGGAGGAGGTCGGTCGCCGCGCAGAAAGGGGAGAGGAAGAAAGGAGGAGGAAATAAGAAATGGGCAGAGTAGTTGCAATGGTGAAGGAATGTGGGAGAGCGGAATAAGAAAGAGAATGTTTGGCAGAGGATAAAAGAGATGTTTGGAAGAAAGAAAAAGTGTGAAAGAGATAGAAGGAGGGAATGGAGAGATGTAGGGAAAGGAATGTAGAAGAATAGCATCTCGAAACATATGAGATGTAGAGAAGAAGGTTAATGGGAGATGAAGTAAGAGGATAGACGTAGGGACATGACAATAAGTAAGACGATAGAATAGATCACGACGTAAGGAATAGGTAAGAAGAAATGTTAGAGAAAGAGGGAAGGGGAAGTAGGGAAAAGGTGTCAGACGATTGGAAGGTGATACAAGGCTAAGGGGTACAGAAAATTCAGCGGTTTGGGGAATCTTGGGAGTCGGTGAGAGAACGCAGATTTTGATTTTTTCTGGGAAAGATTTGAACGCGTTATTTATTTTCCGGGCATGACGAATGCTGAGATGATCAGTCTCTTTACTACAGTGAATGTTGTATCCCCCCTTTCCATTGCCACGTATGGTGAGATCTTCCGCTCTGGATGATGAGATCCCACATCGACCTGCACGTCAGCTTGCGGAGGATTTCCCCATCAAGGTGTCTTCCCAACGAAGCTCCCCCAAGCTGGGACAAGCTGTAGGCTTCCGAGTTCTTAGTATAGCGCGCGTAGGTGCGGAAGAGAAGAGAGAGGGTGGAAAGGAAAGACGTCACACGAGGGTGGGGAGGAGACGTGCAGTTGGGTGGAAAGGAAACCTGGAATGTGTGGGAGAGAGCGAGTAGTGGGGGAATGTCGTCACAGCCACATTTCGCCAACGATTCGCAGCAGCCTCTGGAATTCTACCTCATCCGGAATCCTTTTCTTCGCTTATTGCCCTCCCGCGAGCTCCAACAAGGCTACAGCCGCAGAGAAAAGTGATATTCACTTGTTATCGCGGAGGTTGACCTCGCTGCTGATTCGCCTCTTGTCTTTGAAGGCACCCGGACCTGCGGTCTGGATTCAGAGAATTCCCGTGTTGAACCTGAACCAAAGAATTTTGTACGTTCTTTTCCTTCGGACTGACCTAGCGGCTGCAGAAAAATTTGCAGTCGTTTATCTCATGGCAGAACACACGCTCAAAAATTTCATTTAGTCCTTTCTGCTGCGGTTCGGTGACTACTTTTTTGAGTTGGCAGAAAGCTGCACCAGAGTTGGTAAAATGAAAGGAAGTACAAAATATTATGAAAAAATTCGCACAAAATTTTTCTTTAGTTCTGACGAGATTTTTCCAAAAGAATCATTGAATACATTAAGAGCTTTTAATCTCAAATAGTACACTACATTTGATTAATTTAATAAAAAAATTAATTAAATCAAAATATATTTTTGAACATATTTATAATTATTAGTTAGTGAACTTTTCATGTTGCATTCTTGGTGTTCACTCGAATTGTGCTTTGGTAAGAATCTTGAATAAAGATAAATTGACCCTTTATTTGTTTTTTCTTGCTTTATCCCGATATTTTTTAATCAACTTGAGCAGTTTTCAATTTACAGTACTAAATGTTGTCTTCATTTTAGTACGAGTTGTACCAAAAACACAGTTTGCTCTCTAATAGAATAACTTGAAAATAAGCGTATATTCAACTTTGATTGATCATTAGAAGTAATTACTTACTTTGAAGATTTTCAAGGTAGTTATATTAATCAAGATCGAAGGCATTTGAAAACAAATTAGTACAGTCCCATTGTATTCCGTTCAATGGTACCCTTGCTAACATTTCATGTGATCTATTGAAGCAAGATACGTAGAATGTAAAATCAGATTCAGAAACCATTCTTGAGGCTGTTCTCGTAATTCAAACGGCTTTTGAAATGAACTCTCGAGCAAAGCAGTTGGTTTATTAAGAAACATGATTATTTACAATATCTTTCACCAATGATGTCTTCAGACAGTTTCTGAAAACTAAAACATAATTTTTCGTAGAATACTGTTGATGAAACGATTGAGTATGAGAATCTACTTTCAGTATTGTTTAAATATGCCTAACTGTGGAAACAGAAATGTGCTAGTTTAAATTTAAACTCATCCTCTTTCTCAGTTTTCTCTGCTTTATTTCCTAGAAAATTGTGAGTACTCCTTTTTTTACAAAAATATTATATTATACTACTCATTTTATATGTACATAGGAATCTTTAAATTATTATATTATTATGTTAAACTATGATGGTGGTTTAAAAAACCTAGTAATTGTAAACATATTTTGTTGTTGAATTCTAGGAAATTATAAAATATATTTCCAAATATGTGAAAAAATGCTTACATAAAAATTTGTTCAGGGCTTGTATCGGGTAGAACAGCACAGAACCGTGGAAAATGTGAATAAAAAAATCACTCAAAAAAATTTTCACTCAAAGATCTAAAATCGTCAATGGATGTCTCTTTAATAATATTTGCTTCTACGACGTTTTAAAGATAAATATAAAAATGCATTCTTCTCGAAATAATTATTTCAAGGGAATCTCAAGGTATTATTGTATATGCTGCAAAGAAATCAAAACACTCCAGAAAATGAAGTGGGAAAGAGAAACTATGAAAGACAAACAACAAAATCTGGTTGGTGACACGACAGTAGCTCCGATGCCAGCAGAAGTTTTGTATGCAAAAAAGGAAAGTTGACCCTGTGCCGTGAATAAACAAATTTAGCAGTCAAAACAAGTTTGGTCCAGTGCGGATGACGTTTTCGTCGGAGTGACATCGCCTGCTGTCAGATGACGCTGAGCAAACAGTTGCAGGCCGACGCGCCGTTGAGCTTGCATGGTGCGTCGACAGCGATGGGACGTTGGATTTCGTGCAAGAACTTGAGACTCTTGAATGCAGTTCATTTTGGATCAAATTCTTCATTATAAATACCTTACTTCTATTGTACATTACAACGTATGTAATGTATTTTCCATAAAAATCATCACATTTGTTCAAAAAGAAGATAAAGACAATATATAATATTTATTCGAGAGAAAATAAGATTTGAAGGTAATTCAAAATAAAATTCTCTTTGTTAACAACAACAACAACAACAACAACAACAATAATAATAATAATAATAATAATAATAATAATAATAATAATAATAATAATAGTAATGATGATGCAGATAGATTTCAAATAGTTTTGGACCATATAGAATCAATCTTACGAGGATACCAGGAATTAAGTCATTTGTATTTTATATATTTATTTTTCTAGAAAGCTAAGTTCTAGAAGCTATTAAATTTCCTTTTAAGGTATCATCAAGAAAGTTTAATTGCATCTACAACACACTTAATACAATATTATAGCAAATTTTCATCAATTTAAATAGGTTGTCTTTCGAACAATTGCGTTTTAAGGAAGTTTTTTATTGTTGTGTGCCAAGAATAACACAATATAAAATTGATATTTTTTTTAAAAAATATTGCACAAATGTATTTTTTTAAATATATCTCACGCCGTTAATATGCACATTTAGAGCAATTTGTATACATTATTTCATATGAAAGAGGAAGTCCTTCAAATGTCTTCAAATGAAGGTTTTTCGAAAACAATAGATTCCTGTGAAAAAGAGCTTCAAATTTCACAATTTCAGTAATGCTTAATGGCTATTTTCTTCAAAATGGTTTGAAATCATTTAGTGAAATTTCTATTTAGGACGAGGTTTTACTCTTCTTTAAAATTCTTAACTAATAATTCGATTCTACTATTAGAACGCCTAAAAGTTGATAAAATGTCAAAAAAATTCACTTTGTGCGACGACAGATGGCAGCTAGCCAGAGAATGGGGCAACACCGTAAAGCGAGTCCAAACCAAGGAAATTAGAAAACTACTACGAGGAAGTTTATGCCATTCTGTAGCACCTCTAGTTTAATATTAACATATGCAACATAAAATTATAAGAATATTTAAAATATAAATAAATTTATACACAAATCAGAGTCTGAGAATGTTCAAAAATGGTCCTTCAGTATATTTTTATAATTAATTGAAAAATAGCTAGGAAATACTTGGAGATATTAATAACTGAAAGTAAGGTTTCAAGATACTATGACAACGGAGGATGTAGCAGGTCACAAGAATGCCGCATTTTAAACGGAGAAAATCAATTACCGATTTTCAGAAAATGCAGCAATACTTAGACGGACAAGTTATAAGAAGAATAAAATTCAAATTAAACCTGAATCCAAAATGTTAAAGGTCATATTGACAATTCTTATACAAATCGCCGAAATTTAATTACTTTCAATTTTCTAATATTAGGTTTAGCTGTATCTCTCGAAGCAAATGTTAATTACGAGTTTTCAATTCCACAAAATAAAAAAAGTATATACAAGATATAGAGTCGGGTTGGTTTCAGGTGGAAAAACTAGTGGTGCTAAAACAGCACGTTCTTTTTTACCCGTAATTTCACGCAAAATTCGAAAATTTGTGCTTAACCTTATTTCAAAATCTATCTCTAAGGCACAGATTTCATTAAGGGAAAAATCTCTTTGTTTAATATTTTATCTATAGGAAGATGCAGAAAAAATGTTGAACTTTTGTCATTTTCGAAAAATCAGGGATTTCACTAATCTCTTACACGTCCTTCAGACTATCCAACAAATAATAATAATAAAAACAATGAAGTCTTTTCTTTCAAAAATTTGAAAATGTCCCAGGAGCTTCATGTAAAGTACTCCCCAAAATTAAACATCGATTTTAAATTCATGGGGCCCGCGACATCAGCTAGATCGATTAGGGAAGGTCAATTTGAGATAATCGACTGAACGATTTAGATGCTAGCGTTGTTCACAATAGAGATGGGCTTAAATGCTTTTCTTCAATAACTGTTATCACAATAATTAATAACCGTTGAAAAATAACAGGTTCATGATCAGTAACCTAACATGGCCGACTGCTAAGAGTTAAATCAGAAGTGATGTCTGCTTAGAGTTAAACCACACAGAACGAATAACGTTGGTAGGACCAGTTCTCTGTCACTAGATAGGCTACAGCCTATCTAGTTTTCAGCCTTTCTTGTTTGAATTTGGTCCGCCACATTGCGCCCAACTTTTGCACCAATAGCGTCGAAGGGTGCAAAGGCGCTGTGCACGAAGGTGCTGCGATCTACCGGCCACCCCCAGCCATTCCCGATGTTATTTTGAACTGTGTCCGAAAGTTTTGAAGTCTCCGTTGGTAAAAATCGTTTCACGTTGTGAGGCGAGCACAGTATGTTTTAAGAATGGAAGATTGTGTAGATAAATGCCGCATATTCGGCGTGTTGGGTTCCCAATTGCCATAACAACCAAATAGAAGACGTGGAAGGTACAAGGCTGTTAATTTTGCAGAGCGATTCCAAACAGTAAGTAATATTATGTTAAATGTTTCGCTTGATTGATATTTCGTTAAGATTGGTTTCATACTATTATGGTAAAGAGTGTTATTTCCTTTATTTTTAATATAGTCTTATAATTTTTGTTGCAACATTAATATTTATTTTGTGTATTAATGTACATAATACAAATTTTATTATAGGTGCAGGTTACATAATTTAGAAATAAATATTGTGTTTATGAAATAAATTTTTATTTTGCACTCCCTGGACTACAATTCCATTCACTGACTTAGAATTCCTAATCCTAATAAGTTTTGGCTTCTAAATTGCCTAGAGTATTTATTTTACATAAAAATAATGTTATTACAATTTGACGCCATTTTGAAAATAATAATGTAATTTTAAATGTCCCGGTCGTCATTACGCGCCACCTCCATTGGCAGGTTGCCCTTCGACGCTATTGGCTCAAAATGGGGCGCAATATGGCTGCTTCCCCCCTCCATCAAAATTAGAGATTTGAATAAGAGCGTTGGGATTCACGTTGAGTGCCGTCTCAGATAGTACACTCTGCATAGGACCGTAAAGCTTATGCAGCTACCTTATGACGCTTGTTTACACTATTTTCTCAAACATTTGGACAGAGAAGCAGCTGATGCAAACGAGAGTGGATGAACTGCTAAGGAAGAATAGTAAATTATATAATGTGAAGCAAATGTGTATAGAATATTAGTAAAATAAAAGTAACTCAGGTTTCGGGTTCGAAATATGAGTCGTAATTTCATATTTCGAGATTTGCCAGTGATCGATATAGTACACAAGATTTTGAACCGAAAGGCTTCTGTAGAATTGTTTGATTACTGAAAACAATAAAATTATTAACATGAACATTTCCGCTGGTATATGTATGGGCGTGCGAGAAACATTTCTTGGCATATATATTTGAATGATTTTGTAAGGATCACTATTTTTATTTTCACTTTATTTGCGTTTCGAAATTGAGACATACCTAAAACACTTAATTTCTAAATAGTACTGGATTTGTTAATATGAAGTTATTCAAGGTTAAATTTTTGGAAAACACAATCTGATTTTCCGAACTTCTTGTAAATCACAAACATTATTTTAAGACATTTCTTGCAAAACATAATATACTCCATCATTCGAAGTATCCCTGCGTGACAGAAGATCCTCAATTGCCTTCACAATTTCACCACGAATCTAAATCAGCATGGATAACTTCCGCACCTAACCTCACAATGGCCCGGTGCACTGGACTGCACTGACGCGATCGTCGGTGCAGTTTAGTGCGCCCTGGGTCCGTGTCGATGAGCGAATGGAACACGCAGTTCTTTGCACTGATGCGCCCTAGCGGTCGAATGGAACACGAAAGCTGCCCTGAGTGCGCACTGGGTGCGCACTAGTGCGGCGAATGGAAAACGCTATAAGAGTCACTAAGGCTCTCTCGGTTTCACTATTGCTGCACCCCGTGGTTAAACTACCGGGCATGCACTCAATGGGACTATAAAATAAGTAACTTTCTCTACGACTATAGCAGAATGTATTCATTTCTCCATGTTATCGAATGCAGTAATCATGCCAATTCCACAAGCCGCGCGAGAATATTATTCTAACATACCTGTTGATCAATCGCATTCGTCCTAGTTCATTACACAACGACTTAGGGTTCTCGCAGTCGCCTACAGAGACGCTGCGTGCTCTTCCGCAACTATCGTAAGACAGGTGAACCACGAAACAGTATGAGAGTTCACATAATTGTGGCCACTTTGTAAGGTTAAACGCTCACATTGATTTATAATTATGGATTCTTCCAGCAGTAATAGTGATGAAGATTACGTAGACTGCACACCGCCAGAGATTGTGGAAGCTGCGAAAGCATCAACAAACAACTTGTTACCAGAAAAATCAAGAAAATTTTATGATAAATCATACAATGATTTCATTGGGTGGCGAAATTCAAACAGAACCAATGCTTTTTCTGAGAACGTTGTATTGGCTTATTTTACAATGCTTGCTGAAAAATTTAAACCTTCTACTTTGTGGAAGGAATACTCGATGTTAAGAAGCTCACTGAGTATAAAAAATGAAATACATATTGAAAAATATTCGAAGCTGCGTGCTTTCTTGAAGCGGAAAGGAGAAGGCTATGAACCCAAAAAATCAAAAATATTCACTCCAGAACAAATAAATGAATTTATAACAGTAGCTCCAGACGATTTATATCTTGCCACAAAGGTAAGAAATTTTTAGTATTATGTAGACTTGATTAAATATTACAATAGTACTTAAAGCATACTTTTTTAAAGGTTGCATTGATCATGGGTATAATGGGAGCCTGTCGCAAAAATGAATTGCACTTGCTGAAAGTAGAAGATATACAAGATCTTGGAACTGCTCTTTTGATCAAATTACCCAAAACTAAAACAAAAAGTGCTAGAACATTTACGGTAACTGGAAATTTTTATAAAATATGTAAAAGGTACATTGATCTTCGCCCAACTAAAGTGCAAACAAATTCATTTTTTTTAAATTATCAACATGGAAAGTGCACTGTTTAGAAAATCGGCATAAACAAATTTGGATCCATGGGCAAACAAATTGCCACGTACCTCAAGTTGCCGAATCCAAATCTATACACTGGACATACTTTCCGCAGGTCTTCGGCCACATTGCTTGTTGATGCAGGAGGCGATATAACAGCTCTGAAAAGACATGGCGGTTGCAACAGTACGTTGGTAGCGGAAGGTTATGTGGATGATTCAATGTCAAACAAGTTGTTTACCGCAAACACGCTACTGCAATCGGTAGAACATAATACGACTATAATTGAAAATACTCGTGTACAAAAAACATCTTGTTCTGTTAGTAAATCTATTTTAAATCAAATGGACTCAAATCAAGAGTCAACTCCCTTCATAATAAATATAAACAATTGTTCTAATTTTACAATTAATTTTTCCAAAAAGTAAATATATACTATTTATATTTGTAATACTTGCTTTGTTTACTTGTTTGACGTTAATGTTATAAAATATTTAATTAATGAAGTTAAAAGTAGAATGAATGTAACATTATTTCAAAAAAAAAAAAAAAACTTTTCACATGTTATCATTTAGTATTTTTACAACTTCAATATCAAAGTCGTAGAGAAAGTATAGTCTTCTACTTGCGTAGAATGGCTATTATTCACTCGTGGAAATTCCGACACTCGCTCCTACGTCGCTCGCGTCGGAAACATCCACTCGCGAATAATGGCCATCATTCTACGCTCGTTGCAGAATATACTATTCTCACAATCGAACTTCAAACAACACGGTATTTTCCACTCAATTACAATATTATATCGTCCGGGAATCACATTCTTTTCATAAACATTTATATTCAGACTGAGTGAAACATTTTGCAGTAATTAACATTTTAGTATAAAAGTTACATGTGGACAAACTCTTGTAATTATCAGATCTTCTAAATCGTAATTAACTTTATGATTTACGACTTAAATATGTTAACCTGTTCTGCCATGCCTTCTTGTTTGTCTTGCATTGATATTCTTTGCTGCTGTTTGTGCTGCCAGAAAACCAGCAATTCACAATTTCGCATTGTTACTGAAACTCTATCATGCTACACCAACCGGTGCAATTGTTCTTTTTTATTCAATAATCATTCACCTTTTTTTGTTCATAATTTGTATTATTGAATAAAATACTGACTTGAGTAACAAACATGAATGAATTATAGCGGAACAGTAAAGTAAATGAGAATTTCATGCTCTCATAAATGTTAATAAATTCAAAGCTGAACACTAGTGAGCAAAACACGTTTCTGAAATAGTCGCTAAATTTTACGATAATGTTTGAAAGAGAAAGTTTTCACTCTGTTACTACTTCCGATTAGGAGACCCAGGATACAATGACTATAATAATGAGACATACGAAAAGGCCAGATGGGAAGGTTGATAGCTCTCGACTCGCATCGTCAGATGTGAGTCGAAAATTGACTATAACGTTTTGCTCTGAATCAAACTATAAATACGTGCGTAAATATGTAGATTACATTTTATTACCTTCAGTGAAGTCTGTGTTACGTCCTATTTCTCAGTAAATACTACTTGTGCAATTACTGTTCAAGTATAAGTCTTCAATTATCAAAATTAACGTAATTAGTTTCACCATCATTTCTATGACGTAATGAGACCTTCCCTTCAACGCGTCCTTTGCATTCGTCATGAACCAAACATCCTGCGCATTTACCCCATCTAATGGAGTACTCTCGACGTTGAAACACGCACTCCGGTACATCGATCGACGGGAAATCCTGCGGTCGCAAATAATCGAGACCCTGAGGACAGCACACAGCGCCCTCTGACATGGGAGGCACAGCGAGCCGGCCGATCCCAGCGCGCGCTTTGAAGCGGAAAGACTCCGAACTGCAGGAGTCGGACGGACGAGAGGCGGACTGCGTAGCCGTGGGGGACAGCGCTTAACGCAGCCGAACCAATAAGCCCCTGGCGCCATCGCATCCGCCGTGTTTGTCTTAGACAACGTGCCGGCAGACTCCATTAGAAGGCAGTCTCCGCAACGAGCCCGGCCCATACCGGTCCTCACTCGCTCCGGCTGGCTGCGCACCGCATCGCTTTGTACCGCGCCCTCCGGCACCCAAACCACAACGCTCTGCCTGCCGTATCTCAACGCCCTGCCTGCCGTATATAAATTCCTACCTGCCGCACCTAAACGCCCTGCCTGCCGAATATCACTCCCTACCTGCCGCACCTCAACGCCCTGCCTGCCGAATATCAACTCCCTACCTGCCGCATCTCGACGCTCTTCCTGCCGTTTCTTAATGCCCTGCCTGCCGTACCTCAACCCCCTGCCTGTCGTATATCAACTCCCTACCTGCCGCATCACAGCGCCCTGCCTGCTATTTTTCAATGCCCTGCCTCCCGTAACTCAATGCCCTGCCTGCCGTATACCAACTCCCTACGTCCCTACTGTATGTCAGCGCCCTTCACGTCGTATGTCAATGTCCAGTCAGGCGAATCTCAACGCTCTGCCTGCCATACTTCAACGCCCTGCCGTCCGTCTGTGAAAGCCTTGCTGAGGAGTGGAGGGCGGAAGGGAGAGGAGTTTGGAGGGGAGATACGCGAAGAGAGGAGGGGAGAGGACGCGTCCGAAAGAGGTGTGTGGTGGAGCTGGCTAATGAGAGAAATAGGCAGGTTGTAGAGGTAAACAAGAATATAAAAAAGGAGGGCGAAAAGGAGGGGAGGGGATAGGTTGAGAGGAGGGTGAAGAGGGAAAGGGGAATGGAGGGGAGAGAGGAGCGAGAGGGGCGTCCCAACTGGGGCGAGTGGCCGCCGCTGGTCGCTTTCCGCGCATAACGAAATTAGTACAAGGCCTCACCCCCCTTCCCTGCGCGGTCCCACAACTGTGGAGGTTCTTTAAAACATTAAATATTACCAATAACAGTATTTATTTATCGAAAATGAATAAAAATCGGAGGTCTGATTGTTTAAATATTGAAATCTTGTAAATTAAATAATTTGGGAGTTAAGTTTATTCCATCAATTACCTGGTCTTAAACATTATTTTCACCCTCGGTTACTAGCATTTTAAAATCTTTATCTTACACCTGACTTTACAATTGATTTAATATAATTATTAGTGATTAATTTTTCAAGTAGTAGTAGGTTAACAATCAAATTCCACGTACATTAATGTATTTTAATATAATAGTAATTAATATATTAAAATACAAGGATAATGTTTTAATTCATTCTGACTTTCTATTGATATTTCTCTTTTAACCGAGTTTTCAATACCCCATGTTCCTTGAAGAGTATCTTTAAACTAGTCTTCGCCACCAAATTCAGCGTCGCTCTGTCTCGTCGCGTGGAAAACGTTGCGTCACCTTTAAGAGAACTGTTTTCACTAGTGAAGCGAGTTCGCATTTCAAGCTCTATGAATACGTACTGAAAAGGCAACACATCGCCGTGCTGTGTTCCCCGTACTGTAGCAAAGTTTCAGTGGCTCGCTATGTCCACGACCGTGCCAGAGCAATAAGAACAGCGCGAATGTGCTCTTGACGCAAAATGTGCTCATGTTTACGGATACTAACCTAATATTTATCAAAGACAGAATTGTTAATAACACTTAATAACTTTGAAACACAAATCTCACATTTCCTGGCCGCTGGATGATAAAGTAAAATAAAATATTATCTTGTATGATCTTCTCTACTCTAGCACAGTGTTATTGTTTGTACCAGGAATTGAAGAAAGTCATTTTGGTCTAAATGTGACACTTTTATTTCATCGTATTCGTAGAATACATACATAGTTATGTACTGCTGCGGCAAATCGATGTCCAGATTTTAACGTAAATATACTTTCTTGAGTCTCTTGGGGTCTCATGATACTGAAAATTTGTTTGATTCAGAAGTACTTCACACTTATTTTTCACTTTGTCATTTATAAATTTATTGGCAATGATCTGTCTAATGCTCGATATGACCAAAATGACAGTTCCTTTTGTGTTCGTAGAGACGGGTGTTAATGATTAGTTTATGATTTATGATAGGATATGATGAAATGTTTATGATTAGTTCCGATAATACAGTACCGCAAGAACATGGTATCCTCTAGACTCCTGCTGACGATAGTGGGTGTCTGGTATCCTCATTTATTTATGGGGTGTAGTCCAAAGAGAAAACTGCTTCCCGGAAATACTTCTACAGAAAATACACCGGAAATACAGATTCTGAATCTAACTGGTGTTATAGCAAGCGCAGGAAAAATACGTCTCCGCAAGAAATAAGCACGGATATCATGTGCCGTAAAAGCGTTGAACGCACGATCTCGAAGCGGCCAACCGAAAGGCGTGAACACGTAAAATCGAGAAATCCGATATCCACAGCCGAGGCAGCAGGTGCTCTAAGGACTACGCGATCTCGCGTAGGGTGTAACAAAAACTCTTCCATCCACTCCTTCCTCTTTGCCTGCTACTTTTGCATTCTTTGGGACTAGACAAACAGCAAAGGCAAAGGCGAAGAGCGTCCGCAGAGCGTCTCAACTTAAGGTTGCAGTATAGGGTTACATGGATAGATTGACTGAATCGTGTGTTCGGGCACGTCAACTTCTAAGGTCATTAGTCCCATTAGTAGTTTATGCTATTCCTCGGCGGTGGTGATCTTCTCGGAGGCGGTGATCTTCTCCCGCGGGATGGTGAGATCCAATGCTGTCCTATAGGTCCGTGGGGTTTCCCCAACCAGACATCTCCAGCCAGCAGGACACTGTCGCAGCTGCGACAATGTCTAAGATCCTGATTGTGGCAGTGTAGTGCATGTTAATGTGTGTGAGTAAGGGGTAAAGATAATACAAAGAAGAGGAAGAAAAGATCGGGCGCGGTACGTGACCCGTTTGTTATGGTTAGAGACAGAATGGCTACGCATTTATTTTCCCTAAACTAGCCATGTAAAAGACATTTATTTTTACTTTCTCGCTACCACTAGTGCGGTAGAGAGAATGTTTTGTAATGCTGCGCGAAAAAACGGAGAATATTCAGCACAAAAACTCATTAGAGGGCTCTGGCAACGAAAAAGTGGACAAATCCAGTTGCTAAATTTAGAAAAAAATCCTCTAACACGTGATGCAGTCAGAACCCATGTTTTGTGGGTTCTTCATACCGAAATATCGACTGTCGGCAAAACGTCTGTGAGTATGTCCGTCTGTCTGTATGGGTACTTTATCATCTCAAACATCGATTTTAATTAAATTTTGTTGTTGAATATATTAAAAGATATTTAAATGAATGGCGTAGATCTCGTGTAAATTAAAAACTGATTTTTCAAAAACTGAAAAAACTTCAATTTTTTTCGGCGTCTTCTTACAACTAAAATATTAAAAATAGAATTTTTATTAATAACAACTGTTCCATAAAGATATATTTTGAAATAAGGTCATGTACAGTTTTTCAAATATTTCAGTATTTTTCGCGTACTTTTGCGAGAAATATACGCAATTTTTAATTTTTATTTAAATATTTTTTCTCAAAAATAGCTGCCTCGTTTCTGATGAAATTTTGTTGGTGAATAGTCTGAAGAACGTTCAAGAAAATGGTGTAGCTCTAATGTTGGTCCAAATATCTGATTTTTCGAAAATTTAAAAAATTGAAACAATTTTCGGCGCCTTTCTACAACTACAATAATGAAGATATTTTTTTCTTAATGAAATGTATTCATTAATAAGATATGTATACATACAGAAGGCAATAATGAGTGCGGCCTTTTCTTTCGCATTAATATAAAAATAATAGTTGCGTCGTTGGTAGATATATGTAGAACGTGAATACACTGAATTCAATAGCACGTTCTTTAACACCTAGGCCGAGAGCCAGTACTTCCTTTTGCGATGAATTTCGCAACAGTATTTTATAAATTAATCATCAGAATGGCCGGTGAGGTATGTTATATACCATTCAATATTATCTAATCTCGCAAAAAATCTATTGCGTATTGAATAAAAGAAAACGGAACTACAATAACCGTATAGCTTCCTCAATAACTTAAAGAAAACTGTGGCCGCGAAAGTTTTTCCACAATAGTCTGTACTAATTTAAACTTCTGTTACTTAAAAATTACGTCCGTTAAGGCCAAATTGTTACTCTTTTCCGAGAAACAATGGGCGGCCTCTTTGTTGAAAAGCATTAGTGTTCATCGTATCTGAAGTGTGTGTATTAGAAGTCAGTGATAAAATTAAATACTATCGGAACTGTTATCTTATGACGAAAGACTTCTCACGAGTAAGCAGCCAGAATTTTCGTAATTATTTTAATGTAAATTGCATACATTCAAATTACTGTATTGATATTATTAGCCAAGCGAATGCACATAGTTTTGATAACGCTCCGCTGGCAAACAGTGCGTTGCTTGCTACTTGGTTGAAATGGACGTTTTCAAAAAATAGCTGGGGTATTAGTAGCGGAGAATGTAATATTTCAATATTACGTAGCTGTTTCCAATTATGCGAGAAAGTATGTTCTGTTGTAGCACTAGTGGTTATGATTGGGATGCTATTTTTCCTTTAGAAATGATTTTGTGACGCTCACGCTAAGTTACGATGAACATGTTTCATAACTGACGTTTGGATTATTTGAATTAACGAAATAGTTCTGGATGAGTCTCTTTAGATGATTGTTCTGTATCGTAAAGAATATGAAAATTATTATCAACAGAAAATTATTTTAATTGCTTTCTAACATCTGTTCAAAAAGCATGAGAATCATCACTGCTGCTATAGAGATATATACAATTTCTGAATGCTGTGAAAGAACTATTTGTATCATTCGGTTGGTAAATCGACCGGGACATCAATTGTCGTTCCGTAGTGAGTAGTTTGTATGATTTAAAATGAAGGCCATAGAATGCTCTTTCTGCCTCACGAACCATCTCTGAACATGTCATATTATCTTCATAATGGCTTTTCACCTAATACTAAAATATTCCTGGTTAAAGAACGGGATTTTAGGAAACAGGCTGAAAGGAAAAAAAAAACTTTCGTGGCGTCATCCAATTTTCGCCCCCAGGGCTTTGATAGTGCTTCAGCTAAAAGTAAGAGTGAAGTCGACACAAGTTCAACTCCCCTGGAAAGAAGGTTGATGCGGTTTACGACTTGCTAAAATGGCCTTTTCGTTTACGATAATTCAAAGTATATGGCTTGAAAGAAATAAAAAAGATCGCTTGCCTCTACCTTCAGTCTAGTCGGAGAGCAAGTAAAAACACTGGTGGCAAATATCCCCACGCTGTTAAGAACTTGTAAATGTGGGGGAAAATGTACGTAGTCTAATGTCTGAAAGTGTGGAAATATAAAACTTGAATAGCTATGTATTAAAATAAGAAAGACTTTATGTAAAAAATAGAAGTGTTGTCTTACCGTGAGGACAGGGTAAAATTTGTAAAGTGCTTCACCAACATACCTGCAAGGAAAATATCTGCATTAGTAAATTGAACACAGAAAGTAATGTTACCAATTATTTAAAAGTATATTTGGATACACATATACTTCTGCGACGACTATAGATGAATCTTCAAAAAACCATTAAAAATAATGACTAACGCAAAACCAAAAGCAATTGTAATAAACGAATAAACGGTAAAAGAACGGAGTATGTTAAATATATGTGTATGTATGTATGTATATATGTGTATATATGTATACATATATATAATTAATAATAATTATTAATATTATTAATAATTAATAATATTATTAATAATAATTAATATTATTAATAATTATAATAATTATTAATAATTGACACTTGCGTATTGCCAGTCTTTATTTTCGGATCGCAGACATAGTCATTAACATTAAAGAGTATGCTGCAAATATGCCAACGCAAGATGGAAAGAAAATTCTACGGATTACGCTAAGAGATAGAATAACGTGGGCGGAAGGGAGAGAACAAAAATAAAAGATGTAGCTCATCAAGCTGAAATTCTCAAGTGGAGATGGGGTGGTCATATTATGAGACAAGATCAACAGAGATGGGCATACACCTTGACAACCTGGGACCCCAGAACTGGAAGTGAAGAAAATAGGAAGACAAAGAGAACATGGACTGATGACTTGCAAGAAATAACTACTGGAAAAGATTAGCAATATACAGAAATACATGGAGGAAAATGGAAGCTGAACGATAGGGAGTTTGGAAAATAACTAACAAAAACAAGTAGACAAAGGACAAGAAAGAATAAAGAATAAGAAATGTAGTACATTGCGAACAGACAATAACAAACGAAGAAGTGTATATTGTGGCAAATCTCACATTCCATGTAAAGGAGGCCTTCCTCTTAATGGGATCCTAAATGCTAAATATATAAAATGCTTCTGCTCATCGCGTTATTTTCGAAATGGTTAATAGGCATATGATCATACCATTCTGGATCATTGCGATCATATCTCCTCCTCTCCTTCCGTAGCATCACTTAACACAACTATTTTTGAAAATATTGTTATATTCGTTTCATCAACTAAATTAAAATTAGTGGAACTCTTTTAATTGAGAGATCTCTTTTTTGCAAATTTTTATACCTTTTTGTCTTCTTTTCTCTTCCTCTAAAATCTTAATTTTTAACTATATGTATATGATGGAGGTGATCAGACCACAGTGAATACGAAAATAGTGTATTTAACACATTATACACTAATACACATTATACATATTACCAAATTAGTTTCGGAGGACTTTCCACATCTTCAGTTGTACAAGCAACATATTATCTAAAACATTAAAAAATGTAAAATTAATACAATATACTTAAAAATTATATTATTGATTTCAAATAAGATAATGCTTACTTATGTAAACAGATTGAGGTGAAAAAAGACCCTATAAAATCAAGATAAAATAAACTGTATATTTTAAATTGTAAGTATTACAGTGCAGCTTATGTAGGCGAGACAGGAAGAATATTTACTCAGAGTCAATGAAAATATTAGAGCTTGGAAACAAAACCAAGGAAATTCAATGTTTTCCTCATACCTTATTGAATATAATTACTCTTCTGACCCAAACAAAATTTTCAAGCCGGCCCGATAGCGGAGATCGCTGAGGCAGTAGTGAACTCGGACCGAAATGTCGTGGGTTCAAGTCCCGCCCCGGGCATGGTTGTATTTGTGTTCGTCCTTTCTCCCCTTATCATCACCATTTCGTTTCATCTTCATAGTTTCCATAACGTTCACTCCAATAGTGGTAGCTAATGACCTAGATGCCGGTGCGACCTTAAATAACCCCCAAAAAATTCAAATTCTACATGCTCAGAATAAAGGATCTAAAGTAAATATTTTAGGAATAACAAAATTACTAAAAATGCCTTCATTGACTTGCCTAAATGAACAAACGAATGTAAAATGAAGCATACTCATGAATTTATTTATTTCCTACCCCCTTCAGCCCCTCAGTTGAAACTAACTACAAAATGGCTTCACCATTTAATATGGTTGTCGAATTATGGTAACATCAATCTGTGTAAATTTGACCATGTTATTTGAGTAAGTATTATCTATATTGAAATCAATAATTTAATTGTTTAAATACATGTATTAATTTTACATTTGTTAATGTTTTATATAATATGACGATTGTATTGCTGAAGATGGGGAAAATTCCCCGAAACTAGTTTGGTAATGCGTATTAGCGTATGTGTTAAATTCACAATTTTGTTATTCATTGTGGGTCTGATTACATCCATCATTCACCTGTAATATGAATTACCACAAGATCTGGGTTAAAACCACAAAAATATTAATTTTAATTGTAACATTTTTGGGATCTCTTTTCGACTTCAAAATGAAAAACGCACATTAATTTAATCAAAATTCTGATAACGCTTCAGTGAATTCTAGGGCAGAATTTTGGCTAAATATTAATACTGTGAAATGTGGAAACACACATTATCATCCACATGTTTCACTTCACAGTCCATAGAAGCTTTCATTTTGTCTCCATTATTTGCCATTTTTAAGTCAATTCGGTTAACTCAGTTCATTTATTCAATTTATTCATTTTATATATTTTTCTCTATGAAATCACTGAATATTTTGCTGGCAATCCCTTAGGACTTGAATTTATTTTTTATACGTTCATTCAACAATTGCAGATATAAGCTTATTCGTTTCAATTGGCAATATTAATTGTCGGTCAACGCGGCTTTTAATTTCGAGAATGGTAAACCTTTTTGTGAAAATGTCCCTTGTTTAATTCATTTTTATCTTCGCGGGAAACCAAACTTCCTAATTTAATATTTTACTGCGTCTACCGCTGGTAGAATATGGTAGAGGCAGTAAAATATTAAAAATTTCACATTTCTGTAGTGCGTTGTTGAGTAAAAATGTCAAAGATAACTCAGATTCAACCATGAAAATTGTTTCGTCTTTCGCAAGAACTGCTGTTTCGACCCTCACATATTATCCATTATTAAAGTGTGTTCGCGTTTGATAAAGTGAGGAAAATAATTTTTTGTTGAGGACATTGGCTTGATTTTCCTGAGCTGGGTGACAACCGCTGTTTACGAGAGGTCTCGTGATATCTTAGTTATAACTTGCAAAACGTTATTTAATCTTATAAATTATGTGAATTCTATTCCAAAAGTAAGTATCAGTTGGTTAAGCCCAAGAGTATCAGTTGGTTAAGCTTAAAGTTAGTCAGTGCAGATGTAAATTAAATTAAGTTGAATATTTAACTCCAGTTGTATTATTTAGAAACCTATACAGAACAGAATGCAAATAAATAGCGTCTGTTGTTTGAAAGAGCAGTCTCAATTCTTTTGTTAAAAAATAAAAATCCTCATGCAATTTTTTGCCTGAGGTAACTTGTACGAACATTTACATTGTCATGTTGATGATGATGTAGGGGCTGCTTCTGAAGAAGTGTCTGACAGGGAGAAGGGCGAAATCATCAAATGGTGCAAACTTGTAAAACCAGAATTCTTACTTGCATACATAGAGTTAGAAAATATATGTTACAAACTTTCAGGGCTTGTAAAGGGTTCTTTTGCCAATGAATATGCAATGAGAAATTTCTGTAGCACACATGACATTTGGCCCCGAGTCTTATACAACCCCCACATGAACCAGTGTTGGGCAGGTTAAAAAATGTTCTGGAAAGTATCCGAAAATGTCCAGCTCAACACTCGCCATAAAGAGTTGTCTAAAAATCAGGAAAAGTGCCATACATACTTCTGTTACATTAAATTTCTCATTACAAATTCATTTTAAAACGGGTATAATTTTTTCCCTTCCGCGTGCCCTAGAAGTTGGTAAGATTTTTCTAAGTTATTCTGACTAGCTAGTCCCTATGGTATTCAACGACGAGTACCAGAACTAGTTCTTCATGTGCAGTGACTGCTTCTTGCATGCTTGACTAGCCGATGTGCAAGTAGGTGACCTCCCCTTTACAACAATCTATCGTTCAACGCGTGCGGGCTGACGCGGTATTTTGGGCGGCTCTGATAATGCGGATAATGCCCAGTGAAATGCCTCATTGGTCGAGAGCAAGAGCGATTGCACCGCGTGTAACGCGACAACTCGCACATCGACCGTTAATGTGAATTTCATCCTCACATCATTAACTTTGAAGCACCGGCATGACGTGATAATAGCACTCTCAATATTGATGATGTTGAGGATTACACTATTGAATACGGCCAGAGAGGTGAAACAGGTCATGTGAGAATCTCAGAACAGGGAGGTCGCGATATCTTGAATATGAATGGAAGAGATTTTTAAATATCAGTATCAAATTCTTTTTGATAAATGTTGGAGATATACTTAGATGTTCTTGGAATGAATTCTAATTATTTTTATGTCTATGATTTTTTTATAAAATAATGCATGCATATACTATATATTAAGAATATTCTCTTTATTCGGCGAACGTAGATAATGAATATTTGAAATATATAGTTGAAATTCCAAAATGTATAATATAATTATTTATTTTATGCATTCGAATGCAAATATTTCTAAATTTAATAATTAAATTGTATTCAAATTTGATTTCTTTAAATTAACCCAGGAATAGGCACATAATGTTTCGTAAGGAAGTGAGGAATGGGGTGACACAGTCTCTTCGAAGTACACGAAATAATACATGTTTTTGGTTCATTAATAAAGCCGTGTGTTTATTTTCAATTATATAAAGATTTTAGAACCAGTAAGTAATTTATTTATTTCTATGGATTTGTTTTTCTAAGCAATTTTACAGTTGTACTTCTTGTACAATTGTTGAACATATACTACCTTCACACTTTTACGAGACAAGTTTTTCGTAACAGAATAAAATACAGTAGTTCTTCCTTATTTCTCCGCAAGAAAATATTTTAAAATACTAAAAATATAATAGCATAAATAATATAATGTACCTATTTTACAATATCATACAGAGAGTTATCATAATATTAAAAGTAAAATATTAAAATCTATCATAAGTAATATCGCAAAGTAATATCGAGAAGTGCTGTGTGATAGCCGGTAAATTTACGACTCGCGTAGCGAGAAGACACTTTACCTGCTAGCACAGCACTTTGAGTGATAGTGCGATTGTTACACGAATTAAGACATGACATGATTCGAATGGATAATTAAAATCACAGGAATTACGAAGAGAAATATTACTCAAAATTGCTACCGAAATATGTGAAACATTCATTCAGCTCCTAGTTATCTCTGTTTCCTGGAATGACTTATAATCAAGTAAAATATGAAAAACAGTTTAATGCAGAAAATGATTTTAAATATATTTCGATTATAAATACTAATAAAACTTTCGAAAAACAATTATACAAAGCTACTTACGAGAACATTTATTAAAAACACAATTATTAAAGTTGTGGGAAGTTGAGTTTTGCTAGTCCGTGGAAGTATTTGAAATGGAAGATGTACAAGCTGAATCAGCAGAGGGATTCGTCAATTTCGAATGGATTGAGCACACTTGTGTACACATTAAAGTATTTTTCTGAATAATTTTGGTTGTAAAGTTCCGCATATTGATAGCTTATGCTTTGTACTCTTCAACATCTAATCTTCCCATATTAACTGCCTAAAATACGTATAAATTCCTCATTTGTAGTTTGTGCTGTCCATTTGTATTTTATCTCTTCACAAATTTCTTTAAATTAATTCCACTCACTTTCTCGGTTTCTTTTGCCGTTTTCTGCTATGAATCTTAAATAATAGATTCTATTTCAGAGTTTTAAACGTTACCCAAACGACACATTTCACATTATAGCATATTATATTGATGCTTACAAGCTATTATGGACCTAAAACAATTGCTATCTTGATCTTAAAAAGGTAAACAAAGTGATTACAGCGGAGTACAAAAGGTAAACAAAGTGAAAATCACATGGCGATAGACATCTGGGTTTGGCTGAATTTGAATATATTCTTGCTTAGTATTGGATACTTACGGCACGGACAGACATGAGTGAAATAGTCATAATAAACATTATCATAATAAAAATGTGACATCATGCCGTGTCACATTTTTAAGACGCTATGTCTCGAAAAAGAAGTAGAAGTAGGTGAAATATAGGAGACCAGTTCCGTGCATAATGCTTTCCTCGACAGTTATTGAGAAGCTTGATACATTATAAAAACATCTATAAATAGAGTGGAATCCGAAACGGTTCTGGGATGAATCAGACACATCACACCCCATTCCCGGGTTAAGTTATAGTTCCAACATAAAATTCCTTTCGAAAAGAGGTAATTATAACTAGTCATCAAATAATTGTATATTGCGAATACTATATTGAATATACCCTCTCTGAAATAAGTACAGTGGCATGGCATGGAGTAGCTATCGAAAACTCATTTGTGAAAACCTGCTCTTCTTCTTTCTTTTTCAAAGTACTCGTAACTACGTTACATTAGATACATCTTGTCAAAAGGCTTCAGAGAATTCTGTTACAAAAGAAACTGACTCAATGTTATCACGCCATTGTGGCATTAAAAGTTTCAAAATCAACGTTAACCGTGAAAATTCTACCATTTTCACAAGCGAAAGATGATAACGCTTGTAAAGGATTTGATTTGGGAACGCACAAAAGAAGGAAAAAATCGCTTTGGAATATTTCGCTTCGTGCATTCAGTTATCAGCGAGGGAAAAACAGCGCCGCTTTCGCTGGCTCGCTCAGTTGCAGCGACGGCGCGCGCCATCAGGGGGCGACGGAGGCGGCGCGGTCGGCAATATCCGAAAACTGATTGGCAGCGGATCGCGTTGGCTGCCGGGCCGGCCGACAGGCGGTTGTTTCAGCTCACCGCAGTATTCTGCGGTTATTAGGGCATTAACCCGGTTCAGATTAAAAATACCGCCGACTACCCCATGCGTCATCACGGTCTTCCCATTCCATTCCCATTGAAAAAGCGAAATTTTACAATTTGAAATGAGGCTGTGTGCATGATAACAATACATTTTTGCTTCAGCTTTTGTTGCCTCACATGCCTCAAAATTACCGGATAATATTCTTTTAATGGAGAGGTGAACATTCATTATATTCGTACCAAAAATATTTGCAGCACCTAAAAAATTCTGGGTAAAAAGGAGAGTTATAATATCAGATGAATGAAGTTGAAATGATAACAAATTATAAATAGTAATTCTTACTGTGATGGAAGTAGTGAAGCTGATTATATTATTACGAACATCTTTTTATTCGTTTCTTCTCTTAAATGCAAGAAAGGTGTTTTGACGAGATTCCAAAAGTAAATGAACTTATCTCACTATCTCATGTTCCATTCCCAGTCTCTCTGCAGATTCAGGTGCGATGAGGGATTTTAAATTAAACGGACAATATTTCCTGGAGCAGCCCTCCCAACTGTTGTCTTCGGGGAAGATAGCCTTTGCGGAGTCGAGACTGTTACGAAGACACTTATGTTTAATTTAAAATCATATGTCAGAGAGTCTCAATTTTATTCGCAAGTTACTATCAAAAATATTAACATATAACCTGGAACCCAAAAACATATAACCGCTCAAATTTTATGATATTATACTTAATTTAATAATTTTCTTGACAAAATATCGCACTGGGAAGTTAAGAGGGGATAAATAATTATTTACGGTTTACACACAACGGAACGTATTCTTTCACATTTTTATGTTATGTATCCCATTTATGAGAGAAAGCTTCACAAACCAACATTCCATGAATGTTGTGAGGAATTATAAGTACAGAAGAATTTTGTTCGTACATTTACTTTTAGCTCATTCATGAAAGCTGTGTAACTAATTGGTTTTGTTCAAAACCATTGCAATGTATTCCTTCTTCTCTTTCTCCAATCTCTGGTATTTTAAACTTTTTTATAGCCCATTCACTAGTTCGAATGTTTTTTAACTGTTTCAATAAACTGGGAATTAACTGGCGGGACATGACCAGACTGAACATTACATTTTGAGCACTCATGTATGGAAATCACTACTTCTATTTACTGTTTATTGATTGGAAAGTTGAACTTTGCGGGATGCGTTCGTAAAAAGTAGCACTTAATAAATATGAAAAGAGATTCTTAAACCTCATATAAAAATAGTGTTATTGAAAATGTGTTTTAATCCCATGTACAATATCAAAATGAAATAATGGTATCAATATAATGGTTCCCATTTTGGTTTATGCGAAAAGAAAGTACAAAGCAAGGCAATCAACTGCCACACTAACAAAATACGTAATCGTTGTATAAAAAATATATATGGGGCAGTAACAATTCATGTGTACTAATTTTTTTCAGGAAATAAAACTGAGTTTTTGAGCCACGTATATCAATAACTATAGATCATTAACATCTCAGCGACCGAGAGCTGTAGCTCAGTGCATCAACTGATGTCACTGCAGCGCCTCTGACCGGGAGGTCCTAGATTCGAGTCCTGACGGCGGCAGGATTTTCGACACTAGCTTTTCCGCTAGGTTGAATTCAGTCGCTGTCTGGAGGAGGATTCTAGCGGCCGGCTGCTCTGATCGGTATTTGTCCCTACCAAACGTGCCATGGACCGCGCGCAATCTTTCCTTCCTCTTCCATGTCCGATCCTTTTCCCTTACACACACACTTACACCAACATGCACTACACTACCACATATTCCGGGAGACTGGTAGGGAGCTTCCAGCTGGTCCCGGCTCGGGCGGTGCACCGCTGTTGGGTGAGTCCTGGTTAGGGGGAAACCCGACTAGCTGACAGTAGATCGGCCCCGGATCTCGCCATCCAGCGGGGGAAGATCACCGCCATCTCCCGAGAAAAACATGCACTACACATACGGGACTAATGACCAAAGTAGTTGTCGCGCCAGGAAACTCGAAAAATAAATAAATAAGTAAATAAATAAATAAATAACATCTCAGCGCGATCAGTATCAGCACCTCTTCGAGATGCTGTATTCCAGACGGTCTTTTTGGGCGTCCAAGGGGTAAAAATGGGTTTTTACAGCCCAGCAGTCGAAAAAGTTTGCAAATTCACAATTTTTTTGTTTTAAGAGGAACCTTTGAGATCTTTCCCAACTCTTCTAAGGGTTTTAAGAAAATAAAAACTATTTTTTGATATTCTTCTCAAAAATATTTTTTTGCATTTGAATTTAGCGCTCAGAAAATATCAAAAAATGTTTTCTCGTAGTACAGATTATTTTATTATTTTTCATATTGTTTTCAATCAGATAAAATAGTGCTAAGTTGACGAATAAATTAAAATAAAAACACGTTTTTGGCTGATGAGGTGATGGAACGGGGGCAAGAAACATTTCAAAAATATTATTTTTATTTTAGAGTTATTAAGTAACTACTCACATGACATTTGATTTCAGAAAATTTTTTACCATCTTATCCGAGGATAACTTTTATAATTAGTTCTTGTAAATAAATAAAAACTAAATACATTTGATGAACGCACTATTCGAGTTAAAAACAGATTTATTCGAAGATCGGCATTTTCATTCTCAACTATTACATTTCGAATTTGTCATGTGCATGAGAAAATCTGTCAAAGCTTTCTGATTGGATTGAAAGAGTCTCTTTCTGTTATATAACCGACGTTTGGAGTATTCGAGGACAAACATTTTAAAATAATAAAATAGGATAGATTATTCAGTTCACATAAGTGCGTCCTTTATTGTTATTATTATTATTATTGTTATTATTATTGTTATTATTATTATTATTATTATTATTATTATTATTATTATTATTATTATTATTATTATAAAATACTTCTGAATACGCCAGTTCTTAAAGTTACCAGTTTGAATCAGCCAAAAGCTGACGGATTTTGTTATGCACTCTAACTTGTCTTAGCAGCGACATTTTAAAACTTACATTTCAACTACCAATGCAAATATGATCTTTCTTTTACAGGTTATTTTTGGTTAAGAATATTTTCTGTTTTTTTTACAAAAAATAAATACGCCTTTCATTGGTACGCAAAATTAAAAGCTTATTCACAGACTATCTTATGAATTGTTATGTTATACAACATAGCAGTTCGGCCTTTAATTAACATTGTTTGGGTGAACTAACAATATTGTTCAGTGAAAATTATAAGCTTGGAGGTTAATTTTTCTACAATATGTTTTGTCATATTGTGACAGTAAAAAGTGAGCTTCAATTTTTTTAAGCTTGTGTCTCAAAAATGGTATATTGGCCTCGGCTGCAGTGCCTCCGACCGGGAAGTCCTAAGGGAGGGTTCTAGTCCCGATGATATGATGAAACGAGTTTCGACACTAATACATAGCTAGGTCGAATTCATCCTCTGTCTGTCTAGTGGCTGAATTCTCCGATCGGAAGTTTTCCCTGTTTTCTCCGATTAACACAAGACGAACGCCGGAGCAGTACCCTGCCACGGACCGCGCGATTTCCTTCTAAGGCCGGGAGCCAGCAAGAAAAACCACGTATGATAATCTCAAAGATAAATCTTTTTGAGAAATTAAACTAAAACCTTCACACTTTGGCTATCTAAAGAACAATATACAAGAAGAATTAGCTATGTACTCATTCCCCAAGAGCATAGTTGTTTTCAACACATTCAAAAAATTGTGCAGCACAACGCCGACACCCACAAACCGCCATACTTGTTTCCCTGTTCCTCATTACACTAGCTAACTTCTCCAAAAAATTAGCTTTGAGCTTATCATATATGATTTTTCTTCCTGGCTCCCGGCTATCTCTCTAGTCCTCCTCTTTCACGTTACACTCAAATACACTACGGTTAATGACATTAGCAGTTGCCGCGCCCAAGAAACCGAAATCATCTTTGAATGGGCGTGCGCGGCGAGGCGGCGCTGCGTCTCCGGCGCTCGCGCCTGCGCGAGCGGTTGCGCCTGCGGCCTCCAGGGAGCGCCACGCACGGGCGAGGCCGAACGCTGCTTGGCGCTCCACACCCAGGTCTTTGAATTTATAAAGAAAAAATCAGTGGGGACTTACATAATAGAAGTTTCTTCATCGTAATGTATTTTATGAGTTAGTCAGCTTTCATATTATTATTATTATTATTATTATTATTATTATTATTATTATTATTATTATTCACACTTTCTCTGCTTTAGCAGGGAAATCTATCACCTGTTCAATTAATGTTATAGGACTAGGCTCGGACTGCGCAGAAAGGAAATTCATCCTGACCTACATGAATGTCACGCATTTAGGAATTTCCTAACAATATAACATGTTTGAAGAAGGGTGGCTTTCTGGGCTTCATCAAAGATACTTTGATATCTAAATTTTCCAGATTTCTTCTAAAGTTCTTTGGTGACGACTCCCTCAACGGATATAACCATGGGGAAATGGGAGATCTCATGCAACTTCCAAATCTTTTTTAATTCAGTAAGTTTCTGAGCTAAATGTAAATCGCTTGTTTCGTCGCCCAAGGTAATACGTCCCTTCTTCACTAGATTGTGAAAGGAGCGTAACAAAATTTACGTGGTCAGACGGAAGAGTGGGGCCGATGGCCCGAGTCTCGCCACGTAAAATAAGGAAGTCACTAACTACATTACATAGTTTGGGCTTGAGCATATCTTCTTTTAGGCTTGAGGATCTTTTACATGCAGTAAATCTACTTCATGGGACAGCCGGCTTCATTTCCTTTCCTTTGATCGGATTTGAACCCGCTAACTTGGGTCCAACAGCTCGGTACGCTAACCGTTATATCCCCAAATCCGCGGACCATTGATTTATTGATTAATTAGTGGTTCCGGGTGCGGCAAATGCTAAGGTCATTAGTACCATAAGTGTAGTGCAAATTTATATCGTGGAAGTGGACTGATCTTCCCCGCTGGAAAGCGAGGTTCGGTGCCGATCTACACGTCGGCTTGAGGGGTTTTCCCCAATTAGATATCTCCCAGCAGCAGGTCACTACCCCAGCCGACAGAAGCTCGCAACTAGTTTCTCGATATGTGTAATAGAGTAATGCATGTACTTAAGTGTAATTATCTGACAGGATGACGGAGGAAAGATCGCGTGCGATTCGTGGACTCTTTGTTAGAGTATTGGTCCGGCATTCGCCTGGTTGATGGGAGGAACCACGGAAAACTACCTATCAGAGTAGCCGGCCGCTAGAATTCTCCTCCAGACTGCAGCAGAATTTGACCTTACAGGAACACTGCAGAGACGTCGATTGATGCCCTGAGCCACCGAAGTTGACATTTCGCTCAAAAGTCAGAAAAATCACTGATAACGCAACACTGTGACCTACCAGACTTTTTCCTTTAAACAACTGTCTCAAATGTTTAGCACTGACGAAGTAAAAAATGTTTGTCATGAGAAAAATCTAGTTGTTGTAGTACAGCAAATGCACGTTTCCGACTTGCAACAAACCTTAACGCTCTTAAAACAGTCGCTAAAAAATTCTGGATTTAGTGATGCGTTAAAGATTCCATGGAATTTGACGTGTCAAAGCTGTAACTCCTTGCTGTTGTACGTCAGTCAATTTACGAAACATGCATATTGCTTTTTCTTCCGTTAGCTGTTTTATATAGTATTACATACACGTGTGAATTTCTGAGCTTGGATGTACTATTTTGAAGACATGCCAATAAAAATGCAGAAGCTTCGATTCGATCAAACCTAAGGAAGGCTGTTACGAAATGTAAATATAACACGTGGCGCGCATTTATCAACATGTGAGATAGAGACAGTCGAGGTATAGTCGAGAGCTGACTTGACTGCGAGGCTGAGGAATGCACTCGGTGTTGAAAGCTGCCCTCTACCCACCTAGTCCACAACTATTACCTATCCCAAGTATATTGCTTCATTTGTCCGCACGCAAACAATAAAACTGAAAACGAGAATAGGTAAAACAAGTAAAATTCACCACGCACCCCGCACGCAAACAAGTCAGCTCCCAACTGTACACAGCATAGGTTACTACGTTACACTATAGAATGTATGTATTGTAACCGCTTGTCGCCGGTCACATTTATAACCAACGGAAAATGGAAGCAATAATACCCGACATTAGGCCCTACACGTAGTTTCTACAGTGGCGAACAGATGGCGTAAGTCAGAGAAGGATTTCTGAACGCACTCAGACCGTAGCCAATCAGGAAATTTTCGTGGAAATACGGACGTGGCGTCAACTTGCGTCAAAAGAGCTCGCTCTCTTTCTGGTTCGAGACGTCGAGGAAAACGGTTGCCTACGAGTATGCCACATAGTCGACGAGGGACACGCGAAGATTGCGGAACACAAAAGCTTTAATAAAAGGTAATTGACTGAGCACTTTTCATGGATTTATGTACTGTGAATATCGTGAGATTACATGTAATTAGTAAATGAATATTAAACAAGAATGCAATGAATGAAAGAACGACGGCGGTAATAGATCGAAATGAATCTGTAAAACCACGTTGCTGCATTCTTGTTGCTAGAAAAGAGGACTATTGTAACATAGGACATGTTTCTTCTTTCTTACAGCTTTCATATTTTTCATATTTTTCATATATTTCATACTTTATATATATTCTTTATTCTTATTTTTGGGAATTTCACTTTGGAAATCCTATGATGGAATTTTGAGAGTTATGATAAAGACGGATTATCCAACAACTAGTTTGACTTTTGCCATTACGAAGTCATAACTTGGAGTTTCGGATTCGCATTCTGATGCGACCATCGCCTCTGCGAAAGCTGTGGTGAATTTTCGCCGAACGACTGGGAGACGGTGTTCGGAGTACTTCAGTTTCGGTGCGACAGGCAACGCAGGGACCTTGCAGAAGAACGACGACCTTGAGGCGCGAGGGTCGCGCGACGGGCCAGCTATACAGCGCGGGACCAACTTGAGGAATTCGCCGGTTGTGAGTCACAGAAAGAACACTCATTAGATTTCAGTCTGGAAAAAACTTGTGAGATAGGATTATCATTATACTAGCCAAAACGTTGTAATGTGAGCTTCCCTCAAAACCAGACGTTGATCGGGCAAGTTTCTTAGAACATTGGTCTTGCTAGCCAGTGGTTTTTTTTTCAACAGTCGTAACAAGAATCAGATTAAAGTAATTCTTTATGTTTATGATAGAAGTTGTTTTGTATAGAATTATTTATTTAGAGTCATATTTTAATGATTCAAATAATTTAAGAGACGTTATGAAACAAAATTTTGTGTTGAAAGGCTATGTAGAAGCCGAAGGTCAAATGTGACTATTGAGTGTAACGTAATTAGTGATTTAAAAGGTAGTAGTGAATTTCGAGTATTGTGTGTATGTATTTTTCTTTTACAGGATGAATATTTGTACTATGATTTGTGTGTCTCATGTGTGATATTCTTTGTGAAGTGTAAATATGTATCCATTGCTTGTTTTCTTGTAAACAGGGATCTGAGTTATTATTACTTTAGTGAAAAACTGCAGTTTAGGTAGGGAATTAGCTAATATGATTTTACGAAAAATGAGAACATAGGAGGATCTGTGAATTTCATTTGTACAGTGATTTTCATTCAATAGAATATATGTTATTTGTCATTTAAAACTGAAAAATTGTGTTGGCTTGTTAATTGATCAATAGTTTAACAAAGACGAACCCACTACCAATAGGGAAGTTTATCCGTAAATTGAGATATTCCCAGGGATGCGTGACGGTGTAATCACACGTCGCGAAGTAGGCAAATGACAGATCTACTTTTGTAATCGGTACGGTTAGGTGAGGAGGTACGGTTACAGTATATGTATTAGTAAGCTCTGATGAAGGAATTAAATATTCCGAAACGTTTAAATTTTTAAATTGGCAAACTAGTGTAATTCATTAATTGACCGATCCCGTGATCCATTATCCTACCTGTTACACTATAGGTTACTATGAACGCACGTTTGTTTGGGGAGACTGGCACGATTTCGTAATAAATAGATGCTTGAATGAAGGTCGAGATATTTGAAGTGATATTCTGGTTTAAATACTCAAATAGTAGCATAATCAAGAGAACAGAAAATTGGTGAAACCTTTGGAAACATATTTTATAAAATTAATCGGTGGTTCTAGAATATGAAACAAGGCTTAAGTCCGAAGTAAGCTTTGAAGTATTTCTTACTTGGGACTTCATCCATTCATTTTAAGTAATGTAAAAATTTAACCAAAAAATTCAGCAATTACGCAGATTTGGAGATTAGCCTCTACATATACCCGTTGGTCAAAGGTAAAACTATACCACATTTACTAAATTTTACAGGAGATCAGCTTGAAGATGATTTACTCTGAACTTGGAAGTGGCCTTGGAATAGGAAGTTATTTAAAAGCACTGTAACTTCGCCAGTTCTTGATGTAGGACATAGTCTGGTATACCTCTGAATATAGGACAAGAAACCCATATGATTGTGCCAAAAATGAACGTAGTGGCCTGTATCTCCGACACACATGTATTTTATGTCTCCTGAACTGCCGTAATCGGTGACATGGACTACGCGTTTGGGCACTGGCTTTTAAACGCCTTATGGGTGAAGTTTGCGGCTGGGATCAATGACTTTTCTAAGGATGGAAAAATTCAGAAAGTGTGATGTTACGCTTTTAAAATATTTTGCTCAATGCCTCGCAAAATAAAACATGATACATTCGATGTTGTTTTAACGTTCTCTGTGACGTTTTCTGAACTAAAATAGATTTTTTAGAGCATTAGTGGTTGAGCAACATTGGGCAGACACTGCGAGCAACTCCCGTGACTAACTCCCCGTGAATCCAATCAGACGTCACGCCCATACATAACAGACCTAATCAGAGATTCATCCTATTCTACTACACTATTGTAGACCGGACCCAAAATCTTGTATTAGTCGCTGAAACACGTCATTTCTAAATGAATTACACTAAGGTGAAGTATTTTGCAACGTAAGTACAATGTGTTTTGCTAGTTGCATGTGTGATTGATTTTCCATGTATACCATAAGCTGTGAATATATGTTTTTCATCTTAAATATCTATGATGGTGGATTGGAGGGGGTAATTACCTATCAGCAGAAGAACACACGGAGTTTTTTTCAATGAATTATTATAAATTGCGAAAGTTTTCTTCGCGTAATCTAAGAATATAGAGGGAATAGATTGTGAATTCGCTTCCAACTTATTCAAATAATCCGAAATGTTAAAGTTTGTTATTTGTTTTTCATGAGTGAAAAACTGAACACAGGCGCCTTTGGAATGTCGCTTTTAAAGAAAAATAAAAGAACAATTCACTGCACCGAGCAGTACCAAACTAGCGCAAGGTTTCCAGGAAAAAGCAATATCGTAATCTGAAACTCTTTCCGTCGTGTATTTGAGCTATCAAACTGTAATTTCACGGAATAAAACTACAATGTAACTAAAATATACTATTTTTGAAAAAACAACAACTCGAGTTTATATAAGTTATTTACACATAACCAGGGAACGGATTTATATCGACTCAAAATATATGTAATATGTAAATATATATTTACTAATTTTTTCAAAATATGGACTTAATATGATAAAAATGAGTATGTTAAAATAATATTTTATAGTACATTGCTGTGTGTTTACGGACCTCAAATAAAACATGTAATGGTATTGTTAATACCCTTGCGGGCCTTTCTGATTCTTTATGCCCTCGGGCCTTTTGAATACTTTATGGCTCGCTCTAATACCAGCACAACACATACAACTTTTTATGAATTCGATTTATTTAAGTTACGATGCAATCTAATAAATAAATAAATAAATAGCATAATGCTCAAATAAGTGAAATAACTTGTTATAAACTTTACTTTGCTTAACTGATATGAAAATTGCAATTTTGGGATGTTCCCGTGAATGTACAATTGCCACCAGTCACTTATATTTTACTGTTACGTATCACATATTTTTAGAGACATAGCGTGTGCTGCTTGAGTAGTAAGCGTGTGCTACTCGTAGTGATACGCTGTATCAGGCACATCGGCTAACATCCTCGAAATGTCATGTTTTTTGGTGTTATAGATAATTTATTTAATTTGCTTTGGACATTAAGCCCAGTGGCAAATTCTTTACACTTACTTTACAGCTAATACCATTATATACTCATGAATACTAAAAATACATAAAATTCAATAAACAGAATAAAATTACTCCATTTAAGGCATGCCTACTAAATGCAGAGACCCTTCACTGACTACTTATCCTATCGCATACAGTATTATTAGAATTTAATCTTAACCTAAAAGTGTTGATGTTTATATGAAAAGTATCCATTAGTGCTGCAGGCAAGCTATTCTATGACTCAATAGTCCTATTTACAAAATAGTATTTTCCAACATCAGTTCTCTGTTTCCTTGGACGTGTTTTCCTAATATGGTCGTGACGTGCAAAGTAAACGGGTTCATGCATTCTTTCATGAATTTCTCTCCATACTGGATTTTTTCCTAACGCTTTGTAAAATATACACAAACTTGCTTTGTTCTTACGGCTCGTCAATGATTCCCTTGACGATACTTCATTGGAAATATTTCCTAACGAATTTCCCCTTTTAACACATTTTGCTTGCTTAAAACATACTTTCTCTTTCGATGAAGTTTATTTGGCCCTTTCTATATGGATCCCAACACGCTGCTCCGTACTCTAACACCGGGCGCACAATGGTTGTATATGCTAGTTCTCTTGATTTATGTTTCCCTTCCTTAACAATTGCATTTCAAAGTGTAAAGATTTGCATGCTGTCCCAACAGTGAAGTTGACGTGCTCCCCCCATCCAAGTTGTTCATTAATTATCACCCCTAGATATTTACAACTAGTTACCTGTGGAATTATCTTACCAGTAAGCAAATACTTAGCGGTCCCTTTATTTCTTCTGCGCGTAAAACTATTTCGCATTTATCCGGATTTATCTTCATTCCACTGATTTCCGTCTAAGCCTCGCAAGTCTCGCTGTAATTTATCCTGGCCCGATATGTTCTCGGTCTCTCTGTAAATAAGGCAGTCGTCCGCAAAAGTTTAATTTTTGAGCCTATCCCCACTGCCATGTCATTTACGTACACTAAATATAATAAAGGTCCAAGTACACTCCCTTGCGGAACCCCAGACGTTACACTCTTTCCGATAGGCTGTTTCCCACCCTTACTCATTGGTGGCGGTTATTTAGAAAATCCTTAATCCACAGTACCACTCTTGAGTCTAGCCGAATTCTGTCTAGTTTTTCAAGTAGTCTATCGTGGGGGACAAGATCAAAAGCCTTCGTAAAGTCTATTACCGCCGTATCGATGACATATTCTAAATAACTTTTGGCAATAGAAGCCAATAACCTAAAACTACCGTTTCATCAACGCAATTTACACTATTATTCACGCTGCTATTCAACTCTAAAATACACCATAAAAATTTTCATATATTTATCGAGATTTTAGTGAAAACAACTGTCCATATTTTGTTAGCTTTTGCGAGAATTACCGCTGGAACTTCACAATATTCTTTCATTTTGTACGAATAAGTCAGTCCAATAACGATTATGCAATAGTAATAAGATACACACACTGTTTTGTTTATCTGACGTGATATTGACAAATGACTATTAAAATGCATCTTTTCACTTTAGACGTAAGAAAAAATATAAAATGTTTCAATTTCTCGTTTAATTCAGCAACGAACTAGTAAACCATAAAGTTTTGTATGCACCACGAGCGTTATTAGATGATTAGTTGAATTCTAATGTCCACGAGTCTGTGACGTCATACGATTTCAGGGTGGCAGCCTCAGAGGGAAGGAGAAAGGATAGTGTGGATACGGAAACGAGGTGCGTTCCTCACAGACCATCGAGGTCTCAAGGTCATCTGTCAAACAAATCCAACAGTTCTCGCGCCTCCTCGCACCCCCTTCACCCAGCGGGACACTCAGACCACAGATAGGCCCTCAGGCCCGGAGAGTGGTTCTATTCTTCACATAAAATAGAACATTAACAGTTACTTAAATTGATTTCTCATCGTCAATTCTCTCTCATTTAAAAACAAACAAACAAAAAACAAACAAACAAAAAAGCTTTGTTCAAGGAATTACTAAAAAACTTAATCTCTAATTGTTGAGATGCATTTTAAATATTTAATGGAATTTTAGTGTTAAGCTTCATATGCGAGTATATGGATTATTTTTGTAAGAAAAATGGAAAATATATGGGTTTTCATTCAAATATGTACCAGCACCCAAAATATGGAAAATATGGAAAATAAAAGTAGCATTTTTCAACTCTGATTATTGTAAAACATAAAGATAATGCAAATTAGTATCGATATTAGCTTGTTTCGAAAATATGTATTAACATAGAAGCCCGTTCCCTGCATATAACGATTATTACATAACTTTATCCGCCAGAAAAATAATTACTGAAACTGTTAAACATTTTAAATTTGTCGGTAATTTGTGAAACGGCAAAAATAAATAATCACCCTTGACCTCTACGCAGCTAAAGATGTGTTCCACAGCGGCAGTAGAAACGTGTCCTGTAGCCCTCCAATAGGTCATGGGCTTACAGCCCGAAAGACAATTTTAATTGTTACTCCTTCCATGACAGCTGACATGGTTTTATTGATGCAACTTTGCTTAATCTCGTGTTGTATGTATTGTATTTATTGTATTGTATTGTATTGTATATTGTTGTTATATGTATTGTATGTATTGTATCGTGTTGTATGTATTAATTTATTCACACATTTACAAGAAAGGGTAATGCGACGCCAAATCATATTCTGACGTAGCTCCATTACCATATCTATCTAAAAAAGATATCTCATTTACGGAGTGAATGATAGTAAACACATGATTTTCACCACCTTTTTGCAGTACTGTTTTTGGCACGACAATTACATAAGAATAAGCTTTCTACTTCGTAAATGCAACAAAGAAATGCAGTCACAAAATAGGAATCGTATTCTTAGTTAATATTTAAGAAATCATCTGGAAGAGAATGATACATGTGAATAATTACGAAGGGTACAAATATCAGGTTCCAAGAATTGTCCGTCTCGGTGGCTTAAATGGCAGAGCAACTGAATGTTTACTAGGGGATTAAGGTTTAATTCCCTGTGGGATCCATCATTTCCTTGAAGAATATAATTTCTAATTCTAATCAAAATGTAACAGACATTTCTATCAACGCAGTGTCCAGAATACGTTAGCGAAGAGTTTATTCGTCTGAAACGAATCACCCTGAATTGCTACGAACGAAATAAACAATGCCTTATATGTCTGTATTTTAAAAACAAACAAACAATTGAAGCAAAAGTTCCCTTCACATGATATGAAGTCCTGAATGTTCCCGCATTGCCCGGCCTGTGCTGTGACAAGCGGAGCGAGGTGGCCATTTGTTTGGGCGCGGCCGATGGGCGAGGGCGCCTCCGGAGGCGACATCTGTCCGTGACCGCGCACTCGTAAATCGACTGCGGGCGTTCGCAGCGCCGATAAATCTCGCTTAATGAGAGCGTTTTGCGGCGAGGGGGGGCGCACGCGTATTCGCGACCTATTGAAATTCTAAGCGTTTTTCGCGCAGCCCCGCGGCGCTGGTTGGCGAGGCTGGCCCAGGGAGCGAAAAGGCTCGTGGAGGCGGGGCGATCACACGAGAAGGGGATGAGGGCGTGTACGAGCGAGTGAATTGGTGAATGGAGGGGTGGGTGTTGGATGGATGGACGGGTGAGTGGGTGGATGGATAGTTGAATGACTGAGGATGTGTGAATGAGTGGATGAGTGAGTGGATAGATGAGTAAGTGTGTGGATGCATGACTGGATCGATGGATGGATGGATACAAGGGTGAGTGGATGTATAGGTGAATGTATATTCATGGAAATCACTCATAACATTGAGTTAATTAAGCTACAATCCGAAGATAGCTGATTGACAAAGAAACTATCACTAGTTGTTTTAAATAACTATTTACAAGAAGCCTGTGCACACATTAGGTGATAGCCTGCATAAACAGAGAAGCAGAGCACTAAAGGAAGAAGCACACTTTGTTGAAGATTTAGATAAGTCACGAACAAACCTGCATTATGTCACTTGCCGTAGGACACGCTCCACGATCGTAAAAGCTTGGAATCAGTAGCGAAATGTCAGTCCACTGCAGCATAAATACGAAATATCTCAAAGTTGAATTCGTTCTAACAAACTATGGGGTAAAATTCCTGTGTGTGTGTATGTGTATACATGTATTTATATACACACACACACACACACACACACACACACACACACACTGTAAGTGTCCTCCCTGCTCCGAACACGCCCACACATGCATATTACGACAGCCTTGCTTTGTGAAACCCAGCAATCGCGCCCGACCTCGCCAGCCAGTAGTCACAATTGTAGTGAACTTGCTGCTCTCAAATGACTTCCCGAGTCTACAATAGCTCTTGGAGATACGAACAAAGTTTTGGTGATATTGAAGCTGCGAAAAGTTGGAAAATTACAAAAAAAGTACTGTGTATAAAAATCGATATTCTGAGGCCAAAACTACAGGAATTATTTAATGCTAGAACCATTGAAATACGGTAGTGTTTTCCTTCCTGAAATTACTCATCGAGCATATAGGTTGAAAAATAGAACTAGATTTGTTGCAGGTATAAAATATTCCCTACACTGTGGGATCTCCTCGTTGATTATCATAATTCCAGAAAGTAACGAACGTTGGAACTTTTTGTGGAATATAGTTGCTGATTCTACAGTCAAAATCATTTATTTCCCATGATCTAGCTGTTTTTATTTCCGCCATTAATTTGGTGACATTTGTTTCCTCTATTAGTGGCTGTGGAACACTATTAATGTGATGATGAAATGATGTGTGGACTAATAGTGTGATCTGGGCTCACGGCCACAACGCCATACACAAGCAAACGAAGGTATTAATTGTATGGCAAAAGACTTCATAAATCTGCTCTCAGAGACATTATTTATATGTTTTAATGGCACAGATCTGCAACATGGAACAACTTCTCACCTCTCTTCTAAAGGAAGGAGTACAAGGAATAATTTTACTCATAAAAATCTGCGACTTACAAATTTGATGATAGGTACTGATTCGAATAAAATGTCATTTTTAATAATACCCCAAAACTAAAAAATCATTTCTCTTGTTTGTCTTTTATTACCTCACACAAGTACTGCACGAGCACATTTGTAAACCAAACAAAAGTTTTTGCTTTAAAATATGTAAAAGTTACAACGATACGATAACTCCTTATGAAAGCGTAGTTACCTATTATTATTATTATTATTATTATTATTATTATTATTATTATTATTATTATTATTATTATTATTATTATTATAAACTTTTGCATTGTAAAAAGTGAAGTTTTGATAAAAAAGGTGGAAAAAACGTTATTACATTTGAAATACTAAAAACATAACGTAATTAAGTATTAGAGAGAGAAATTATAATTAGGAAGGACAACGGAAATAACAGTAACAAAACATTTTATACAAAAAGCTCTGAAAAAAAGTAAAACATTCATTAAAACGAAAAAGAATTTGTCTTGACTTGTTATAGAAACAAAAGTAGTTTTGTACAAATATTAGTAGCATTACATATTATTAAGTAAACATTAATTAATTGACAGTGTAAACATGCCTTTAGAAAATTACACGAAGTTACAAAACAACTGCAATACGGTGATACATAAAGAGGAATTTTACGATATTGAATGAAACTAACGACAGTTTAATATTTTCAAATCAAAGAAAAAACTTATAAACTAGAGATGCAACAGAATGGCACAGACTTTCTCGTAGTACGGTTTTCTAATTTCCTTGGTGTGGTCTGGCTTTAAGGTTTTGCTCCATTCTCTGGCCAGCTGCCATCTATCATCGCCCAAAGTACATTTTTTTGACATTTTCTCAACGTTTTGCTTTCGTAGAAGTACAACCGAAATAATACTTCCATAATATTAAAGAAGACTAAAAACTCGTCCTAAATAGAAATTTTCATTAAAAATTTGAAGTGGTTTTTAAGAAAATGGCAATTAAGCAATTCTGTAAATGAGAAATTTGAAGCCCGTCTTCACAAGAATCTAATGAGTTTTCGAAAAAGGTCATTTGAAATCATTTGAAGCACTTCTCATAATTTTAATAATGCACACAAATCGATGAAAATGTCCATATTGACGGATTGAGAGGTATTTAAAAAAATACATTTATGTAATTTTTGAAAAAACAAAAGAATACACCAAAATGCGGCGGCGATGGTGTAACGGTTAGCGTATCGGACTGTTATACCCAAGTTTGCGGGTTCGAAGCCGTGGATTTTTAAGGGCGAGAAAATCCTTCGTACGCCTTCCATCGGAGGAGAAGTAAAGCCGGCTGTCCCATGTTAGTAGATTTACTGCATGTAAAAGATCCTCAAGCCTAAATGACGCCTCTGAGCTAAATTCAAAATCGCCTGTTTCGTCTCCCAAGTAAATACCTTCTTTCTCCCATGGTTGGTGAAAGACGCGTAGCGAAATTTGCGTGATCAGACGGAAGAGCAGGCCTCATGACCTGAGTCTCGCCACGTAAAATAAGGCCAATTCAAAATGAAAGTTAGGTCATATTAAACAGTGCCATTACCACTATCTGTTGGAATAGTTTGAAGAAAAAATTTGCAGCCATTTTTTAGAAAATGGTATTCGAGCATTTCTCAAAATGCGGAAATTTGAGTTCATTTTCACAGAAAACGGTTGAGTTTTCCAGAGGTTTTTGACATTATTTAAAGCATATGTACTTATAAATACTATAATGTGAAGAAATCGAAATAAACGACGTTAGAGACGAGTCAAAAAATTACATTTTTGTAATTTTTGAAAAAATAAAATAATAGATTACTATGGCGTTTATATAATTTTATCTAGTGCATTTATCACTATCCATACGAACAATTTAAAGAAAAAATGTAGAGCAGTTTTTGAGAAAACCTTGTTTTTGTCCTTTTTTTAAACTGCAAACACTGCACGCAATATTACGTGAAAACTACTAAAATTTTCAAAACTTCTACATGACCTTATTAAAAGAAATGATTACGAGCAACAAATTCCATTTGAAGGAAAAAAACTTTATCTTTAATTATGTAGTTGCAAGAAGACGCTGAAAATAATTCAAACTTTTAAAATTTTCGAAAATTTAGGGTTAACCGTGAAAAGTGGACCTAAGCCACGTTTATAAGTCTATTTCAGTTTATTCCTAGAAGAAATTTAGAGAAAAAAATTGGAGCCGTTTTTGAGACAATTTTGAAAATGTCAGGGGTCTTCATGTAAAGTAGCCCCAAATTTTAAAGAATGTTTTTCTATATTTCAAAGCTTCTACTAGAGTCAGATGGGATTATTTAATTTGGAAAAGGTCGTACATGTGGTTCAGGCGCTAGTAGTGTGCACAGACGGTCGGACAAACGGACGTACAGACGTTTTGCTTTCAATTGGGTTTTCGGCATCAAGGGCCCATAAAACAGGAATTCTGATTACACCACATGTTAGAGGATTTTTGTACTTAATTTAGCAACTGGAATAAAACACTTTTTTGTTGTCAGGGCCCAGCAATGAACTTTTTTATGCTGAAAATCTGCCGTTTTTTTCGAGCAGCATCACATAACTTTCTCTATACTACGTATATTATTTTGTATACGTACGTATACGAGAAAGTAAAAATATGAAAGGAAACAAAGGTGCAGGAACAAAGGTTCAAAATGTTACCTTTTAGCATACTAAGAAAATACTAAAGAAATAAAAAATATATCTTCAAATAATCACAATAATTGTACCTAAAGTAGGTTACAGACTCTTTAAAAAACACCATCTTTTTCTAATTTTATCAACTGAATTTATCCACTTTTTTGTTTCCAGGACCCAGCAATGAGAGTTTATCTGCCAAACATTTACTGTTTTTTTCGTGCAGAATTACACAACTTTCTCTCTACTCCGTAGCGAGTGGTGGGTAAATCCTAAGAGTAAAATAAAATCACTTTTATCATGAGTACCTCACACTACTTTTTGGTCAGCCTAACTGACAATCTTTTTAATTTGTTGCATCTTCGCAATACGTCTCTAAACCCTTCTTAGACATTCAGCGCCTGGAGTAATCTTCCTAGAAGTTTTTGTCTTTTTGTATGCTACTACGCAGTCAGTATCTTTAATCCCTTCGGCCAGGGCTTTGTTTTCTTTTTATTCACTTTACTTTTTACTCAAATACACAAATCACTTCATGACATTTTAAAGACAGTAGTAGCTGATTCGTTCAGATGAAAGTATTTTGTTTCCTTTGTTTTTATATTTACATATTACATATTTACATATTACATATTACATTTACATATTTATTTGAAACATAACCGTCGTCTCATTTTTTTGGACTAGTGCTAAAATTTGAACTTTTATCACGCTATGCATGCCCTGAGAGAACATATGTGACGAAAAGCTGTTCAAAAAATAAAAAATAAACTAATTTTATGAATTAAATTTTCTATAGATGTTTTAACAAAATACCGCAGTAACAAGACGTTGAGTATGTTTTATAACTATAACCGTAGAACCATAATATTGTAAACTAGTGGTGCTACCAAAGCACATACTTTCTCGCATTGGTTGTAAATGCTCCTTAATGTTGTACTAGTACATAAACCAGCAAAAGTGATTTCAACCAGCAAATTTTTTTTCCGCTTCGAGACCAGATCTCAGTTCCTCCGAGTTAACGTATCGGCACTCATACTACCTCTCCGCACAAGAGTTTTATAGATCGGTTTCGGGTAGAAGAATCATAAGTTAAATGTCTGATTTATGTAAAAAATCATCAACAATCAATATATACGTTAGAAACTTCAAAAACCTTCAGTTCGTTCAGCTCTACCAGGAAATATCAATTTGGAGAAAATTGGCTTAACGGCTTACGAGCAACAGTTGTCCACACACGGACTGCCAGCTGTTAGGTTGATAGGTTGAAAGATAGACTGATAGTGATTACGGGCGCGCAAGGTCATTAGTCCCGAATGTATAGTACACGTTTTTGCACGGGAGATAGCTGTGATTTTCCAGCCCTGGATGGCTAAATCAATCGCCGACGGTAGTCGTCTAGCGGGATTTTCCCCAACCAGGTGCCTCCCACCACAGAGTCCTAACCAGGACAAGGTGTAAGCTCCCGACCGGTCTCCGAGCATGTTGCGATAGTGTGGTGTATGAAAGTGTGTAAGTAAACGGTAAATAGGACAAGGAATGGGAAGAAAATATCGCACGCGGTCCGTTTGGTAGGGCACTGCCCCAGAATTCGCCTGGTGTTGATCAGAGAAACCACGAAAGCAACGGATCAAAGCAGCCGGCAGGTAGAATTCTTTCCCACCCAGCCACTAGACTCGACCTAGCTATCCGGCTAGTGTCGAAAATACTACCATCGCCATGATCGAACCTAGCACCTCCCGGTCAGTGGCACTACAATGACAGTTGCTACCCTGAGCCACCCCTCCTAGTCAGTCGTTAAGGATATATAAGTCGGTTCCATGGGTAGTGTATAAATTGTATTTAAATTGCATATTGATAGATCGATTACTTTATTTAAATCGGTTCATACAGATGTACAAAAAGACAGTTAGTTTGACGTGACATACGTTTTACAAATCGAACAGGAGAGTAGAAAACTTGTTTAAAAGTTTATGAAACAAAATCACATACAGACCTTCCCCCCATTTTATTAGTAACTTAATTGATTGTATACGCGAGTAGAATTGCTTCAAATGATTTGCAATAAAGTTTCTGAAATTCACAATAGTTTTCTTCGCAACACAAAATTGTGACAAATAATTTTCCTGGAGCGAGGCTTGAACCACCGGCCCCTTCTTCCGAACCGCAGAAACAGTGCCCGTCGTTTAACCACCTCTGCTTCGAAGAGTGGCACTCCAGTAATAGATATTAGAGCTGTGTATTTCAGTTCTAGTATTATGAAGCAGAAAAATTGATAAAATGTAAAAAAAGCGTCCATTAGGCAGAAAAAGAAGGCAACTGAGAAGGCATAACTCGACGCGGAAAATAATTTTTGCTAGTTGAAAACACTTTTGCTTGTTCATGAAGCAACATAACATAACGGAAACGTTATCAGTGCTCTGAGAAATTATTGTGCTGTTTAGTAAAAATATTTTATCTTCATTAATCGTTTTTGTGATTAGAAATGCTTCAGATGCTTTTCAATGGCATTATCAATTATTTTCTGCGGCAACAAAAAATTGTGACAAATAACAATCCCCAAACAAAGACGCAAAGCAGCGCACCTTGTCTCTGAAGAGATGTCACTTAACCGACACGGCCATCTCGGTACGAAATAAGATTTAAAATTCTATAATAGTAATAAGTGTATGATGGCAGACAAAAAATTAAGAAAAAGTGAAAAAATACCCTTTGGGCGGCAAAAAGATGGCAGATGGGAAAGGAATAAGGCATAACCCGAAAGATAGTCAAGACTAACGAGTTCAGACATCTAACAGGGGCGAGAAAGTCAGTGCTATTCAATAGCACCATCAGTCTTTTCTAAATTTAGCAACAGAATTTATCCACTTTTTCGTTATCATACTTCTGCTATAAGAGTTTTTCTGGCGAAAATACGCCGTATTCCAGCGAACTATTACTTAACTTTCTCTTTCTTACGAAGAATTCGTAAGGCGAGAAAGTAAAAAGTAATAATAAGAATAATAGTTTCGGAACTGTTAGAGATATCTTAAGTTGGACCCATGGGAACAGGTTAAACTGAATTTCAAATATCATGTCGAAATAATCATTAGTTTTCTTAAATCTGTTCATGTAGGTCCACAGAAAGACAGCAATTGATTTGAAGTGACATACCTTTTACAAATAGAACTAGAGAGTTGAAAACTTGTTTAAAAGTTCAAAATACGAAAATTACGTATAGAGACTTCCAGTTTATTTATCTTAATTTATGGTATTGGAGATTATAATTGCTTCAAATAAGTTCCAAGAATTCTCAATCGTTTTCTGTGCCAACAGAGAATTGTGACAATTATCCCTAAGAGAGACTCGAACCAGTGACTTCGCCCTCTGAAACGCCGAGTTTGAAACCGACGTCTAACCAGTTAGGCCACCAGGGACATACAGGGAATTGGCACTTTGGTCATAATCGCGTAGTTGTTTCAGTTCAGGCAATAGACAGCTGGAAAAATTGAGAAAATGTGAAAGAATGTCATTTTGGCGGCAACAGATATCAGCTGGAAAGAGATGAAAACTATTCAGAATCTAGTCGAGACTAAAGAGATTTAAAAAAAAAACTAGCGCCAGAAAGTCTGTGCCATTCTACAGGATCACTAATTTTTTACAATTTTATTATTTACAATTTTTTACCGTCCCTTAATACATATGTGGAGAAAATGTAAAGAAAAACATTGGAGCTGTTTTTGAGAAAATATCCGTAAATTTCAACCGCAAAATAAGCAAGAACTACTTTTTTTCCAAAATTCGAACATGACATTTTTTAAAGAGCTAATTTTGTACAACAGACTTTGTGTGAGGCAAAAATGTGTTTGCCTATCTTCAATTTTACAAATTTGAAACTGTTTTATCAGTTTTCGAAAAAAGAGCAATTCCCCAATTTCCGATAACGTCATCCATTATTACATAAGTGGAGAAAATTTAAAGAAAGAAATTTGGAGCGGTTTTTGAGAAAGAAAATTTTCGTTAATTTCAAGCCCCAATTACGCAAAAACTACTAGTTTTTGAAAACATTTTACATGACCTTATTTAAAGTGCTAATTTTGTATAACCCACATTGCTTAAGGCAAAAATCTATCTTCAATTTTGTAATTTTGACATTGTTTTTTGCAATTTTCGAAAATCGGGGATATCAGCGAAAATGATACCTTCATCATTTTCTTAAACATTCTTTGAACTATTCAACAACAAAATTTAATTTAAAAAAATTTGGAGACTTTTTTTGAAAATGTGGAAAATGGCAGATGGGTTTCATGTAAAGTACCGCCCAAAACTTAAATATCGGTTTCAAATTCCAGAAACCGCGACATACAAGTAACTTGTATGTCGACCGTTACAACATACAACATAAGTCAGAACGGTAAGGAATATGAATTTTGAATCGGCTGAACGGGTTGGGCGCTAGCGTTGACCACAGACGGACAGACGGACGTTTTGCCGTCAATCGATTTTTCAGCATCAAGAAGCAACCAAACATGGATTTTGGCTACACCACGAGTTAGAGGATTTTTTTCCTAAATTTAGCAACAGGCTTTATCCACTTTTTCGTTACCATATCCCAGTTAAGAGGGTTTTTCTGGAGAAAATTCGCCGTTTTCCGCCGCCTGATTGCATAACTTTCTCTTTCTTACGAAGAATTCGTAAAGCGAAAAAGTAAAAAGGACTTTTGTCGCCCGTAATCACTAGAATCAGTTGACGTTCGTGGTACATACACGATTTTATTTTTTATCTGTCACACGCGTCTTTAACCCCTGTTAACATGCAACCTTGAAGGTTTGTTAAGTGCACTTGTGCCTACCTGTATGTTAAGAAATTTAACATCCTTAGCAACGGGTTTTAACACCCTTAGCAACGGAAACAACCATTGATTCATCGCAAGTAAGCGTTTATTAAGAAAAACAATGGCGATGTAGAAAACCAATGAGATTTAAACAATCCAGAAATAATTCACACTCGTTTGGGGAATAATTATGCTTAATTGTAATATTATTAATAGTACATTTAAAAAATGTATCTTTTATAAATTAATCTCATTTCACTTACCTTCCACCAAATAGAACTCTAGACCGGTAATCATATTTACTGACGATATGAAGGTGTCGGCACTGGACGTCAACGCGCCAATTTCCTAATCAAACGTTTCTTTAAGTATCTTTAGGTTCAGGAGAATTATTTCCATTCATCTTTCCCGAATCACGGTATACGAACATTGTTTATACAGATAGATCGCAAACATATATCGCGCCACAATATTGTACTAACGTACCGCAGCAACATAATTCATGTGTTTACTATAGCAGTAATGTCGTTAATTTTTCGTATAATTCGTGTAATTTTATGGTGACCGATAAAATTCTGAACACACCACGAAATTTTAGTGTTATTACTGTCTCGTTCAAATTAAAAATATTGGCACCTCTCCGCTTCGTTTTTTAACTTTTGGCCTCGGCAGTAATAACACTCATAACATTACTAGGTATGCTAATAGCTATTACCTAATTTTAATGATTCAGATTTACTTATTTCTTTTTTACGTCTTTTACGTCTTTTTCATGTTTCCCTCCCATAACTCCTTTCGAAATTTCTTCTCATAATTCCCTCCATTAGAAAACATGTAGCATCATTAACCCATTTTACCGGGAGCGGTAGCTCAGTGCATCAACTGCAGCTCCTCTGACCGGGAGGTCCTAGGTTCGAGTCCTGACGGCGGCAGCATTTTCGACTAACTTTTCAGCTAGGTCGAATTCAGTCGCTGTCTGGAGGAGAATTCTAGCGGCCGCCTGCTCTGATCGGTAGTTTCCCGTGGTTTCTCCGATCAACACCAGGCGAATGCCGGAGCAGTACCCTACCAAACAGGCCACGGACCGCGCGCGATCTTTCCTTCCTCTTCCTTGTCCTCTCCTCTCCCCTTACACTAACATGCACTACACACACTTACACTAACATGCACTACACTACCACATATTCCAGGGGACTGGTCGTAAGCTTAGAGCTTGTCCCGGCTGGGGCGGTGCCCCGCTGGTGGGAGAGTCCTGGTTAGGGGGAAACCCCACTAGCCGACGGTAGGTCAGCGTCGGATCTCGCCACCCAGCGGGGAAGATCACCGCCATATCCCGGGAAAAACAAGCACTACACTTACGTTACTAATGACCAAAGCAGTTGACGCGCCCGGAAACACGAAAAAACAACCAAATCAACCAATTGACCGATTTTCATATTTCTTTCATAACCACGATCCTCTCGATTCAGGTGTATAACGTAAGTCTATATCGAAGGCAATAATAATCAATAACATGTTATTTTGAAGCCGCAGTAAAGTACCTATTTAAAGAATCTGAAAATACTTTACGCATACAAAGACATCAGCAATAAAATAATTCGTAACCTATTGAAACAAAAAACATTAAAATCATACACTTTTTAATTTACTGACTAGCAGTTATAATTCTTTCCGACTCGAGAGGAATCACGTTCTTCATTCATAAAATAGATTTAAACCTTGAAAGTAACCAATTCAACTATATAATAATCTTATTTTCCATAAATAAGAGATAAAGTACAGCACACTGAAAACGTGTCGCGTAACCATCACAGATGATCGTGTGGATGTGTTTGGTAATCAAATTTTATTTCGTAATAAGCAAAATAGTTCTTAATAAATTTTCGTTATACAAAACTAATATTTCTTTTGAAATAATACGTACTTTTTTGTATTATCTTAAACAAAGTATTTTACTTTCCTATTCACATGAAAAAAGGTAATGCAGAACTTTATCGTTTATGGTTTATTTCTTAATACAGCGGAAAGAAAAATTTCATTCAACACTATCCCAATTTTTATTCAAAACTCAGAAATTCAATTGCAGTCTTTCGCTGTTCGTGAATTTTATTTACATCTTTGCTGCTATATTATTGACTGCCCATCCTTTTGCAGAAAGACCATCAAATCCTTTTCAAATACGCTTTTCAGCAGTTTTGCAAATGAATCAGGAAGATAATTGAAAATCAAAGCTTCAATTGAGTCTTCTTCATGAAAGAGTGCAGAAAAGTCAACTTTCGTACCACAAGCTCTAGTTAGACTTTTTCATTGTCCTCTTGATCAGCAGCCAGTTTGGGACAAAAGCTCAGAGAAGCGGTGCTGCGCAGAAATATAATGCCGGGAAGAACAATGGGCAGAAGGCGAGATGTGGAGACAGAGAGCGAGCGATAATTAACGTCAGATCAACTTTCTGAGCGAAGCAAGACTAACAAAACCTGCCTTCATTTTCGGCAATAGAAGATAAAAGAACACTCATCTCGTTGACATTGACAATGAACTCCATGTTCCCAGGTCAACAGAATACTCTGTATAATTAGAGATTTCAATATCGGATGGCATGAAAAGAAAGCTATGTCTCGAGGCAATTTGAGTATCAACGCCTTATAGAGCTTTATTTCAGATGAATGAATCGGAATGGAAGAAAGTCGGATGAATTTCAAAATGGAGAGGAGGTGTTATCACTATCAATAAAGTTTATGTTAGTTAATTTCAGATAATATTCACAAAATTGTGTTACGAAGGAGTTCCATTTCCTCTTTTATAACACAATATTACATGATTAAAAATATTCTAACATAATATGGAGTTGAATGTTCAGAAGAATTTCAGAGATAACTCAATCATCCTGCTTGATACGGATAGTACAAACTGGAAAAGAAATAAAGTATTTTAAGTATTGTAATATTGGGACATCTCACATTAAATTTTAGATAACCAAAATATTTTGAAAATTACAAAAAAAAAACAACAACAGAAAACGAACATGGTGAGTTATTTATTATTAATGCCTTCTGATCAAAAAATTGCATTGATACTCTGAGGAAAAGCTGGTCTCAAAAAGTGGGTTACTCTGTTGTCGTCGTCACGCATGTATGCGCTTTTGGTAAGGTCGATTTATGAGGAAATAAAGAAACGATCACGTGGCCGCTGATTTACTGGAGCGGCCCCGACGGTTACGGTAGCGGCCACCCGTCATACGTCTGCTACTGCAGAGCGCCCGATTTCTTTCGTTGGCGGCTGTTGGCGCGACCACACGGAGCGACCATTTGTAAAAGCGACCGCCATTCGGAAGGCTTTGCGATGCGGCTCGGAGACTGCAAGGGACCACGCTCCCTTGCACAGCAATCGGCATAAGGCAGCGACCAGCCGCGTCGGGAGCAAGCAGTACAATTCCGCGGTGGAGCCACCATCGGGTGCTATAGCGAAGCAGCTACGTTCAATCTCAGATGAAATTAGCGTAGATTTAGGTGTTCCGCAAGTGTCAGTTTTGGGTGAAATATTTTTTATAATTTACATTAATGACTTAAAAATATGACAAACCTTTCTGGGAATGATTGTAAAATTAAATTATTTGCTGATGACACGTTATTGTATGTAATTCGTGAAACAGAAACGGAAATTGAATTTAAACTTCAGAGTGTATTTATGGTGTAACTTCAGAGTGTACTTCAGAGTGTAATAAATTAATAATGAATGTTGAGAAAACTAAGTTATGATTTTATATAGTGGAAGAAACATAGAAGTAAGAGAAACTAAATTATTCACAACTGCCTTAAAAGAAATACAACGGGTATACAAAATGAAATATTTGGGAGTAATTATCGATAGTAAATTAAATTTTAAAGATTATATAGAGTACATAGTAAAGAAAACTGGAAAAATAATAATATTTTAAACAGAATTGGGCAATATAAATATGGCTATACAAGATGTTTGACATATAAATCCATATTTGCACCACATTTTGATTACTGTACAACAGTACTAGTTGGAGTCCATGAAACTGAAATTAAAAACTTCAGATACAACAAAATAGAGCCATGAGGGTAATAATTCAACGCAATAGATGCACTCCAGTGCTAGACATGCTAGACACTCGACAATTTATGTCAATAAAAGAGATTTAAAAATTAGAAAAAAGTGATTTTTAAATTAATTAAAAATCATATAACAGGAGATTTAGTAAACAAAATCCAAAGAGTGAAAGATAAAATAAAACAAGACAAGTACAACATTTAGTAATTAATTTCAATAAAATTGTAGAGGCAAAAATAGACTATTTGACAAAGGATTTGAATTATGTAATTAATTACCGTTAGAAATAAAACATTGTGAACAAATTAAAGAATTTAAAAGAAAAATTTTAATGTATATAAGAGTAAAAAATTATTTTGTAAATAGTTAATACAGTATACCTATAGATATATGTAAATATATTGTGTATTTTGTAGTATTTAATAAGTATTAAATATAGTATTATTTTGTGTAACAAATAGCCGAGAATGCTAAATAAATCAAATCAATCAAAGTTCGAAGAGAGGAATGTACAGAATGATTGATTGGGGTTTCCAGGGGCATCATGCCCATAATTATTAGGTCCGTACGTGCTGTGTATGTTACTTTCCGGAAGGTGGGGGTATTCTCCTGCTGCAACGGACGATCTGGCGCCTACGTACACGTCAACTAGCGGGATTTCTGCCTTCAGGTGTCTTCTTAGCGGGACACCGTCGTAGCCCGGACAAGCTATAAGTTACCGAAAATTCTCCATGTGTAGTAGTGTAGTGCTTGTAAGTGTCACTGTGTATAAGGGAAGAGGACTGTGTGACAGGACAAGAACGAGATGGCAATGACGATCCCTGGTCTGTTTAATAAGGTACTGTTCCAGCATTCACTTGGTGGTAAGAGAAACGACAACGACCGAGCATCGAGAAAAGCATACAGCTGTTAGAATTCTCCTTCAGAGAGAGGATGTACTGTACCTAGCAATTTAAGAGTCCAAAAACGGCACCGTCGAGAACAGAACCCTGGGACCTGAGCGTCGGACTTCCCTGTCTGATCTTAGGATCTCCCGCTGCTGGGTCGACTGCTGTCTCTTAAACAACTCAGCCGGTAAAAATGAAAAGAGCTGCGGAGAAGGCATTCCTTGAGTCACTCAAGATATCTGTGCTACCTGTCACACAACAACTACACTGCGACTGGCAGAATGCCTTATACAGATTTGACGTTCCTAGATTACGTCTTTCAGGAAATATTTTGTTTGTAACACACTGAAAAAATTGGAAAACAAATCTTCCTATTTTCAAATTGATCAACATCTGCTTAAATGTGCATTAAAAATACGGTGGAACATATCGTGAAATCAACGAAGACTCACGGACTCATTGAGCTCATTGGCACAAAACTGAATACAGAAGAACACACGTACTTTCTTAGTACTCTGCAATCACCGGTGAAGATTCTCATTACACTCCCGCTCTACTTCCGAGTTTACTGAGAGCAAAAAGCGCTGCCTCATGCGGTCCAGGAACTGAGTTTGCAATGAATATTGACAAAGTCGAATATTACTATACTTGGGTTTTTCTAACGTGACATCTGCGGGTAGTATCTCCAAGATGGAATTCGGCACGACCTTTCGCATCATTCTCAGTCTTGCCGCTAGAATCGCTTGATCTGTAGTACTGCTTGATACGGTCGCGATCATGCGACATTTAGCGGTAGGACCAAGGAAGACGCAAAACTTCGTGCCAAATTCCATCTTGGAGATACTACCCACACATGCCACATTTAGAAAAAAAAGTATAACCAGCCGTGCTGTTCTCCGAGGCAACAGGCTGAGCGAGCGGTCGACCGCTTCGCGCCGCGCGTTTGGTTCTTGCTTCTCAGCGCGTCAACTGCTAAGGTCACTACTCCCATAAGTATAGGGCATGTTTTTTCGGAGATGGCGGTGATCTTCCCGGCTAATGATGAGATCTGCTGCCGACCTAAACGTCAGCTTGCGGTGTTTTCATCAACCAAGAATCGCGCGCCACCACCCTAGCCGGGACAAGCTCTATGCTTCCGACTGGTCTCCCTGGTGGGTATGTGTTAATGTAGTGCATTTATGTGTGATAGGACAAAGAAGAGAAAGGAAAGATAGCGCGCGGTTCGTGACCCGTTTTTAGGGAACTGCTCCAGCATTTGCCTGATATTGATCGGAGAAATCAAGGAAAACTACGGATCAGAGCAGTTGGCCGCCAGAATTCTCCTCCAGACAGCGGTCGAATTCGACCTATCTGCTTTACAAAGTTGAAAATCCAAATGGATGGACAAAAAATGAATTAAAATATTGCGACATTAAGAGATTCCAAACAATAATTAAAACGTAACACACAGGTTAAAATTTTTGGTCTTTTCATAATAAATTCGTTTATCGGTGCATTTTCGAACAGTAGCGCGAATATATTTAAACATGATTTTTTTATACATTCATAACACATTGTTTACAGGTATAAAAAAATTTAATAAAAGTGTGAAATGCATTCACTTCGTTTCAGAGTCTGTAAAAAATGAGAGCATGATATAATACACAACATCACTGTGCAGGCCTTTCTTTGTGGCGCCGAAAATATTCCCGCCTTGATTTTTCGTGGTCTTTTGGGATGCACGAAAGGCGGCAGCTAAAGTATTCTTCCGGGCGGCGGCGTATTCGATTCGGAAGATGCAAATGCGCGAGGCCGCGTGAAAGGGCCGGGCGAAGGGCAGATGCGGATGCGGATGGGGCGAGGGGGCGGCGGGGGCGGGGCGCGTTCCGCAAAGAACGGCCGTCGATCTGCGGAGCGGCTGCCGGGCGAAGGAAGGCCCCGCCCCCGCCCCCGCCCCCGCCCCCGCCCCCGCCGGATGGGGCGAAGACCGCAGGCGGTGGGCGTGGCGGCGGCCCGCCTCCACTGACCGCATTGGAAATGAAAGGGCGCCCCTCGGAAGGTGTGGTTTGTCCAGTCAATGCGGAGCTGGGCTTGTGATTTATTGCTTACATCCCTTGTAATGATGTTCGAGTTGAGGATATTCTTTTATTTACGAGACGACTAAGAAAAGCAAAGGAATAATTGATAAGTCAACGAAATAGATTTATTGCATTGAAAATTGAATAAGTTCAACATATTATATTTTATGAATTATTATGAAGTGACGAAAATTTTCTAGTAACAAATTACTGGTAAGTATTTAAATCATATACACAACAATTGGACTAACAGTAGAAATACTATTAGTTGGCATACGATATAATATTTTGTTATGAATAAATTTGTAGATAGACCAACGATGATAGTATCCAGATTAGGCATAAGTAAACACGATCCAAGGTGGTTATTATAAACAGATTAAAATAAATAATACTAAGAGAAATAAGTTTATCTTACCGTTAATATGCAAGCCACATAGAAAGATAGTAAATTGCTTATTTTATATTTATAGATGAAAAATACTAATGATAATAGTATCAGTTTAATTGTGTAAAGTATATTAAAATTGTTCATATTCTTCAGTATGGGTTGTGTCTACCGTGCTTACCCCAAGTACCAAAACCGGTTTCATTTTAAGGATGGTTGACGTCATTTTACCAAACAACAATGTCGCATGGACTTTGTTTTCTATCAGTAAGTAAGAAGGGCCATTAAAGATTTTATTTCAAACGAGTCTAATTCTATTTGCAGCACATCTCATTTTCAAACAAGAGTCACCTTTTCATCGATGTTATTTAATTCATTCATAGATTAGTGATTTCGTCATTTGCTAAGATCATTAGTCCCTTTTGTGTACAGCATTTTTTTTTGTCGCCGGAGGTGGCTGTGATCTCCTGCTGCATGGTGAGCTCCTGTACCAAACTTCCCGTCGGATTATGGTGTTTTTTCCAAACTAGTATCTCTCGTCAGTAGTGCCCCATCCGGGACACGCACTCAGCTCCCAACTGGTCTCCTGGTATGGGTGGTAGTGTAATGTGTGAGTAAGCGTGTGTGTAAGTAAGGGCATGGCGATAGCGCGCGGTCCATTTTTTAGAGAACTGCTTCACCATTCGCCTGGTGTTGATCGGAGAAATCACGGAAAACTACTAGCTCAGAGCAGCCGCAAGAATTCTTCTCCAGACAGCGGCTAATTTCGACTTAACTATGTAGACAGTGTCGAAAATCCTGCCACCACTCCGTCGGAAGTGACAGCCTAGACCTTCCCGGTCACAGACACTAATTAATGCCGCTAGCTACCTAAGCTGGAATATTGTTTTAACCCTGGATTCACAAGGCTCACTTCAACGAATACTAATTACAAAGTGGGGTCACAGCTAACCCCGCCCTCTCTTAAATATTCTTTCTATTTTCAGATTTAATATTCAACAATCAACGATGAAATCTGTGTTTCAAGGGCAAAAAGGTTTATTTACTTATCTGTAGAACAAACAATATAAACTATATATCGATAAACATGTAAACAACGTTACTATTCTTTACAGATAAACCTGTGAGATATAATATTTGGTAGTGTTAGGATCCAAAATAACTTGAGAAAAGAAACTGTTGAACGTTTGATACAAAATTACAAATATAAAAAAAATATTAGAAAATTATGAATGTAGCTAACCTGACTTTCAAACTGCCAAGAAATTTTGGCATAAAACTTCAAGGAGCAAAAAATAAATAAAACTCAACCTTCCGCGCTATTCTTACAAATCGGTAACTTATGTTGGATTCGTTGACATTCTAACAGAAAATAAATGAAAACCATCAGCAAAAGCATACTCAAAAGTAAGAAAACTGTGAGGTTAATTGCAAGGCGGGGTCAAATATTACCCCAATTACGTTTTATTTTAAATTGCCTGTTGTACAATGACGTAAGGAGAAAATATGCACAAGTCGACTGTCGTGGCGGAAGCAGAATAACTGGAATGCAAGATACAATGACCGCTTGGCAGCACTATTCTAGTCTGCAAATTTTTAAACGTGATAATTTCACACTGGGATGACCGATGTCCCCAGCCTCGTGAATCCTGTGTTAACATCGCAAACCCTGCGAGTCCGGCAACTGCTGAAGGAGGTGGTGCGAGGCTGCAGCAACGCGAGCAGCAGGGGACGCCAGGCCATCAACGGCGCCGCAGGCTCCAAAGGCTCCGACGGCCAGAAGACGAACGCCGCGCGTGCTGCGGAAACTAATGGGAAAGCTTGCAAAAACACTTGGCTGCGAGGCACACGGAGAAAATCAAGAGCCGCTTTAGCGCTATCGCAAAAATGGGCAACGCAGCTACCCATGCGAGTCAACTTCAAGGTAAATAAGAGGCACATAGTTCTTTTAGAGAAAGTGGTTCGTTACAAAAAACAACATAGGGAGAGTGATGTTTCAAAAATATGATGGTGAGGTTGTGTCGGTGAAATTGATAATGATTTATGAAAAGAAAACATCAGCGAAAACAATTTTGACTGTGAAATAATAGTAACAAAAGAGTAAACTAAATTATGAATATCAATTGTGATATAAGTAAGTAAGAATTGTAGCAATATCAAACCTAGCGACACCGCTAGTTGTGAATGATTGTGGTCTGAACATTGAAACATCGATGTGTACCAGGAAAATTGAAAGCTGAGTCAAATAAATGCGAAGGCACAAATATGATTGTTGAATAAATGTACTCAGATTAACCATAAAAAATAAAAAAAACGTTTTGCTGCAGAATGGCACTAAAATTTCGGCAATAGTTAGTTTTCTAATCTTTTTAGTGAAGGGTAGCTCGTTTCACCCTATTCCTAACTGTAATCTTCTGGCGCCAGAAATACATTATTTTTATGTTTTCTTACTTTTTCGATCCCTATTACTAGATTGGAAATATGACGGAGAATATTACAGGAAAGTAAAACATGGTCCTATATACAAATTTTAATTGAAAAATTTGGAACCGTTCTTGAGAAAATGTCATTTGAGATTTTCTGAGAAATGCGCAAATTTAGGCTCAATTTTTACTGAAAACTTTGAGTTTTGAACTTCAAAAGGAATCATTTGAAGCACATGTACTCGAAAATGGAATAATGTCTAAAAAAATTCTGTTCTGTAAAAATATATACGAGGCGAGAGACATTTTAAAAAATTGATTAGTTTTTTAAAAATCAACACAATATATCAAAACTGTGTTTTGTCACGTAATTCAATGCAGTTAGCAATATCTGAACAAAACGTTTAAAGAAAAACAATATGCAACATTTTTTAGAAAATCTTGTTTATAATATGCCCAAATTTTACGCAAAATTACACCAAATCTACTCAGATACTTGAAATATTGTATCTTATTGAGCAGTAAAAATTTCAAGAACATATTGTATTAATAAATAGTATCTATCATGAATACGGTAGTTGTAGGGAAACGAAAAAAAATTGTAACTTCTGCAATTTTCAAAAATTGACAAAATTTGTCACCATTATATCCACCATTATTATTTTCATTTTTTGCTCTCTTGAGAAAAAATTAAACAAAAATTTGGACCCAATTTTGAGAAACTATTTGAGTAAAAATTGATGATTTTAATTGCATTGCAGCATTGCAATACTTCCTCTTATCTTCAATACGTACGCACACAGTATTGCGGAAAAGTAAAAAAAAATAAGGAAAACTTCTTTTATACCGCAGCACCGAATAAGAATAGATGACAGCTCTAAACACGAAAAAAGAAAAGAATGTGACCTAAGCTAATATATGCAACAAATTGATAAATGTAAGAAATAAATTTAAAAAAATCAAAATGAAGTATTTCAGGGAAATATCTGTCAGAATAGTATAAAGCAGACGAAAAGGCGACAATAGAGGGAGAAATAAGGAAAGTAGATGCGACAATAGGAAACACTAATTGTCACAAATATCTGAATCTGAGAGGCAAAAACGGCCGTAGAATTTTCTACAACTTCACATTACTAATTTATATTTTGCACAGAACTACAACGTTTAAAATAAAGTAAAAATTTAAATTGAACAAATAAGAAAAACGGAATCACATTCGAAAGAATAAACGATGAAATCTAGTAATAAATCCCTGAATGGAAATATTGTAATCTCACGCTCGCTCTTCAGTGTGAGCGTTGCGTAGGCGTGGCTGAACCTCGCCGATTATCGCCGCTCACGAACGCATCCACCGTTGTCACACGCTTTGCACTAATACCTCTGTGCACAGCGCTCGCGAGAGCACGATCATTTTAATTGCAAAATTGATATGTAGTAAAAGGATTGGTCATACGCAGTTTTTAACTGTTTTTTTGACGTAAAATAAATTTTAAAAAAATCGGATTCCTACAATAATCTCAGGGTAATTTAATCTACCAAGAGTTCTACACAGACCGTAAGATGAATGACGAGCAACACACACATACAAACAATGTTTAACGAAACAATATCACAATATCACTTTATGGCTATCATCACTCTCATAAGTGACTGGAAAAATCAACAACAAATATTGCTAAAAAACACAGAACATTTAATCTTTAAATAAATTTTTCAAGGAATCTTTTTCTTGATTCCTTATGTGAGGTTACACAAAGAATAACACAAAACTAAAAAAGTAATAGACAGAAAATATTTTATTCACTTTTCATCTCTTGACTTGTGACCCCAAATACATTGCACTTTTGTTGTTACTATCGTTTCATGTTTCTTAAATCTCATTTTCTTGACTTCAATTCTGTTTTTGCAGTATTAATGTTACAAGAATTTCTGCCCTTCTGGATCTCGAACCGTCGATAACAATTACAGCTGCAACAACCCTCAAATCTTTATATCTCTCTTACAGACGAAGGGTACGTCACGTACGATCGCTTCTCCTCGGAACCGGTCAAAATAAATATTGCGTTAGCGAATCAAGAGCCAGCAGCAAGATGGAAGGAAAAACGAGACTTCCATACAGCAAAGGAGAATATAATATTCACTCGGAAACAGCTGTCCCGTAAGAGCTTGGAAGCTGACCAATCAGAAACAGTAATTCAGAAGCCATCAGTTGAAAATTTACAACTGTCGAGTCAACAGATTTGAAACTAGTAACTTTCAAGTCAACAGCTGTCGAGTTAACAGATACTCCTTAGCCAATGGGGGAATTGTCGTGTTCAATCAGTTCATAAGCAGTACCAATTACATAAAATATCTGTGATAGTTACAATTTATCACATAATATGAAAACAAACTCGAATTCTTTTTGCGTCAATGTAGTGTGAGGCTGAAAATAGTGGGAGAATAATCAATACTAAGAGTGTAATAAAGGTGTATTCTTTTAAAATAGGTTGTGTGAAAAAAGGGAAAAGGGAATTGCGTAAAAAGAATTAAAATGTCTCAAGTAAGTAGTGGTGGGGAACATATGTATAAAAAATATAGGAAGAAAATGTCAATTATAGCGAAATTAATAATTGACAATAAAGGGGAGTAGTTGTGTGTAATATAAGAAATTGAAAGCGTGTAAATGCGTTGTGCATGCAAAATGGCTTTAAGAATCGCTGATGCCTGGAGGCTAATGCCAGCGAGCGGTCACAATATATAGAAGGACTTCCCTAAGAATGAGCCAAAGGGACAGTTTGCAAAATTAAAGCAAGATGCGTTAATATTAAGCAACCAAATTTCACCATAAAACCGTGAATCCATAATTCCCCAGTGCCGTGCATATAGAATTCCCCTAAACACGAGCAATCAAACCGGAAAATCAGACGCGATGACATGGGCAGAGAAAAACGCTCAAGTAGAATTTCTCAGGCTTCCGGTCGTCTGGAGACTGGTGAGGGCTTCTGCAAGCGACGCGGGCGCAACGGGTGTGGGGAGGGGAGGGGGCGCCCACGCAGCCAGCGGAAGCTCACCTCTGAGAGCAAAAGAACGCTTCACACGACTACGAGGGATGCGGGCTGCTGGGGGAATGGAAGCTCTAGGAGCGACGTGTAATAACTATATTAATATTATTATTATTTTAATAATAATAATAATAATAATAATAATAATAATAATAATAATAATAATAATAATTGGAATTGATTTGCCATCATAAAGCTATTACACTGTACAGAATACAAGAGAAAAAATCAAACAACCAAAACCATCACGTTCAAAACAACAAAAACAACAACAACAATAAGAAGACTGTTAATAATAATAATAATAATAATAATAATAATAATAACGCGGAATACTTACGCTATTCCTGTGATCATCTACTCAATGGGCTTAATAAAATGGTGTCAGACAGACCTTGAAGCAGTGGATAGATATGTAAGAACACAAATGACCCAATATCGATATCATCATTATATATCTGCTGTTGAAAGGATTAACCTACCACGTGAAAATAGAGGTCGAGGCATTACAAATATAACCAACAGTAACGCCAACCAAATCTTTCTAATGAGAAAGTTCTTCCTAGAGAGGGCCGAAACATCGACAGTGCACAAGGCAATAGTGGAGGTTGATTTCAGTCCTTACCTCCTTAAATCTTGCAAATGCTCAGCTTCAACCAGAGTGCACAAGCAATGAAAGCCTGATTCAACAGTAATGTCGAAAAGAATTACATGGTAGACATCCTAATGAAATATCAGGCCAGAACATAGATTTTTAAGTATCTAACAGGTAGTTGACACGTGGTTTACTGTACCCCGAAACCGAAGGCTTTATGATAGCCATTCAAGACCAGGTTATCGCAACAAGAAATTACTTACTCTATATAATAACAGACCCGTCAATAGTAAGTGATGAATGTAGAAGATACGGTGCACAGCATGAAAACATCCAGCACATTCTTGCCGGTTGTAGTGTACATTCAACCGCCTATAAAGTTAGGCACGATAATATGGGTAAAATAATTCATGGACGATTAGTAAGAAAATACGAACTTAGGTCCTGTAATGTCCCGTATTATAAATAGCATCCTTCTACAGTCTTGGAAAATGAAGAATAGAAACTATACTGGGACAGAAGTATAATTACAGACATCACAATTTCGAACAATAGGCCAGATGTAATAGTTCTAAACAAGCTCACGAAAACAGCCATGATAATTGATTTTGCAGTCGTCAGCAATAACAATCTAGAATCTGTATATATGTGACGCCATGGGAACACAACAGCAATCACAGACACGAGCTTCAGATATTTACAGATTTATTAATAAGTACTTACTAATAAATAGTTTGATCAGTTATTTACAGCTCTGATAGATCCGATGGCAGGAGCAATCCTTAAATGATGCAATTTCTACCTGACTCGTTGCCCTCGCTACTCCTCAGCAAGCTTACGCACACAGCGTAGAGCCCCGGTGACCGCAGTCACCCGTGGAAAAAATGTTCCACAACGGCATCTTAATAGATGGGTTGCCCTACGTGCATAGCTCGTCTCCGCACCGCCCCGGGCACAAGTTTTTGTGCGTTCGCAAGAGGTTTTCATTCAGCTCAAAACCCACTCCCGCGCTTTGCACTCTCGCTTATATACCGTCCACAACACGTGACACTCAACGTCTTCTTGCCTTCGTGCGGCACTTCATGCCACGTGACTGTCGCGCCGCCACGCATTTTGGGCATCCCTTTCCATGGATTTGTGGAAGTTCTCAAAATATCTCGGGATGCCTCCGCCCCTAGCTACCGCGTATTCACTTATACTTTCCTTTCTCCAACGCACATTCTCTGGCTGCCCTAATCCTGCGACGCAGCGCCGGTCTTCCTGCTTGTGTTAATACAATACGTTACATATAACTTGAAAATTCAGAAATATGTACCGCTGACTCAAGAGCTTCGTCATCAATGGAGACTTCAGAATATCGAGATATAACCGATAATCATGTCCACCTCAGAATTAATCCCAAAACACACAGTGCATGCAATTCAAGTGTTGGAATTACCATTTTCATGCATAGAACTAATACAGAAAACAATCATTCTGGATAACTGCAGAATAGTAAGAGAATTCCTGGGACGAACTACTGATTGGAAAACGATTGGTTGAAATGTCTAGAGAGTAACATTCGTTCGTGTCTTGTCTCTGCGAGATCGACCGAGCCTAGACCACAAATGGTCAGGTAAATGTTCCTGCATATAGTGCTGAGAGTGAAGAATTTGATGATAATAATAATAATAATAATAATAATAATAATAATAATAATAATAATTGGCAAAGTTCAGGACAATAGGACTGCTCTTCCGCCTAACCACATCGATGAACATTTATTTAAATAATTACAATTGGGGCACAAATGCACAAATAATGCTAACATTAACGGAGGTGAGGGCGGGGTGGATGCTGGGGTGAAGGCATGGGCGGAGGAGGGAGCGAATGCAGTACGAAAGTGAGGCGGGGGCGGAGGCGGGGGCGGAGGCGGGGGCGGAGGCGGGGGCGGAGGCGGGGCGGAGGCGGGGCGGAGGCGGGGGCGGAGGCGGGGGCGGAGGAGGGCGAATGCAGTACGAAAGTAAGGCGGAGGCGGGGGGGAGGCGGGGGCGGAGGCGGGGGGCGGAGGCGGGGGCGGAGGCGGGGGCGGAGGCGGGGGCGGAGGCGGGGCGGAGGCGGGGGCGGAGGCGGGGGCGGAGGCGGGGCGGAGGCGGGGGCGGAGGCGGGGGCGGCGGGGGCGGAGGCGGGGGGGGGCGGGGCGGAGGCGGGGCGGAGGCGGAGGCGGGGGCGGAGGCGGGGGCGGAGGCGGGGGGCGGAGGCGGGGCGGAGGCGGGGGCGGAGGCGGGGGCGGAGGCGGGGGCGGAGGCGGGGCGGAGAGGCGGGGAGGCGGGGGGAGGCGGGCGGAGGCGGGGGCGGAGGCGGGGGCGGAGGCGGGGGCGGAGGCGGACGCGGAGGCGGGGGCGGAGGCGTGACGGGGCGGTGGTGGCGGGGGGGGGGGAGTTGCAAGGCGATGTCGGATGGTGAAGAGAGGTCGGAGGAGGAGCCTGTGGCGGAGGTATTGGCGGGGGCTGCGGCTTTTTGGCGCGGTGGGAGCGCGTGCAGATGGGCCTCGCCAATGCGGCGGATGCCCAGCGCCTGCGGGGGCGCTGCGGGAAGGGAAAGGATGTCGCACGCGCGCGCGGCTGAGCTGCTGAGCTTTCTGCGGTTGGAATTACGAGGCTCATCGCGGCGGATTCGCTGCAGATTTCATGGGTTAAACCGGGCCGAGTAAAGGAGGCGTGTAATCTATGAGGAGACATTGCGAACCAAGGGTGGAGTGAAAATAATAAGTATGACTAGAAAATTCCTACTATATTTTCTAGGAAAAAAGAGCAATTTTCAGGAGGAATTTTCGTCAGGGGACTAAACACAGTAGAATATTTAGTAAGGTCAACTGCTTTGATCATAATCTAGAAGTAATTGAGCATTTTTGCGGCTTTCATTAAAACGATTAATATTAATAAGTCAATCCACTTCAACGTTGGTTTATATAATCTTGAAGTAATATAAAGAAGAATATGAAAAATGTTATGCGGTAGATGTTCAAGTCATGAAGTTCAATATTCCAATCCACTGATATAATAAATCTACTTCTGTCTATATTGTGTGGCAAGCATTATATGTTGCATTAAACTCAAATCACGCCATCTGAATGAGTAGTTAGAAGGAAATCAAAAGACTGCTGCATTCGAAGTGTTCAACTCCAAAGGGAATCCTTCGGGAGCTTCAACTGCAAAAGGGTGAAATTGTAAAGTAGTTCATATGATATTTAAGATGATTAGCTTGTTATGAATATATGGGTAATTTCATTTCAATATTCTTTTAAGAATATTTGAAAATTGTGAAGTAAATCTTGTTCTCAGATCTAACCTGATGGTAGTAGTTCGTGTGATACGAACGAAATAATATTTCTGAAGTCATGGTGTCTCCAGAGATTGCGAAGGTCTCTATAGTAAAGAAGGTTTGTGGGTTATTCAGAACACGCTGTGCTTTCAGAAATCTCTGTAGGTTTGAATCTGTCAATTATTCACTCCGAGCAACCGCACATCAGCACAACTAGAGGTGTTCCCTAGAATAGAGACTAGAGTATAGTTTCTCATTATATAAAATTGTTAACAAATGATTTGGAAATTTATTCTGGAGTCTGTCATTGACCTCCCCCCCCCCATTGGTTCAAGTAACATAATTACATTGGTTTGATACTGTTAACCCGAGTAAAAGTATTTGAAGTATCTATAAATCTGCATATTCATTCATTCTACCATTTGGTACACATTTGATTTATCTGAGTCTCTATACGATTCTTGTTTACTGGAAGAAATATCTACTATACTCGTAATATTGTTGAGATGAAAATCAATTTTCGAGTCTTAGAAATACAGGACATTGTACATAAAATTTGATTAATGTCACTGTATGTAGTAAACGGAGGAAAAGACAAGAAAATATGATAAATTTTCATATTTTGATGAAATCATCATTTTTTAAAGACAAAATCATTTCGGTCATTTAAAATAGTGAAGGAAACTCCTGCGATTATCGAGTTCACTCTTAATGACACTTTTCATCAACGTTTAATCTTTTGAAATTTTCAATAAAAATTGACGGATATTTATGTTAAATAAAAATATTTTGTTAATATGACTTCATCTGTAATTACGATGAGGAAAATATAAAGAGTGAACGAAATAATTGTGAAATAAAAACGCGAAGTTCAAACAAAATCAATTATATAACTTACACAAACATTTCATTTTTTGCTTGTTGAATAAAAATTGAATCTCATACAACACGTATTTTTCAAAAGAAATGTTGTCAACCATATCGTTTTTATTTGAATGCTTTCTAATATAAGCCGCACAATACGCACAGTACCTATAATTTAATACTGATCGCAGATTTTTCCTGCTTTTTCGAAAACCAATTTCACCATGAAAAGAGAGGAAATATAATACCAGAAATATTTCTATGATACTTTGGGCAGTCATAAAATCTTCTGTCATCTCATTTGTTACGGTTTTATGATAGCTATCGCAATAAAAGATTAAACAGATAATAGCCGCAATATTCGCTTCGGAGTTCTAATTGCCCTTCTCTGTGAAAGTAATTTCATTGAGAGAGACATCGCACGAGAGCTGCTACAGGTTTATTGCGCAGTTAGATACCCAACACGAGCTGCAGTTTAATGATGGCACGCGATATATTACTCCTGATCTAAAATCTGCAAATACCAGTTGAAAAGCTATTACGTCTGCTTACTACAGTTTCAATAATTTGTTCGAAAAGAGTTAGCTTAAATAATGTGTTTAGTGATAATCTTCTCAATTTGTCACAGAATATTAGGTTTTTGGAAATTCTTAATTATCGGATGAAACTTAAATATCTCTTTTACAAACACGGAATAAAATAATTTCAAGGATTTATATGAAAAATAATATTTTTGAAAGATTTATTATACGAGTAGTTGTTTGCGAATTTATTAACATATTCGCTTCATCAACCACGAATTTTCTATAAATACGCAAAACGCCACTTTTAAACACCCATACCAGTATGGATGGTAGATATGATATGTGTGTAAGTGTGTCATGTCATTACGACAGTTTTGGTTTCGGTTAAGCTTTTTATAAGTGAGCTTTGGCTATATATGTGAGTTTTCAAACAGAGAGTTAAAGTTTGTAAGCATAACTGGAACATTTTTATTTAATATGTGTCTCATTCTCGCAGCCAAAAACATGATGTCTTTCGAGAAAAGAGCTAAACTATCTTACTTCGGAACCAGATTATGACCCTAGGGCAAAAGAACTGCACCACACTGTATCATAAGTATGTTACGAACTTATGAAAATGGCGAGGTATGATTTGTGTTCCAGATGGTGTGGCCAATTATGAAAGTTGAGGGAAGACAAGATAAATAATCGAAATATAGTTTATCAAAATTTGTCATTCTGCTATTTCACCAAACTAATCTGAGCATCATGTTACAGTTTGTTAAGGACTTCAAAGGAGATGGTTTCAATTGGCAAAATGTCTGGCATACAGACGCGCGGCGTTACTGGTGCCTCGTGTTGTGATGCGCGATTGACGTATGTTAACTTATCCACTTTGGTTACGTTAAGTCAAATATTATGACATTATAATCAGTTTTGCAATGAAGTTCTTTACCGCCCTAGTGTGGGAATGTACTTCATTACGACACAAGGGTGGTAATGTAATGGCGTTCTTTGCCACTCTTCTTTTGAAAATATTTTCGACTTATTTGTCTTGTATTCTTCACATTTCCTCCTTAAAAACGCTAATAACTGAGAAAACTTACTGATATCAATATTGTCATTAAGTGATACTGTACCCTTTAACGTAGAGTAGTGGGTCCAAAGGCTAATTGGTTTCTTCACTGACTTGCCAGAAATGTAAGCAATCAAAACTTTTTCCGATATATAATGACCTTTATTTTCACACCAATCTTTAAAAATTGAATAATCACGCACATATTTTTTTCTTTATTTGTTGGGTAACAATGTTTCTAAATCAGCATTTGCTGCTATTTGTATTTCCAAATCAGAACTGTATTCATTTATGTCGAAAAGTATACACCAAGTGTGTTTCAATTGTTCTCCTTGTTGAGAACAGTGTCGTCCCTTATAAAAGAAATAAATTTAAATACTAAATGAACGCGTAAGGCGAAATTTGACACTAATCTAGAAACTTTTTACAAAGTGTATAAAATGTACGATATTCGTGTCGTAACATCTGATTACAATACCCAATTGGTTACCTAACGGCCTCGTCAGTTTTCAAATCTCGAATTGTAATAAGGTGCTTTGCTTTACTTATCTCGTAAATAACTGTTATTTAACACTTCACTAGAGCTACAAATGTGCCAAAAGTTACTAATCAGCTTTCATTTACCGTTAAAAATCACACTTGCGTAACCATGTATTACCATTTTTTATTTCATTTTATTTTATACATAGCTGACCTGTGTTAACGTCCGCTTCCGCAAATGTCACTCGCTTGGCTCGTCATTATCTTCTCACTTTTTCATGAGAATTTTTAATATTATTTATTCGTTAATTTACCTCTTTAAAAATGGGTAACTATATTACATTATTACACAGTGCAAGCATGTTGCCTAACAGTTATAATAATTATTTTAAACACCCTGAAAATTTGTATTTAAACTGAACAGGCAGTAAGTAAATATTTCAGAAAATTATGTGGGTAGAGACGAACATCCAAGTAGTTACACGTAACAACCAAACGTACAAGCCGCATTTGCTATCACACATACGTGTTAATATCAGTATCAGGCAAGAAACATGAAATCAAGTAATGTGGCATTTACAACTAATTGTTTATTTAAATTCATGTGCGTTGGTGTCCATTTATCTACAAGTACACATTATGTGGTTCCAGTGCATTAAAATAAAGTGTCTCCAGTAGAACGAACTGTGAGCTTATTATTAAATTACTGTTAAATCTCTACATCTATTATTTACCACATGTATTCCAGCAGCTAGATCTGCATCAACCTTCAGCCACGTGCCACATAAGACCATGAGTTACCATCTGCAACTAGCTAGGTTCCCAACTGACTCTAACCAACTGTAAATTTGTGAAACCTGACATTTAACATAAAAATGTTCTCTCACATTGTGAAATGTCTTATTAAATAAGAGCTAGGTACTTGGGTTGTGTCTCTGCATTGTGACATTAACATCTCTGTCCCGTGGCTTGCAAGACACCAAACTTGTTTTCTACGCGTATTTTCTGACGATGAATATCAGGGGTGAGCTCAGTCAACGAATGACTAGCGAATAGGGCCACTATTTGCACGACTGTGCGCTCACATCTTTCTTTAATATTCACTCTCATGGTTGTTTAGTCTCACAGGGATTTGCGAAGAGTACTATGCGAGTAACTTAAACGCAGCCTACAATTTACCTAAGATCGAAGAGGATTTGAAACAAAAGAAAAATTCACTTTAGGAAATTGTACTTTGAAATGTCGTTCGAAAACTAGTGGTGCTACCCTTGCATATTCGAATTCATGTCTTATTATTTGCGAGTGTTACGTAATATTATAAAACTAGTTGGTTCCGGAAAAGTGTTTAAATCTGAAAAAATGTTTGGCAGGGCTGAAACAAACACCTAGGATCTTATGTTTTGCAAGTGGTGTCAAAACACACTGAGCGAACATCTCTGATGCCAGAGCCAATGTAGTGATATAAATGGTCCGCTTTACATTTCAGAATAATCCAACAAAATTCGGACCTGCCACATTTTATAAATGTAATTTTCTAGTCGTATATTTTACCAAACGTTAAAACCATGGAGCCACTTTTGGAAAATTTTGAAAATGTCGTAAGGGCATAAAGTGTCCCAAAAATTACAGTACCGGCCGTTCATATTTGTGGGAAAAGTTGGATGAGCACATTGCTAAATCTATTACACTGTAACAACAAATTTCACTTAATGTAGTATATAATAAGTCAATTGTCACTAGCTACATAGCTACGTCGAATTCACCTGTGGTCTGGTTCGTCTCTGATTGGTAATTTTCCGTGATTCCTACAATCAGCACCCGGCGAATGCCGGGAAAGTACCCTAACAAACAAGCCTAGGACCGCACACGATCTTCACTTCGTCTTCCTTATCCTATCCTCACACCTTGCTTACACACACACACCCACACATACCTACATGCACTTTACTAACGTACATGTCGAGAGACCAGTCGGGAACTTAGAGATTGTGCCATCTGGGGCGGTGCCCGGCAGGTGGGAGATACCTGTTTCGGGGAAACCTCGCAAGCCGACGTGTAGTGTAGGTTAGCGGCAAATCTCTCTATCCAGGGGGTAAGATCACCACCGTGATGAGGGAAGATCACCGCCATTAAAACATGCCCTATACTTACGGGACTTATGACCTTAATAGATGACCCGCCCGGAAACACTAATTAATCAATCACTTATAACTTAGTGTAAAATATCGCCTCTTATATTATTTCAGTAGAATAGATACCTTTTGCGGCACTCACAGCAACCAATCCATTCACAGCAACCAATTTATAAGTGAGTGCTCTAAAGAAAGAGAATTTCACGGAGACGTCATGACTTGCTCTTTGATTTTTAAAACATGGAGGATTTGTTTAAAAAACACATCTAAATATTGATGTCAAATACAACCCGCAACACTCGACCGCATTTTTTGAATCTATATCGTTCAATAATTTCTAAACAAAACGTTTTAGAGCCTTAAAAACAGAGGCCAATGGCCTCCAAGAAACATTCCTCACACCGTAATCTATAGAATGAGAACATTGAATATTCTGTTACATTTTTGCTGGTTCGACTCTTCTCGATTCTACCCCACCTGTCCAGAGCCTGTAGAATCTGCAATTGAAATTATGATGTTTATGTGAAATGTATGTGTAATGAAACTAATTACTTGATATTCTACGCCAGGGCCGCCCAGGCAGGGGCTCCGAGGAGGAGCCACTGCTTTCCTTTGCTCTTTCTAGCAGTTCCATCGGCAGGCCAAGCAGATTACATCTTTTATCGATCGGCGTCTTTCGACACAGTGGGTCGCGTCTTGTTTTTTGAGATGTATTCTCCATTGCTCGGGCCGAAAATGTCTCAGTGCTCTGGAAATGGCTATTGCAACAGAAAACAGTGAAATATTTTCGTAACATTTATTGGAACATTTACTAGTTACACACATATTTTTGTTATTTGAAAATAAAAAATAAATTTTCAATGCACCATGAAAAGAAAGACTTATTTTTGCAGATTACGCCTGATATGTCAAATTTTTAGTTGCAAAAGAGTAACCAATCACATTAAGAAATTAAATTGCTGTGAGATTACAGTTTATCATGTTGCTAATTACAAAAGGTATTTAAAGGTTACCGAAAAATTATTACTAAATCACCTTATAACGGAAAGACTGGCAGCAAACGAAATTAAAATTCAATAATGAAGCTAATTTCGAAATCAATTATTTTTCGTCATGCTTTTCACATTGTGATCTGTAACGGTACTTCCCATTCGAGATTTTACAAATTTTTGAATAAAAACATACCGCTCACAATTGTACGTTGATCCAAATATACTTAACAGTCAAGCAGCATTCCGATGCAATTTCGGAAAACCTTTTTGAGGGACGTACTCATAACATTCTAATAATTTTTTTTTTGAGTTTTTTCTCTTAATTCAATGTCACACTGCAAATCAGTTCTTTCTAATTGAAAATCACAAGGAAATAATCCTACATCAAAAGAAAAGGGTGTACCAAATATATTACTTTAATTGTAAATCAAATAAATCCTTAAATTGAGTCTCAAATTCCAAACGCAATGCTCTGAATACATCTACACACTCTTCAAAATTTGATGTTTCGTGAACGTTTGACACTGAAGCTAATTTTGAGAAAAATGAGTTCTTCTTTTCCAAAGGGAGAGTTTTAAAATAAATGAAATAAGCCTCTTTTATTTTGTGTTATTTTACTGTTTAAACCACATAGGAACATCAAAATATATCAGGTAGTCATTCTTCAGTACATCTACAGAACATTAAGGAAACACTTGAAAAATATAATAATTTAAATAAATAATAATTATTTGTATAGTTTTAATTGTGATTGTTTATAATTGCTTTTACAATTTTGTGTTTTACATATTGAATTTTTCAAGTGTTTCCTTAATGTTCTGTAGATGTACTGAAGATGAAGTAAAATACCTCAAAACATGTCTGCTGCTGTAACTGACAAATAATTGTGTAAAAAAATTGTTTGTGGAAGATTATTTCTTTTCGTCTCGTTATATTACAAGAAATATGTAGAATTGTTAGACAAAACTCATTATGAATTCTAGTTTTAAATGAAGTTTTAAGGGAGATACTTTTACTTCTGATGTGTGTGAACACTGATGCGAGTCGACACAATAAGAACAAGTCGCGCCAGCAATCCGAATCGTGAAAACGATATACGGCGTTGGTGTACGACCTGATGGTTCCTAGGCTCCTTTTGCTGACCCAGTTACATCAATCACTCTCGCAATGCTCCCCGCTGCCCTACTCTCTTCCTCATCCGCCCCCCCCCACACACACACTCGCACCGCAGAGCATCCGCCCTGAAACAACCCACAGCAGTAACACGCTTCGCCGAGCATGACGAGGCTTGCGGAAAATTCTTCCGGAGAGCAATATCCAGTCCGCAGTTGGAATCGTTTAAATCACTTTGGGAGCATTAAAGAGTTCTCCGAAACTCGCCTTCGAGCATTTTGTGGTTATTTTGAAGAAAAGATTGTAATCGTTTTATGGAATTTATTCACAACTTTGTGACTTGTAATTGAAGAAAGTCGCTGGGAATTGGACTGGGGGGGGGCCGCAGTCCTGAGAATTTGTAAAACTCTTTGTTTTTAAACGACGCCTCTGAATCGAAAGCACTTATTTTAATTCATTTCATTCAGTGACACAGGAACTTGCTAACAAAATGCAATTTAAAAAATGTAAAGCCGACTTTGAAATATAAAAAGCACTTAAAAGTAAAAGAAATTGAACATTAATTTTGTCTTTTTGAATGGGCAATTAAGTTTCATGGCATTATTTGTTAAATAAAGTTGTCACTTAATAGAAAGAATAAATGCATGTTGAAATTATTTTAGTTTACAAAATTCAATGTTATGTAACTAGTTATCCACAGAACAAAATTTACTAACTACACACTACGACGCACTAAAACTCTTTTGTTGTCCTCGTCGAGAGTTTGTCAACATGTTCTGGACGTCACCCAAACCCTTATTTGTGACCCCTTCATCTGCTGTATAACTTGTCCATTGATAAACCAAATTTCATGGAATATAAGAGTCTGCCGATGAAAGAAAAAAAAAGAAATAAGAGATGGATCTTTGGATCGCCTTCACATGATAGAATCTTGATTTGTCCCTGATTCCTGTCAAATAGAAAGCAATGGAGGCAGGGAAATCCCAGAATATAAAAGGAAGAGAAACTCAGAGATAACGAAGAAGATCAAAGACTTTAGGAGCTAGACACCTACACCACAAAACAATAATAATAATAATAATAATAATAATAATAATAATAATAATAATAATAATAATAATAATAATAATAATAAGAAGAAGAAGAAGAAGAAGAAGAGGAAGAAGAAACAGTTTGAAACCGCTAGTTGAACAAACCATGTATCCCATTTTCTTCTGTTTAATTTTCGTATTTATTTCATATATTCAATACTCGATAGTTGATAAATAACTTTTGACATTTACCTCGCGTGAACGCTGTCGTTGATCTCCAGAACAAGCGCCCCGCTGAGCGTTCGCCGCGAGGTCCTCGACCTGACCCAAGGGCCCTATCTCCTCCGCCGCTGCGCTTTGAGCAGCCACCCACACCTTCCCCGACACTTCTCGCTCCCCTGCCGCCTCCTCGCCGCGCGATGAATTCTCCATCAGGGCGAGTGGCGCGACGCGGCCTCAGGGCTGCTCCTCGGGCGGAGGGGAGAGGGCCCTTGAGCCGAGCGCCCTCCGACGGCGAAGCAGCAGCAGCAGCCCTTGGCGGCTAATGAGTGACACCGCCGCGTCCCCGCACGTGATTCACGCACTTCCGGGCGCTCGAGGGGGCAATGAAGATCGCTTCCTCCGCACACCCCGAATTTCCCTCAGTTCTCCTATTGTGGGCCTTACTTTCGTGCTTCATCTTTCTCTCCCTGCCTTAATCATTCCTTCCTCACTGGGCCGAAGCACTTTTCCAAACTATTTATCTTGGATATGCGTCTCTCTTTATCACGTCGTCCCTTTCCTTCATCACGTCGTCCCTTTCGTTCAGCACGTCATCCCTGTCCTTTACTACGTCGTCCCTTTCCTTCATCACGTCGTCCCTTTCCTTTATTACGTCGTCCCTTTCCTTCATCACGTCATCTCTTTTCTTCATCACGTCGTCCCTTTCCTTCATCACGTCATCCCTTCCCTTCGTCACGTCGTCCCTTTCCTTCACTACGTCGTCCCCTTCCTTCATCAAGTCGTCCATTTCCTTCATCACGTCATCCCCTTCGATCAGCAAGTCGTTCCATTCCATCATCACGTCGTCCCTTTCCTTCATCACGTCGTCCCTTCCGTCCTTTTATTCTTTAGATATGATTATATAAATAGTTCGTTTGTTTGTCTATTTTTTATTCTATTTTTTTATTGTCTTAACAATGTATCGCCGATTATCATCAATTTTCGCAGATTACAATTCTAATTGGTGACAAAATAAGGAACCATACCAACATTTCTTCCACAAAACACAACTTTCAACATCACAAAGTAATTCTCTTGACTATTCCACGCTACTCGTAATTCGCAAATTATTTGTCTTCGAGTCCTCGCAATTTTTTTCAATTTTACAGATTAGAAAAAAAACAAAAACACCTTGATTCACAATTTTCCTTGCGTTGGCAGCCATATGATAACGAATAGTGCACTTTCCCAGCATTAAGAGCATATGGGCAGACCATCAGCGGTTTCCTCCCCGCCGTGACGCGGTGTCAAGGAATCCAGTCCCTCGCGGACAGAAAGTTAGAGGAGTGCGTCCCGAGTTAGCAGCGGACTCCGCTGCGGTGGCAGGCGCGCCTATCTGGCGCGCGAGGACAGCGGCCGCATCCGCCCCCCTCGCCCCCACCGCGTCCGTCCCCGCAACGCCCCGCCCCGCCCCCGCCCCACCCCGGCCCACCCCCGCCCCGCGGCCTCGCCCTGTCTCACCCGCCCCCGCCACGGCCCCGCCCCCCGCCACGCCCGGGCCCACCCCCGCTCCGCCCCGTGGCCCCGCCCTGCCTCACCCGTCCCCGCCCCCGCCCCGCCGTCGCCGCTGGAACTCGGCCTCTTGTTGGCGGCCAGACGTCACCAACGCGAGGGCGGTATCGCCGCCCACCGGCCCGCTGCCTCTGCCCACTCCGCCGACGCCGCTATTCCAGACGTGAAACTCACAACACTTCCGTTCGCCATTTTAACAGTTCAAAGCATTTCAGTTATTTCTTCCCTCCCATTCCTAAATACACTTCTATTAACATTTTAGAGGTTATTTTGCTACATTTCAGATCTCTTGAATACCTCCTTGAAAATATTCTTTTTAGTGATGCTTCTTTTAACAAATCTTACTTTTTCGCCTTACTACACACTACATACGTAAAGAGAACATGTTGTAGTGGGAGTGCGGCAGAAATAGACCATTTTTGCCAGAAGACTCTTATCGATGGCAACTGAAGACAAAAATGTGGGTAAATCATGTTTCTATATGTAGTTCATTACTTTCGCAAGCACAACTTTCTCAAGCGGCACTTTCTTTAGTGGCAATCCACGTTTTTTGAGTCCTTGGTAACGAAAAATTGATTGACGGCAAATCGTCTTTCCATCTCTCCATCCACCTGTCAACGCTAGCGTCTAAATCATTCAGACTAATTTCTCCAAAACTGACATTCCGCGATCGATTTCTACGAACGTGAGGTACTGCGAGTTTGAAAAGGATATATTGATTTATTAGGGTTCTTCACGTGACACCTCAATATTTTCAAACCTTGCTAACAATAGGCTCCCGTTTTCCATTAAAGATTCTTTTCGGATTGCGTGAAGGTCGCTTAAGTGGGTAGAGCGGGACTCATTATCAGTCGAATCTCTGAATTTTAAAAATTGCAAATGTTCAATTTTTTTCCGACAACTTTCCATAACTACAGTATTTAAGATAAGACCTTTTTTACTTTAATAAAATCTGTTGTTCAAAGACAGACCTTGAAAAGGGCCACGTATAATTTCGGATTAATATAATCGGAGTCCATATTGTGCATCGCTGTAGAAGGACTTTGCTTTGTCTGCCTTTCCGTCGCTCTAAACGTCTCCTTACCTTTTGTCAACTTGTTACTTTGGAGCTTACAATACGTCAACAACTTCAACGAAAGGCTCATTAATGTGCAATCTAATTTATTGAAAGCTACTTTATATTAAACAAGTCGCTGTCCTTATTCATGGCGCATTCACCTCCTCTGTCTTTGAGCGGCTGAATTATCTAAGGGCGTATGTTGCGAATGTCACTATCTAAGGGCATAATTGGGAATGTAATGTCTCTGACTGCGAAGTCCTAGAATACGAGTCCCGACAGTGGCGGATTTTTTACAGGGGTAGATAGCTTGGTCGCATTGAGCGGCGTTTGGAGGGCGGAAATGAGCGGCGTTTGGAATTCTAGTGGCCTCTCATCAGTAATTTTTTGTGGTCTCTCCGTTCAATATCAGGCGAATGCTGGAGCAGTACTTTAACAAACAGGCCAAGGAACACGCGGGACGTTTTCTTTCTTCTCCGTTTCTCTTTCTTTCCTCTTACAAACACACACACACACAGCACTGCACTACAACACACTCGGGAGACCTCCCGGTTGTTGCGGTTCCCCGCCGGCGGATATATCTGGAAGGGGAAATCTCGCAAGCATTCGAGTAGGTCGGCACCAGATCTCACCTGCTAGAGGGAGGAACACCGCCCCTTCCCGGAATATATATCATAGACTTCACTTACTGCACTATACTAATCGTCATAGCATTTGATGCGCCGGGATGTAAGCAATCCAAGAGTCCTCGCATTTCGTCCAGCTGCTCCCGAAGTTTTGCTCAGCGTCTCCGCTCCACCATTGTGGATTTGCCACGCCCACACACGCCGCGCTCTCCCACATCAGCGCATCCCCCCTCCCTTCCTGCCGACGTCTCCCCTCGCTGATTCTGCGGAAGCCGTCCGTTTGCAACTCACCATCCTCGCCTCGGCCCTCACCGCCTACTCACCTTCGCTGACCACCAAACTCGCCACCGGAGCTGCGCTGGCATCCTCACAATTCCCAGCATCCTCTCGTCGTTCCTCATCTCGGACCAGCTCCCCCCGCCTCCAGTGCTCGCGCCCTCATCCCGGCTCTCGTCGCATCGACCATCCGCCAACGACTCTCCGCCCCTTACCTGCTTCGCCTCGATCCTTTATGAGCGCTCGTACTTCGGCTTAAAGGGGGCGTCCCACGATATGCGCGGTGTCACATGTACTAGGGTGGAGTTATCGCGATCCACGCTTTTCAATTTGCAAAGCTGGCGGAAAAGAGCGTGCCAATTTAAAGGCTAGTTTGATAGACTTCATATTTGTGTCTTGCCCATCGTGAGTCAATCTTGTCAGCAATGATTTGCTTATTACTGATTTCAGATCTGAAGTACCCAGCATTGATATAGAGTCAAGTGCAGGGAGGGAGATACCCCTCATTACAATGCAGAGGCTTTCCAGCTGCAATTGAGCCATTCCAGCTTCAGTTGATCAACCTAATGGTGCTAAAACAGCACATACTTTCTCGCCTTTAGTAATGGTTATGTATTACTATTTATATCACAATTTATCACCGAATAAACACATCTCAGTCATCATTTTTCCTAAAACTCATTTGAAATCTCAGAAAATTTAGTGCGAAAATTGAATAGTTTCAAGCAATACATACTTTATTCAAAACTTTAAATTAAATATATTTCTTGCAATGAATTGCAGTGTATAATAATTAAATATAATATTTTTATATTAATCAAAATTATTCAGATTTTACATGCATAACTCTTCGTCTCACCCACATCTTAGTAAGCCAAGCGAACTAATCTATCATTTTTCACATTTAACACAATTAAAAGACGATATTTAAAATGAAATAATGTAAGTATAATAAACAATAATAAAATTAAAAATGAAACAACATACCAATTCTAACATACGTAGCAACAAACTGTGTAGCAGCACCATTCATTTTTACGTTTACGAAACACAGTAAATTGGGAACGAGTGCGACTATGTTCGTCGCCAAATTACATAAAAAATATTCATATTTTCAAAAGAAGTAAAGAGCCTTATTTGAAGATTTCTTTTTGATGAATACATTTCATTAAGAAAAATGTATCTTCATAACTCTAGACGAAGGAGGATACCGACAAAATTTGGATTTTTTTCAATTTTCGAAAAATCAGACACTTTAATGAACATGAGACCTGTACCATTCTCTTAAGAGACCTTTACGCTATCTAATATCTAAATTTAATCAGAAAATATTGTGCCTTTTTCAGAAAAAATGTTTTAAATGAAATAAAAATGTCCTATGTTTAACACAAAATTTCGCGAAAACACTGATGTTTTTAAAAATTGAACATGACATTATATTTAATTCTGTTTTTCATGAACATATTTCATTCCAAAAATATTATCTTCATAATTCTCGTTGCAGGAAGGCACCGAAAAAATGTTGAAAAATTTCAATTTTTGAAAAATCAGGGTTTTCAATGAACATGAGACCTGCGCTATTCTCTTAAACGTCCTTCACACTATCCAATAACAAAGTTTAATAGAAAACGTCGGAGCGATTTCTTGAAAATTTTGAAAGGCAGTCGCAGCAAGGCGCGGCTGAGACGGTGGTGGCGGCGGCTGCAGCGGCAGTGGCGGCAGCGGCGGTGTCCTTCGGCGGCGTCGGGTTCAGAGCTCAGTGGGAGCGCCTAGTCGCCGAGAGGCGTCCGGGGTTGTTCGCTGCCTGAGCACGAAGCCCGCGCCACGAGTCCACCGGAGCACCTGGTCGCAGTTAGGAGTCCAGGGGTATTCGCTCAGTGAAGAAAGCTGGAGAGGGGGTCTGGATGTCGTCATGGGGCGTGTGGGGCAGGGCTGCGAGGGTGAGCGCTGCGTGCTGGCTTGCAGGCAGGGCGCGTCGCGTCGGTCGGACTCCTGGTGCATTGCCGTCTCTACAGTCGCAGCGTTGTTTACAAACAGCCTTTTTGCCGTCACTCGATATTTCAGCATCAAGGACCGCAAAACAGGGATTCTGGCGCTTCCACGTGTTAGATAATTTTTCCTCTTTTTCGTTGCCAAGGCCATGTAAAAAGAGTTTTTCTGCCGAAAATTCCCCGTTTTTTGCCCAGTATCATAACTGTCTCTTCTTAAGTGGTTTCTTTTTATGTACGAGAAAGTAAAAAATAAAAATATGTCGATTCACAAGTGCATAAACAGTGAAATTTAGCCCTTGTAGCTAGAAATAGGTAGATTGCCCTTTTAAACAAGTCTTCCGACTTCTCTTCCCTCCCACCTCGCAAAGTGTCCTACCCCCCACTACTTGCACTTTCGGCGCTCTTGCGGAAAGACGGTGAGCTCGTAAGTGCAGAATTCCTGCTGAAGCAGGCTTGTGCAGGCCTGGTTTAGCCGCTAGCATCGTTCGCAGACAGATGTTTTGCTGTCAATCGATTTTTCAGTATCAAGGACCCACAAAACATGGATTCTGGCTAAATGACGTGATACAGGATTTTTTTTCAAAATTTAGCAACTTGTTTTATCCACTTCTTCATTACCAGGGCCCGGTAATTAGACATTTTGTCTGCCAAAAATTCGCCGCTTTTTGTGCAGCATTACATAACATTCTCTTCTTAACAAGTTCTTTCTTAAAGGCGAGAAAGTAAAAAGCCCTAAAAATTAAAGAGTCATGATTACTGTTTTACAGGGAAGACCGCAAATGTTCGAAAAACACATTTTCACACCAGGCATTTTCATATTTGTTTTCATTCTATTCTTAAAGTTGATTTGAGTTTTTCAAAATTTATGAATGTTTTAAGTTACAAAACTAGTGGGAATGCTCGGTGGGAAAACTGGAATAATGGTATGAAGAAAACATATAAGCTAAAAGTATCAATGTGGTTGAAAAATCGATATTAAATTCGAAAATTAAGATATATTTTACAATTCCGAGTAGCAAGAATGCTCACCTAACATTAGATGTGACTATATAAAAGAAAAGTTCATCTTATTTAGTAGAAAGAAAATTGAAAACCCCAAAATGTTGTTTCATGTTGTTTAGAACTAGGCCCTAAGCTCCGAAGACTAATGGAATAACGGAGGTTGAAAAGACTTAAACTTATCTTAGTCTTAGACTTAGACTTGCCTTAAACACAATCACACTTCACTGTGAACTCAGAGTTAAAAATGTTTTTGAAAATGTAATTGAAAATTTTCAGATTTACAAGACCTGTTTATGTAAGTTGCAGAGAACTAAGACAAAGAAATAGCCTGTCCATTGTAACTTTGAAAGCATGACACCACATTCAATTAAAATCACCGAATGTTTTTGTCAAAAGACACATGTGTCAAACGATTGCTAGATCTGCATCTACATTCACTTACAACTATTTGTCTTTAAATGCACTCTTCTAACTCAAGAAAACACACTTTGCTAACATTAACCTCACACTCACGTGTTTTATGAAAGAGAATATATCAAATGTTTTGAAGAGATCAACTACAATTAATGCAATGAAATAATGAACAAATTAGGTCAGATAAGAACTCATTCTATTAATTTTATGGTTTTATTAACATTTAGGATGTATAATACAAACCACTTCATAACAACAAGCGATAAAATAATTGGAGTCTATTATCTTTCATTTAATGCAAAAATCACATTTGGTTGAGTGGAAAGCCCAAACTTCATTCTAAAAGAAAATCCTCAGTGTTTTAAATAGAAATGTTTTTGCAATTTTCTAAATTAAAATCGGAACAATATCATACTTATAAATTCACTTTATTTTATTCGAAAAAACAATTTCGAAAACCATTTGTAGCAATTTTAAAGAAATTTTTTAAAATATCTCAGGGCAAATGTAACGTCCTCCTCAAAATTAAAATACGTCTAAGACCACCGTAACGGCCCAACTAGATCCTCCTCCTGGCGTATTTACCAAGTTTCAGCTCAAAAGCTTCTAACTTAACAGAGTTGTGAGTGAGTTACCCTTCCATCAATTTTCGGGTACGAAATTACATGTATCTCCTCTCCGCCAAATGTAAAACACAAAAGTACATGCATCTCAACTCCACCGCGCCAATCTTAGCCTCCTCCATCAATCTTAACCTCTGCGCGAATCTTAACAATTTCTTTGACATCACTACTAGACCATAATCCTGACGAGCATGCGAAATTACATTTGAAAAGAACCGTAAACGCGAATTTTATCGCAAATTCCTTATCGTATTGTTGAGTAAGACCATAAAATTATCCCAAATTTGGGATACAATATTTCCTCCCTTATTTCTAAACTAAAAACCTGAGCTCACTTTTACAACATTATACTGTCTATTTAATTAATTTAATATTATTATAATATTTTAACACTCGATGGGTACATTACAACAAAATCACAGAAAACATTAGTGATCAAAATTCTTTAATTTAACACTTCCTCAACATTTTAGTAATTTTAGTATAACTAAATTTTATTATAACTAAAATACGGAAGCTATGTCCATATTTTCTCCGCAGTCAGAACGTTGAGGTTCTCGACTAAAGACATTCGGATGTCGTATTATGAAATCAATGCTCAACCTGTTCATCTTTTATGGAATTTAGTCCTGCTCAGGATGTTATTAAGAACTATTTTGATAATTTTATTGTTTATTTCATCAAAATTATAACATTATTTTACAAACTGTAGAGGTCTGATGATGATGGCGCGTCGACCTTCTAAATGTCACGCTACTATTTTGTATTAAATACTAACTGGAATGTAAAAACGATTATTGTTGTGTTTTAAATAAATTGTTTGACTTCTACAAAAAAGGTTTGAAACCAATATACACAACTAATAAACTTAATAACAGACAGCCATTAGATCAAGATTATAGTTAATTTAAACCTACTAGTGCTTACTATTACTTTTTAAATTAAATTTCAAATTGAAGATTTCGAGATCATGGTGTTTTATTATTTCTAAAGACAAGTATGTTCTAGAAATTCTTTCAAACTTATTTCAATAGGAATACAAGGTGTTGATGCTTCTAAAAAGGTCAATTTCATTTTCCATCGGAAACATATAATGTGGTAAAATATTGGCCAAAAATAGTGTTCAATGGAAATTCCAAATTTTATTGTGTAGTTTCCTCAATATTCAAGTTCGAAAATGAAATTGGGCACCTAAGATTGTTTGTGAATTAAAAAGTTTTATCACTTACCTTTCCGTGCTGTAAAAATTCAAGGTAAATTTGATAAATTTTACAAAAAGTGCGAAACTATTTTTTCCGCCCGTTTACAAAAATACTTCTATGAAATTATAAACAATATATCTCATTAATAAACGAACATTATATCATTGTGATAAAGAACTTAATATAAAACAGGTTTCATTTAGTGAAAGAGTTCACAACAGACTGTGGGCAGATATTTGACATTTAATAATCGAATTTTAATATTAATAAATAGTTATATTGTTTAGTACTTTTTGATTTCTTAACTTAATCTGAGTTGTGATTGTTAATAACACTACAACTATAATTCATTTTTCCCTAACACAGTTTTCGGCAAAAATACATTGTGTACATCAGTTTGATTACTGAACATTTAAATCCAACAATGCAATTTTCCCTTCTGGGAAAAAATATTCTATAAGCAGTGAGAATAAAAAACACCCATTCAATAGCGCATGAAGGCAATTAAAAAGGTAGCACAATATGAACTCCATTTGAAAATTAAGTTCTCGTAATTTCGCAGTTGTTCACAAATTAAAACTTTGACATGTGGAAAGAGCTAACACAAACAAATCACTTTAAAAGTTTAATAGAATCCTGAAACAACGGGAACGTTTTTCTGTTTCATAATTTTGCAGAGCACGATGCTATTTACACCAGACTTCGCGAACTACTGTCCAAAACCCGTTATCGGCCAGTGGAACGGCCGGGAAAATTGCTCACCCGTTTGCTCGGAGGAGGGGCACCCTACACACAGAGGCATAACTGCGTTAGGGCCGGAAGTTCGTCCTTTGCATCCGCCCAGGCGAATCCTCCTCCACCCGCCCGAAACCACCGCCTCCTTGAAACCACCCTCCCAATCAGCGCCTCAGACGCGAAACTCAATTCCTCTTCCGCCGCCTCCGACGCCACACACGCTCCCGCTGGTTTGGAGGAAAGTTGTTTTATGGAATACTCGCAAAAAATCACTTTTGAAACTTCTTTTTTTATATTAGTATTTGCTTTGTTGCGGGAAGAAATATGACAAGTGATACGATTTATAGCGGTTGTAAAGGATATACAAATCCAATATACGTTTCAAAGAAAAACCAATGGGTGCAACAAAATGGCATACATTTTCTCATAAATCAAAGTCGCGCCATATAATTCAGAGTAATGTGCTCTATCCCTATGAAATGTTAAAAAAAACTGGAAGCTTTTTCACAAATATTTGTTTAGACAATTTGAAAAATTTTAAATTTTAGATTGAAAATTACACAAAAATAACAACGATTTTGCCAAAAATGCATTATTTAAAAGAAATATTAGCTAAAACAATGCATCAAAACATCTCTTACTTCAGTAATAAATTAACAAGACTTGTTTGAAAACAAACATTACAAAACAAAACAACTTCTAATTTCTCAAAATTTCAGAGCTTTTAGTGAAAATAGAAATTTTATAATTTTTATAAGTGATTTGCACCAAATTAAACCAACGAATATATTGAGATAGACAATTCATTCTTGAAAATATTTTGAAAATGTTCTTCGGGCTTTCTGCGAAAGTTAACAGTTGCACACCAACGTGATTCCTACAGTTGGGAAAAACACATTTAGGGCGGAGGCTTGTTGTGTATTTAAATAAGAATTATAAATTTATTTAGATATTATAATTATTAATGTATGTAGCTTTTTGTATGGCAATCATGTTCTACACTTTCTAAATAAAATTTAGAATATATGTCAAAACCTGACGCGTGCGACAGTCCCATTACAATACTATATAATTTAAATAGTTTTAATAGAAAGTATAAATCTAATAATAATGCAATACTCAACTCGAAAATACCTCACGTTCATCGGAAAAGAAACCAATGGTGCTAAAACAGCAGACATTCTTGAACGTATTTTCACGCAAAATTACGAAAAGTACTCAAATTTTCGATGACTTTTACATGATCTTATTTTAAAATAGTATATCTTTAAAGAACATACTCCATTAAGGAAAAAATCTCTATCTTTAATTTTTTTTTTTGTTTATTTATTGTCGCATCAACAGCGATGGTCATTAGCGACAATTAAATAATACATTTGGTTGTAATTACAATAATAACAACTATGTTAACAGAAATTGACATGGTTTCTAAATTATTGACAATAGTTAATACCTATTATATATCTGAAAATATTTGAATTTTTTTGCAAAAATTAAGAATTTTTTCTTGGTATTTAGGGGATTCCAAAATTAAGGCAAATGAGTCATCCTGCAGAATTTGTTGTTTAAGAGTGTTGTAATGAGGACAGTGGTTAATTATATGGTTTAAATTAAGAAGAGTGGAGTTGTCACAGTGGTTGCAGGTGGGAGGAGGGCTTTTGTTAAATAAGTGGATATGACTCAATTTGCAGTGTCCAGTTCGGATTCTAGATATTGCTACTTGTTCCTTTCTATTTAATTCAACACTTGTTTTTAAATTGAAGAAATTTCCTATTTGTTTATGGAGTTCACTGGCTTTGAGCATGGACCACTTGCTGTTCCATCTGTCTTTCATTAAGATTTCAACATGTTTCCAGATATCATTGAATGTACAGGAGGTTTTAATAATTCCGTTGCTGTTTTCTTCGGTCGCCGATTCAGTCCCAAGATTTGCAGTTTCACTTCCTAGGACTTCATTGTCTTCAGGAACGAATTTGATCACAACAGACTTTCCTGCTTTGACAATATGGTGGTGCAATTCATGTATGATGATTACCATTTCGAGGTTATGAATATTATTGTTGATGCTCTGGATGGCTGGAATAGAGCTACAGAAAATGATAAATTTTTTATAGTTCAACTGTTTGATCAATTTGAAGGCTGTCATGAGAGAACAGATTTCTGCACTAGTAAGGCTGGCGTAGGGAAGTAGCTGTAGTTTGATTGTAGTATCTTGGGTAACAACGGAGGCATGTACTTCACTGCTGTTTTTAAAACCACTGGTGAATATGTGGTAACTTTCATTATCGGAATTGTTGATATCAAATTGTATACCCGAGAGCGTCCAGGGTGGGATGTTGTAGTTCCTTTTCTTTTCAATGGGAGGTTGGTGTACTTGCAACTCCTCAAAAATGTTCCTTACTTTCGCATGCAAAGGTATGTAGCGAGGATGGTAATCACATTGAGGAAATTTAGGGTTGTAGCCTTTGTAGATAATAGGGTTAGTCGACGAAGCAGCTTTGAGAGCATATTTTAATGTTAAATATTCTCTGCGATGTGAAAGGTTAGGTTCTCTGGCTTCAATGAGTACACTTCCGATGGGACTGCTATGGTAACATCCGGTACATATTCTAAGACATTTGTTATGTATAACTTCCAGTTTCAAGTTGTCCTTTTTGCTTGCTGAAGCATATATAATAGATCCATAGTCGATTTTCGATCGGATTAATGCTTTATATGTTAACATCAGAAGGTTCTTATCAGCCCCCCAATTGTTGTAAGAAATGCATTTCAGGATGTTTATTCTTTTTTTACAATCATCAACTATGTGTTGTATATGTTTCTTCCAGTTCAGTTTGGAATCGAAAATTAGTCCTAAAATTTTGGTGGTATTATCAAATTTGATACTGCAGTTGTTAAGCTTAAGTCTAGGAACTCTGCTTACATTTTGTTTTGAGAATAATGTGCCGACACTTTTCTGAGCAGAGAATTTGAAGCCGGATTTAAGAGACCATTCGTATATTTTATTTAAGGCAGATTGCATTAATTTTTCACTTGAATCTATGCTTCGTCCTTTGCACAAAATGGTGATATCATCTGCATATTTTCTCACGGTGACTGGGGGGGGGTAATTTCCATGTCAGCATCATTGATGGCCAATAGAAAAAGAGTTACGCTGAGTATGGATCCTTGAGGCACTCCATTTTCGATGTTCTTATCAGAGAGCTTGCCATTGGACCTTACTTGAATGACACGATTTTTGGTAAAGTTTTTGATGAGTTGCAACAAATTTCCGCCGACACCTACTTCTTGCAACTTAAGTATGATGCGATGCACCCATACCATGTCATATGCTTTTTCTATGTCAAGGTTGACTACTAATGCATGTTGCTTATTGGAAAAAGCTTCTTTTATGTAAGAATCAATGCTTACTAGATGTGATAAAGTTGAGTGATGACGCCTGAAACCAAATTGGTTGTCTGATATAATCTTCTTGAACTCCAAATACCACTGTAGTCTATAGTTTATAATTTTTTCCATGATTTTACACATGTTGCAAGTCAGGGCAATCGGTCTATAGTTAGTACTTCTTGATGGATCTTTCCCTGGCTTTTGAATTGGAATGACAATTGCGGAGGTCCATATTTTGGGGAAAACATTATTTTCCCAAATAAAGTTGTAAATTTTGAGGAGAGTTTCAAGACCATTAATTGGTAGTTTCTTGAGAAGAATATAGGGGATGTTATCAGGGCCAGGTGTAGAGTCTTTGAGGACTTTGAATGTAGCCCTTAGTTCATTTAATGTAATGGGATCATTGATGTGGTATTGAGAGCACAGATCTTCGTAGTCAGTTAAAGGTTCATTTTCTTTCTCATTCTTAAAAATTTGGAAGGCTTCAGAATAATTTAGAGTGCTCGAATTATTGGCAAAGTTGTTAGCTAACTCGTTAACAATAGCATCAGGATCAGTGATAAACAGGTTATCTGTAGACTGAAGAAAATTAATTTGATTGGATCTTTTTATACCTTTGATTGCATTAATTTTTTCCATGATTTTTTGATATCATGATCTTTGGTAATTTTGGAGACAAAGTTGACCCAGGATGAAATTTTACTTTCTTTGACTGTTCTTCTTGCAGCAGCTCTCATTTTTTTGTATTCAATTTTATTTTCTACAGTACCATGTTTTTTGTATCTATTAAAAGCATGCTTGGATCGTTTTATTGCTTCTCTGCATTTTTCATTCCACCATGGGACCGATTTTGTCCTTTTTGAAGATTTACAAGACTCTATTGAATCATTAGCAGATTTTAAAATTATTTCTGAGAAATTATGGATAATGCTGTCAATATTTACATCATTACCTTCAAAGATGTCAGTATCATTCAACCGCCTGGATATTAGATCTTGGTATTTCAACCAGTTAGCTTTGTTGTAATTCAATTTATGGGGATTCATAGTTAGAATTGGTATGCGAAGAGGGCTACTGATGTCAATAAAGATGGGAAAATGATCACTGTCGTGCGGATCATCTATGGCATACCAGTTGCATCTTGGTGCAATTGTAGTGGAGCATAAGGTGAGATCAATAGCACTGAGGCTACCATTGCTCACATTAAAGTGAGTTGGTTGCCCATTATTTAATAGTGTTAGATCAAGCTCTTCAATGAGTGCTTCAATGGAATTGCCCCTGGGATCATTTGTTTTTGAACCCCATAAGGTGTTATGGCAATTAAAATCTCCGAGTAGGACAAAAGGTTTGGGGAGTTGTTTGATTATATCTTTGATTTCATTAATTTCAAAGTTGTGGCTGTTAGGTAGGTAAATGTTACAGAAACACACTGGGTTATGATCTTGAATTATTACAGCTACAACCTCGATGTTAGATTGGATGTCAAGTTGTTTAACTGTTAAGAACTCTTTAACATAAGTAGCGACACCTCCACTTGCTATGCTGGATGTGGATCGATTTTTATGAAAAGGTTTATATCCTTTTATAATACCTACATGGTTGGCTTTAAAGTTGGTTTCTTGAATGCAAATGATTTCAGGTTTATGGTTTATGCATAATAATTGTAGTCTTTCTAATCTGCAATAGAATCCATTGACATTCCATTGTAGAATATTCATAAAATTTATAGAAAATGTATCATTTTATTCAGACATATCAGATCCTGACTCCTCTGGTAATTGGTTATGTTTCTTCAATTTATTAATTATTCTTGTGATTCTGTTTTTGATTGATCTTTCATTTAGTAGGGGGTAAATTTCATTTAGCATTTCAATGATGGATTGAATATCATCAGTATAATCTTTAGCTATAACGATGGGGTTGTTAGAACCAAAAGAATTTTCAAGAAAGTTTTCCAGCTGTTCATAGGTAAGAGGGAACTTTTGAGGATTATTAGAGATAGTATTTTTAATGGGTGCAATAAGCTCTTCTACTTTCTTGATATGAGCATTTTCATGCATGGAGTTGTCATCACTTTTGTCTTGTTTCTTTTTCTTCTTTGATTTAGATTTTGTGGATTCATTTTTACAAGTTTGATTTTTGTCATTTTCTGTTTCTAATTGTGATGAAGAATCTGAAGGTAATGGTCTTTTTTGTAAAGTAGGGAAATTGTTTCTGTTAATAATAGGTTCTTCGGATATGTTAGGCATCTCGACAGATTCAGATGGGTGATGTGGTGATTGGGTTATAGGACATTTGTTTACTTCATTAGGAGCATGTTCTTCAGTTAACTGAGGTGAAGTAGGGCACTGTCTGGCAAGATGCCCGGTTGATTTGCACAGGAAGCAAGTCATATCATCAGTTGAGAGAAAGATTCTATAATTAGTACCTTCATGGAATACTGTTGTTGTTTCAGGGAGTTTGTTTACATCTTCAGGGGCTATAAATACTTGTCTCCTAAAGCTCATGATATGGGAAAAGCCAGGGTCTGGTATTCCAGCTTTAAGGAACGAGATTTTTGATTGAATTTCTATGTTTCTTTTGGAGAGTTCCTTTGCAATTACATCATGTGGTATTATGGGGCAGACATTTGAGATGATAACCCTTTTGAGTTTATTAATAGGGGTCTTATGCTTACTATGTGATCTTTAATGTTTACCGTACTGTGATTTGCTGTTAGGTTTTCTGCCACTTGTGTACTACTTAAAAACACACATATTCTACTGTTAGATATTCGTGAAACAAACCTTATGTCACTGGCGTTTATAATAGTTGCAAGTTTAGTGATGTAGTCTTTGAGAGTTAATCCATCTTGGGACTCCAACACAACAGCTTGTTCTTTGCTGGGGAAGACATCGGTAGATGTAACGTTTGCGTAAGACATCTTTCCATCAGATTCAGGTTGAACATTCGAAGAAACTGGGGTTATGTTTCCCCTGTACTCAGAAGAACTCATAACGCCACCTTAACAGCTGCGGGAGCAGCTGGGTTAATGCACGGAGTTGTCTTAAAATAGTTCTAATCACTGACAGATTTCAACTCGCGACACAGGATAAATAAACTTTTCACAAACAGACAGCACAGGGACGGAGACCGCGAGATGACCGTCCGGTTGCCAAGCTGACTGTGACCGCAAATAAGTTTGTTTTAAAACACGTGTGAAAATTTTAGTTTTCAAAGTTGCTAGCCTGAATTTGCTGGTTATTTTATTCATCATCCAACTATGATTAGTAAAGCGAGGGGAGAAATATTGTGAAGTTCAAGAAAACTGCGCAAATTATACTTCTTCCCGATAGACTACATAGAGTTTTGACATTTTTTACAAAATTAATCAAATCAAATCATCACCCATCCGGAGGTGGAGACAAGTGGAAACATGTTGTATTTCTTTGAGTATTTTCCTTGATGAGACCTTTCCGAAACTTCTATTACATTTTTGGAGATTTAGCTCTTCTTAGATGAGGAATGAATGTAAATTACCACATTAGGATATATTTTTATTTCAAATTTTTAATGCTTTTATTATGCAAGCTGAATTAAATTTGAGGAGTCTTTTTCAGTCTGAATTTCATATGTAGTGTATTAATTTCAACCCGTAGAGAAAAGTAAAAGGTCTTTTCCTTTTTGAAATATTATGAATGTTGCCTTCGAATGACCCATACTTTTATGAACATTCTCAGTCTCCACTTTTTCGGCCAAACTTGGAGAATAATGGTTTTGGAGTTTTAGATAAGTACAAAGAAACCCAGAGCAGCCCCGAACCAGCGAGAACATAGGAGCCTCAGTTTTGGTAAGTAGGTTTTTTTCAAAAGAGGTGGGTCAGCTAAATTCGGTCGCTTATGGATTCGTTGTTAGTGATTCAAGGCGTGTCAACTGCTAAGGTCGTTAATGTAAGTGTAGAGCATGCTTTATTCTCGGGAAGTGGCTTTGGTGTTCCCCGCTGAATGGCAAGATCAAGCTCCAAACTACCGTCAGCTAGTGAGCTTTCCACCAGCTGGACACCACCCCAGGTCTCCTGGCATGCGTGTAGTGTGCGTTTAAGTGTGGGGTGAGGATAGGACAAGAAAGAGGAAGGAAAGATCGCGCGCGGTCCGTGGTCCGTTTGTTAGGATACTGCTCCGGCATTCACCTGGTTTTGATCGAAGAAACCTCGGAAAACTACCGATCAGAACAGCCGGCTGCTAGAATTCTCGTTGAAACTGAGGCTGAACTCGACTTAGCTGAGAAGCTAGTGCCGAAAATCCTGCAACTGTCGGGACTCGAACCTACGACCTCCCGGTGAGAGGCACTTCAGTGACATCAGTTGATGCCCTGAGCCACCTCTGCCGATAACATTCCGTTATGTGAATTACCACACAGGGGTAGGTCCTGGCGCCCACTTCCTTTGGTTGTATTTTTTTGTTTTGTTTTTTGTTTCTTTTTTTTAGCATCTACACCCGACGTGTTTTGTACCGCACACGCGAGGCCAGAACGACCAGCTTTCGTATCTCACAATACGAAACCACCTAGCTTGGCACCCTATGAAGTGTTTTGCTACTGGACAGAAAATCACGCTCCAGTCTTGCAACAACAAATTTAAGACGAAAAATAGATGTTTGTATTTTACAACGTAAGGAACAGATTACTACAAAACACGTTACAATCGCGCTCGAAAACGACGCGTCGAAGTCTCTTGTTCCCCCGCTCTCGCTTTCATGATTACCTGGAAGATTATTGGGTCTGTTGTCGTTTATCTTGATACTGTCTCGATCCCTTCAATTAAAGAAATTATTATTCAGTGCATCACGTTTTTACTTTCTCGTGTATTACTATCCAATATAGACAGTGTTATAATAATAATAATAATAATAATAATAATAATAATAATAATAAAGTGCCGACGGTTCGAAAGAAAACTCGTTTTGCTCGTCCTTGTAGCGAAAAAGTGTAATTTTTTGTTATTTATGTAGTACGTTACTTTCTAGATTACATAGGGTAATCAGAATTCATGTTCTGTGGGTCCTTGATACCGAAAATTGTTTTTGGCATTTTGTCTGATCAATTGTCCGTCTTGTGGGCGAAAGTTGGGGTAAAGTTCTATCCCCAATTACAAATCTAGCTCTAGTTTTCCATTGCAAGTAATTTCACATAATTTCCTTTCTTTACCTGACTTTCGAGTCATAGTCGGATCTTCCACTCGTTTCTTTAGTGCACAGTTATTTCTTTGACACTACGTGACATAATGCAACGACGAAATCTCTCAGCTTTACAAGTCCATACCATGAGCACTATCACAACTATATGTACTATTTAGAACTATCATATTATGTTTAAGGTTTTGGGGGAAGATACCCCCCAATTTCATTTGCAAAATGTCTATGACCGTGTGTTTTTGCCGTAGCACACAATAAGCAAAGCCAGTAAAAAGAGCTGTTGTAAATATTTTCTACCACACAACCATGAAAAATCACAGCACCAATTTATCTTGAAACTACACAACTTTTTTCCCATCACAGAATTTCTTTTCAATTATAAAAAGATTATGTGATTCGACCAAATAGAAAATCCTTCTTGTCATCACTCCATTGTCTGGAATATTATTCTACATTGAGAACTAAAACACTTTCCGGAAACGTAGCATAGGACTGAAATCTCAAATTACACAAATTAATCACATTACTTCCGCACACATAATGTAAGAGCTTACTCAAGTGTACTCAAGCTTTCGAATGCATAAACGAACACGAGATTGGGGCGATTTCACATAATATAATACAAGAACTGAAAGAGCGAAGTAAAAGATACAGAAGTGCTAATGAGAATAATTAGTCCTGAATATCGCAACATGTACTGATGACTTTTAGATTATTCTCAAAAAGGTAATTATAAACACGGTGTTAATTATAATGGTCGTTCAAATAAATAAGGAAGCTAAATTAAATTTATCTCTCACAATCACAAACGTCATTTATTTTGTTTAATATCCTGCTGGTAATCACACATATTACCAGAGGCATCGTGCGATAGGAATAATAAGTTAGCAGGGCGATGCGGCTTGCACTGAAATCAAGAGGGCATTATATGTTGCCCTGTGCGAAGGCATTCTGGCGCGTAACATAGTGTAGTATCTTTTGCCCTGCTCTTCCCAAGCAGGAAAGACGCGACATAGTTGCTGGAGCGTTACGTGATCTCGCTTTGAACGCCATGCCGTGACGCCACTGGATCACGGCATGGCGTTCGCTGGCATGGCATGGCGTTCGTTGGCACGGCATGGCGTTCGCTGGCACGGCATGGCGTTCGCTGGCACGGCATGGCGTCCGCTGGCACGGCATGGCGTTCACTGGCACGGCATGGCGTTCGCTGGCACGGCATGGCGTTCGCTGGCACGGCATGGCGTTCACTGGCACGGCATGGCGTTCACTGGCACGGTATGGCGTTCACTGGCACGGCATGGCGTTCGCTGGCACGGCATGGCGTTCGCTGTCACGGCATGGCGTTCGCTGGCACGGCATGGCGTTCTCTGTCACGGCATGGCGTGGTATTTTGGGAAGATCCCGGATCCCTTCATCTCGCACGGCAGAATCAGAAGGTATGTGTATAAACAACCTGTAACAAGTATTGTACTACAGCCTCCGTGTCAATGATCCCCATCTCGATCAGGTTTTTCGTCCAGTTTCCCTGATCCATTGAGCAAACGCTGAGATGGCCACTTGTTTTTCTTCTGGACATAAATGTAACTTCATTTTCTGTGCACGTCTTTTAGAATTCAGTGGGAAATACAATTATTCAAATTATCGTTTCCATGTTGTCGCGGCAGGAAGTATTATTCCGAAGGACAACATGGATAAGAGCCGAAATGTATTGCTTATTTATCCTTCAAAATAGATTTTATTACATGGGAGGGTTGTTGTTGTTGGTGATTTTTTTTTTAAATTTAAGTAGTATATGACTTAGTGTAGGGATCACAGAATTTTGAAAATGTGCACCAAATTCATTTTTCCCCCTAGCACGTCATACGCAGTTTGAACTGTTTTTGACGTAAATAAATAAATAAATAAATGTGGTGATGGTACCAAGTTCGCCATCAAGTTAGCGTAAGAGAAACAACTAGTGATGCTACAGAATGCCACAGACTTCCTCTTATAAGTTTTTTTTTCATAGGCCTAGACTAGTTATTCGGGCTTGTCACATATTCTTGCCAGCTGCCATCTATCCGCACAAAGTATATTTTTCGAAATTTTGTCAATTTTTCGTTTTCAAAATAGTATAACAGATATATACTTTAAAAATATTATAGAAGAGTAAAATCACGTCCTATATGGCAAGTTTCGTTCAAGAAATTGGAGTCGTTTTAAGAAAATAGTGTTTAAGCGTCATTTGAATACGAAATTTGAGGCTCTTATTCATAGAAAACTTTTTAGTTTTTGAAAATCTTCATTTGAAGTCGTTTGAAGCACTTCAACTTACAAATGCAAAAATCACTATTTACATAAGTCTTTATAAACTGCATCAAACTCCTTTACTACAGATGTTTCGGAGATCTGTTGTATCCATCTTCAGGATTTTAATCAACTTTATATTCACAGTGGTTTTGAGATTCTTTGTAGTGTTGTATGTTAATGATTTTAGGTTGATTTCACGCCGAAAGATGGAGACAGCAGATCTCCGAAACGTCGGAAGTTAAGGAGCTTGATGTAGTTCATAAAGACTGTTATGTAAATAGTGATTTGTATTTAATAATGTAGTTGTCTTTAATACATTGAAGCTTAATTGTGTATTAAACTTATGCAAAAAATAGACAGTTCGTGCACCTTGTAAAATAAATGCAAAAATGTTTACAAAACTCTAGAAATGTGCATATTCACGCAGCAAGAGAAAACAACATATTTGTGTAATTAAAAAAACAAAAGAATACAGCAAAATTTATTTTATGTCATTTCCAAGAGTGCAATTATCACTATCCTTAAGAAAAGTTTTAAGAGAAAAATTGGAGCCGTTTTTAGAAAATGGTGTATGAGGGTTTCTGGAAATAAGGAATTTCGGGCTCGGTTACACAGAAATCTTTTGAGTTTTCGAGAATCTTTGTAAGACATTATTTAATGCATATATTCTCTTCAATGAAAGATTGTTAACAAAAGGCCGCTAAAGAAAATATCAACGACGTTAGAGAGATGACAAAAAAAATACATTTCTGTATTTTTTGAAATAAAAAAGAATACATCAATATGGCCTTTATGTCATCTCATAGGGAATATTTATCTCAGATAATATTTATCTCTATTCCCACCAAATGTTTAAAGAAAAAAATTGGACCCGATTTTGAGAAATTTTTCATTTTGTTATTTCTTAATATTGCACATATTGCACGCAATATTGCACGACAACTTACTCAAATTTACAAATAAATGTAGTACATGACCCCATTGAAAGAACTAACTATGGAGAAAAAATATTCTTAAAGGAAAAATCTCAATCAAAAAAATCAATTTTGTAGTTGTAGGAAGTAATCGAAAAATTGCAATCTTTTGCAATTTTCAAATATTCAGAGTTAACAGTGAAAAACAGACATATGCCACGTTTATTAGTGTATTTTCCTCTATTCTTACAAGAAATTTAAAGAAAAAATTGGCAGTCATTTTTTAGAAACTTTTGAAATTGGTGCAGGGGCTTCATTTAATATACCCGAAATTTTATAAAATGCTTTTAAAAATCGCAGAGCTTTGACTCAGGTCAGATTGACAGGACTTATTCAGTTTGGGAAAAATCTTACGCATAGTTTAGGCACTAGTGTTATTTACATACACCAGACGGACAGACAGACGAACGTTCTGAAAAAGTTCTTTTTTTTCGGTATCATGGGACCCCAAAACGTGTATTTCCGTTGAAATCTCGAAATCGACTTTCCGCAGCATTACTTAACTTTCTCTTCACTACGTATGTTACTCCATATATTTGTAAGTATACAAGAAATTAACTAGTGGTGTTATAGAATGGCACTGACTGGTAACAATTCGTAGTAACTATACTCTCGTTAATAGGGTTAATAATAACTAATAGTTTATGTATAATCTATCGCCGCCCTAAGTACATTTATTTGAAACTTTGTCACTTTTACGTTTTGCTGGTAGTGTAACTGATATAATAATTTAAGAATATTAAATAACAGTAAAACCTCGTCCTAAATGGCAATTTTTATTAAAAAATTTGGAGCCGTTTTAAAAAAATGGCGTTTACGCCTTATTGTAAATGCAAAAGTTGTAACTTTTTTTCACAGAAAATTTTTGTTTTCAAAAAACTTCATTTAAAGTAATTTGAAGCACCTTAACTCACAAATGCAATAGTGTTTCCAAATTGCTTTAAATATGCATATTAACGGCGTGGAAGAATATTAAAAAATAGTTGAAAAATACTCTAAAATAAACTTTATGACATATTAAACAGTGCAATAAGGACTACCCGTTGGAAACGTTTGAAGAGAAAATTTGGAGGCATTTTGGTGAAAATGGCGTTTGACCGTTTCTGAAAATGCTGGAATTTGAGCTCATTTTAACAGAGAACTGTTGAATTTTCAAGAAACTTTACATGACATTATTTAAACACGTACATACGTACTCATAAATTAATTAATGTTAACAAATCGCCACAAATGTAAATATTACATTTATGTAATATTTTAAAAAAATGGATAAAGCAATACGACGTTTATGTCATCGTATAGAGTGTATTTAGCACTATCGTTACTAAATGTTTAAAGAAAAAATCTGGAGTCGTTTTTGTGTAAATCTTTATTGTTATATTTGAAATTGCACATATTTCATGTAATATTGCGCGAAAATTACTAAAAGTTTCAAAAAATGTACATGACCCTAATGAAAGAACTAAATATGGAGAACTAATTTTACTTGAAAGAAAAATCTTTATCTTCAATTTTGTAGTTCTAGGAAGACGCCAAAAATTTCAAACATTTGCAATTTTCGTAAATTCATAATTAAATGTGAGAACAGATCTATGCCACCTTTGTAAGTGTATATCACTCTATTCTTACAGCAAATTTAAAGAAGAAAATTGGAACCGTTTTTGAGAAAATTTTGAAAATATCCCAGGGGCTTCATGTAATGTGTCCCCAAATTTTAAAGAATGATTTTCAAAAATGTCTAATCTTCAACTAGAGCTAGACAAGGGCATCTTCGGAAAATATCCTACGTATGGTTTAGGCGCTGGTAGTGTTCACAGACGGACAGAGACAGTTTTGGCGTCAATTGAATTTTCGGTATCAAGGACCCACAAAACAGGGATTCTGGCTACCCCCACGTGTTAGAGGATTTTTTTCTTAATTTAGCAACTGGATTCTTGTTCTTCCACTTTTTCGTGATCAGGATCCGGCAATGAAATTTTTTCTGACGAAAATACGTCGTTTTTTCGCGCGGCATTACATAACTTTCTCTATGCAATATGTATTACTCCGTATATACGTAGTACGTAGACGAGAATAAAAAAACGGATGGTATCCAGAGAGGTTTAAACACAGTATTAATGCTAATGTTCTTTATTATGATTTGGAGAAGAAAGAAGAAGGAAAGAAGAAGGTTCTTTATTATGATTTGGTAGGTATTTTAATGGCTTAAAGGCCTCCGGCCTAGCCACATTGCATCAAGTTTTCTAATTTGTCTGTAATAATTACCTATTAAATAAATATTATGATCTGGAACATTTATGTGGCAATTTATTGCTGAAGTGGCACTCCAGTTCCCTCACCTGACTCATATCACTGCCTAACGCCTAAACCGTTAAATAGGATTTGCAACAAAAGTGACACTTAATGATCGATCCCACCGTATCGATCAAAAGGAATGTTCAGGGGATCGCGATCCTGTACCCCGCTCTGCGTCCGCCTATACACTATAACTTTCGCCTAAGCCAAAAATATTCCTAGGTAGATTAATTGTTAGTGTTAGGGATAGTTACCCTCAGCGCAGGAATGCGTCCCCCTCATTAGTAAATATTTTTATTGTTTGTTTTTTTTACACTTTGTTTTAAAGAATAGAGCACGTTACATAGAATTCAGTGGCAGAAAACCAATTGTCATTTAAACTTTTGAAATTCCAAAAATATTATATGTATTTTAGCTTTACATCTGGCTCTATGATTATATTCTTTTAAAGTAGGGGCTGATGAGTTTGATTAGATTTAATTTGTTAAAATCAGTGAAAACTATATGTGAAGTATGGGGAGATGTACAATTTGCGCACGTTTTCTTGACCCCAGAATCACTACTCCATGTTTTTACTTACCTTATTGCCCTTCGTCGCACAGTACGTCACTCACAGTTTTTTAATATTTTTGGCATTAGTTAAATGAATAGCTAACAAATAACATACACCATTGAATGATGAATTAATGGTGCTACAACAGCATATACATTCTCATAGTATTTTTAAATACTCTGCTGTATTATACTACTACATAAACATGCAAAAGTATTTTCAGCGAGCAAAAAGTATTTCCCGCACCCTCAAACTCAGTTGAATGAAAAAATGTGATGCGGTTTTCGAGAAAATATTTTTCTTACAAATTGCATAAATTTCAGACACAAATTACGAGTAAACTACTCGTTATTCTCGCATGATCGATGAATTTAAACACTGCATTTTTTAAAAGAGTTGATTTTTTACAGCAGACTTTGTCAATCACTATCTTTAATATTTTAGTTTTGAAATGCTTTTATTTTCGAAAATACCGCTGAAAATATGACAATCACAATAATTTTTATCGTCAGTTGACACACTCGAAGAGAAATTTTAAAGAAAAAATTTGGAGCGGTTTTTGAGAAACCATTTTCAGAAATTGCATAAATTTCAAACACAAATTAGACGAAATGTACTCGTTTTTTCAAAGAATTATACATGACCTTTCCTAAAGGGCTGATTTTTCAAAACTTAGTTGATCTAAGACAAAACTCTCTATCTTGAATTTTGTATTATTTTGTGCAATGCTCGGCGACAATGAGACTGACATCATATTTTTTACCGTTTTTTATATATACGAGGATTTTTTTAAATGGTGACCTTTCAAAATAATATTTAAAAAATCAATATTGACTATATTTTGCAAAATTAGGCAAAAACTACTCCCATTTTTTAAAAATTGTACACGACTTTATTTCAAAATCAGTCATTAAGGAACCGATTTTATTGAGAAAAAAATCTCTATCTTCAATAATATAGTTGTTGGAAGACACCCCCCAAAATTGCACTTTTGCAATTTTCGAAAAATGAGAAATTTAAACGAAGACGAGGCCTGCACCATTCTCTTAAGCGTATTTTACGCTATCAGAGGACAAAGTTTAATAAAACAATTTGGAGTAGTTTTTGAGAATCGTTTGAAAATGTTTTTAGGGCGTCATCTCAAGAAGCCTCAAAATCAAAATATCCGTTTGAAACTCTCAAAGTGTCGAGATCGTTCAGATCGAAGGGTAATATCATTTTGAAGAAAATAGGCTGAACAGTTTAGGCCAGAGAGTATAGTTTAAGTATCTCTAGTCCATGGTCTGGCTGTCACTAGTACCTAAACTAGTGTAGACGACGGACTAGAGATGGGCTTAACAGCTTTTCTTCAATAACTGTTATCGGAATGACAGTCGACTCGTAAAAACCGTTATTAATAGCAGTAGAAAACTAACTGGTCCATGATCGCAACCAAACATAGCTTACAGCTAAGAGGTAAATCAGTAGTGGCGGTTGTTAAGGATTAAACCCAATGATGTATAAGATATACTTGGCTCACGTATATACTCTATGGATAGGACAAAGTTAAGTCAGCTTTCCCGGCAGTCGCCATGCCATGTTAAAACCACACATGCTGAGGAGTACAATCTCTGTACAGGCAGCACGACTAAACACACACACGCGCAGTCGCCATACCAGTTGTTGGCAAAACATACTTTTGTGCATGTGGTATCGTTGTGGTATAGGTTCTGCTTCTGCCAATATTTCAAGTTTTTCTGTGGTGCAGTTTGCATGAGAGCTTTCATTAGCATGCCTGTGTCATGTGCTGCGTAAAACTGCACTACCAGGTTCAAAAAAGGATCTGGAATTACTTTTCATAGGTATTTATTATCAGCGAACGTTTTCTTGAGCCCTCGCTTCGCTACTTGCCAGAGGAGTGGGGAGTTGGGTTATTTTAACAAAAAGAATTTTACATCGAATTTGTAATTTGTTTTCCGGTGCGAAGTAGTATTTATTACACGGGAGCAAACATTTTTGGTTATTAGATTTTGTCTATAACGCTCGTTGCTATCATTTATTTAACATTTGACTAATGATGGCAAAGGAGTGAGAGTAGGTATTCCGGGGCTCAAGAAAAAGAGCACATATAATACCAAAAGATACGACTTGAAAATATGCAGTTATAGTCTGTCTTGTGGATGCTGTCATGCGGGTTCAAACCCGATCGAAGCCGTGGATTTTTAAGGGCGAAAAAATCCTTCGTACGCCTTTCTTCGGGGGGGAAGTAAAGCCGGCTGTCCCATGTTAGTAGATTTACTGCATGTAAAAGATCCTCAAGCCTAAATGACGCCTCTGAGCTAAATTCAAATCGCCTGTTTCGTCGCCCAAGTAATACCTTCTTTCTCCCATGGTTGGTGAAAGGAGCGTAGCGGAATTTGCGTGGTCAGACGGAAGAGCAGGCCTCATGGCCTGAGTCTCGCCACGTAAAATAAGGCAAATTCAATTCAATTCAATTCAATATTATACAACGAACTAGAATATACTAGTGTATTCTAGCTTGTTGATAATACATCATGACCTTTTTATAAAAGCCTTTAGCCAATAACTGTCATGGCTGCCACGCGCAATCTCAGCTTCAAATATGGCGGGCCAGTGAGCGATCTATACCATATACATCATTGGCACAACCAGGGAAAACGAATAACGTTGGTAGCGTTGTACAGCTTGTGCAGCTACCTTACGGCGCTTGCTTGCACTACTATCCCAAACACGTTTGAACAGAGAAACTGCAAATACGAGCGAGGCTGGATGAACTGCCAAGGAAGAATAGTAATTAATATGATGAGTAACAAATGTGTATAGAATATTACTAAAATAACAGTGATTCGTGATTCGGATTCAGATTGCAAATATTCTTTCGAATATGAAACTTGTGCATGGTGAAGTGACGAGTGCCAAAAATAATGAGAAGGAGAAACTGTTTTTGTTTACTTACAACTAAAGTGATAATGACTGTTGAATATCAAATATTATAATGCCAGATATTTCATCGTAACTCATTTTATTTTAAAGGACCTAGGGAAATAGTGCATCTCACATAAGCAGCAATGGGACAGAAAGAAGTTAACAAACATATTGGACGGATTTAATTTAAAGGAAAAACTCCTTATTGTAGTGTATACATTAAAATATAAAAATACTTCCGCACATACTGTGTGTAACTCTTACGAATTATTTATTAATGAATGTATAACTTCAAACTTACTAATCACGATTGATGATGATGATGATGACGATTATTATTATTATTATTATTATTATTATTATTATTATTATTATTATTATTATTATTATATTTATTATTATATTATTTGCATGAAATTATATTACCTTATTTATGCTATTAGTTTCCACCAGGTTACACCCAATTGCAGTTTAAATAAATTTATCTTTATCTTTATGTATAGAGACAATATTTATCCCCTTTCTCCTTACAAGTGCCCGGTAATAAAGGTTTTCTCTGTCGAAAATTCGCCTTTTTTTCGGAGCATTACACTACTTTATTAAACATTTTTGAAAAATGCCACTGCTTACGCAGTATATGGAAAGTAAAAATTGGAAATTTACAGATTATGATATACAAGGAAATGAGGTGGAGCATATACACATTCAACACTAATTATGCTACAGCACACGTTACCATCATGTTTTCCATATATTATCCTTGTGATGTATTTCTATAGTGTGCAACTTTCATCTGGTTTTGCACCGAGAAGGAATAACATTGGTGAAGGAATAACCTAAAACCAGTTATTTTTGCAATTAACGCCATCCCTCGACTCGACCTCCACGTTCCGCCTCAACCCTTCGCCGGTAGAGTGCTCTATACGCAAGTAGGAGAAACACTAACGCTATCTGTCAGCAGAGGAGCATGTTTCGCATGACGCGGGTTGTGGGACAGTGGCGCGGCGAGCGGCACATTTTGGAGGCTTCTGCTCCGAGATGTGTTGGGGAACAGCATCTGGGCATATTGTATTTATGGCGATTCTCATTGTCGAGTCACCAATCTGTCGTGTCGTGCCAAGTAACTGCGATGTTTAGAAAAGTATAGAAACTGTCATATTCATAAAGCAACTGCAGCAATGACGGCTCGTTGGCTCCCTTCGAGGAGAATTTCTAAGGAGTCCTTCAACAAATACATACATTAAAATCGTAGTTTTCGATCAGAAACTGCTTTATATGTGGAAAGAGCACGAAGTCTGTAAGTCACATCGAAAATTGAAATGCATAGTTCCCGCTGTGGCCGCTTTCGGCGTTGAATGCGCTTCTGCGGTGCAGAGCGCTCTGGTAGCCCCTGGAGGAACTTCGTCGACTACCGTTTCGAGTTCTTTGATGCAATTTCCGCTAACCGTATGTAGCCTCTTGTCTCTCGTCATCGAAGCCCATGAGTGACTTATTTTGAAAATATTAAGTATTATTTTCAAACTACGACTTGATGCTTTTAAATTGGTAATCCCCTCCCTCTTCGTCATGTAACGTCTTGCAGAAGGGCCAATTCCTTCCCCTTGAGTAGCACTAGAACGCCGGAAACATTGAACTCATCAATGTGAGTGATTTGGACGTATGGCATTTACTGTATTCCGGTCATAGTGAACCTCTAAGGACCAACAGTTTTGGTTGACTGTATCAGATGTTCACTGTATATGATACATCGAAATAAAAGTTTTTCCCCGATTATTGACTTGGTTATTTCAAAGGTCCTGGAAAATATCCAAACATCGTGAATTCATTATTTCATTTCCAAACACCTCGAAATCATTTAGTCTTATAATAATATATTTTATTACTGCTTCCTGTGATCAGATTTTTATTACTTTTTGAAGGACCTTCTACTGAGTCTATGCTCTCTTCCCATTTGATTAATCTTGAGAGATTGTCTACACACTGTCTTCCTTGAATGACTCTTGCCCTGTTGAAACACTCATTTTTCCCTTTGTCATCGTCAGTTCGGGAAGACCTTTTCGTAGCAATTACGATGTCTTAGCCAGATATATTTCTCTTGTATGTGCAGATTTGCACATATATCTCCCAGTTTGCATCGATGACGTTTTCAGCATCAACAGAATTGTCATAGAGAGAGAAAATAATTTCCCACGAGGAACGTTTCTCAGTCTGTTTTATTACCCTCTCGCTACAGAGTAGAGAGAAAATTATGTAATACTGCCCAAAAAATGAATTTTTGGTAGAAAAACTCTTATTGCCGGGTCCTGGCAACGAAAAAGTGGATAAATCCAATTGCTAAATTTAGGAAAAAATCATCCAACTCGCGGTGTAGCCAGAATCCATGTTTAGTGGGTCCTTGATAGCGAAAAATCGATTGACAACAATATGTATATTTGTCCGTACGTCTGCCCGACTGTCTGCCCATCTGTCTGTCCATCTGTCTGTCCGTCTGTCTGTCCGTCTGTGAGCAATGCTAGCAGCTAAACCGTTCAGCTCATTTTCTTCAAAATTGATATTCCCCAATCGAACTGGAACCTGAACCATATGGAGATCAGAAAATAACTGACGAAGACAAGTAGACAAGGACAAGAAAGAAAAAAAGAATATGAACATCGCGAACAAACAATAACAAACGAAGAAGTGTACATTGTGGCCAACCTCACATTCCTTGAGAAGGAGGCATTTCCCCTAAAAAAAATCGATCTGGCTGATGTCACGGCCCCTTGAATTTGAGACCGATATTTCAATTTTGGCGGTTCTTTACATGAAGATCCCGGACTCCGCTAGAAAAGAAATTGCGATCCTGAGATGAAATATTTTCTTCATTTCACAGTTGTAGTATTGCGTATGTTCACTACATCTGATGTGAAGAGTAGTAGAGTACTAAAATCTAATATAGAGTTTGTAATATACATCATTCGGAACCAGTGGCTTTGGGTCATCATCGAAGGTTCTCTATAGAGATCTCTACAATTTTAGAAAGTCACGTTTGGTGGGAAAGTGATCGGTGACAAGCTGTGGTGTGCGCCTAAGCGATTCCTAGAGAATTAGTAAGTTTTTATCTGTGTTATGCGGTGGCCGGGGTTTGTAGTTCTTTATCACATTTGGTATTTACAATGATATTTACATTTTGTTCATTTTGTTAACTACTGACTGAGTTCTCCTTTACATCTCGTTTACAAATTTGATTTAAAGAAGCAATATTTTATGAGCACGTATCAAGTCACTACCTTTTCATTTTGAAAATGGTTCGAAGTAAATATGACCATGACCTTATCGACGATGTTAAGGTGCTACTTCATAATAAAATGAAATGTATGAAATATTTGAATCCACGTGCTCTTTCAACGGATACGAAAAGTGCAAACGAATTTCGGCCCCCTATTGTATTCGAGTACAGAAACTCCTTCCGTATATTTTTAAAAACTGTGGGATTTTTCGATATTTATTTTAGAAAAATGTAGTAATTAGTACCATTGAGAGAAATATTACCTACATTAAACTTTAATAATCGTTGGTAAAAAAATTCAGGATGTTCATATACACAGTCCTAAAATTGTTCGTAATTTTTCGCGGAGTGAAGGTACTTCCAACGCTTAAATTAACCAGAATTTTATAAAATGTAATGTATTAATTATAATAAATATATGAAATTTGAATATTTAAAAATATAAATAAACATTCCACTATTGTCATATTTAAAAAAAATATTTGCAGTTTCCATTGCTGAATTTAAATTTGCATTGTTCAATTTCAGTATTCAAGGTACACATTTAAAATATTATGTTGTACCTAATGATTATAATTAGGTACAACACATAGCATTTTTTAATTAATATTATCATTTTATCAAACGAATTTTCAATAGCTTTTGCTAGTGAAGTTTTAATTAACCTTTTATGCCATTTCTTGCGATGCAGTTGGAACGTATGACATGATAGCTCTGGAGCAGGAGTAAAAAGTGATGATTTGGCGAGCTACGTAATATTTGGGCTTAGATTTTATGCAAATAAAATCTTGAATATCCACAAACTTGTAGTAAGTCGGACATATGATGCCTGTGTGTGTTCAACACATTCAGGCAATGCACGTCAATGACAACTCATTGTGAGAGCTATGTCCTTTCAAGTGGGTTGTGTATTTTGTTGCAAAACGTGGATAAACAAACATACTTTTTCAGGTGAAATGTCTGAGAATCTGAGAATGATATGAACATTTTTAGATGTTTAGATGTTTGAATGGCGAATTTCAAAGATGAGTGATAGCTGTAAATGTCGAATATTAACTTGAAATGACCATCTAACTTTCCTCACTTCAAATCAGAAGTTCATATTTGTCCTCTTTTCTTCGAGGGTGCTATAATTGTACTTTCCTGATTTCTGAGAATAGTAGGGAATCTAAAAAGCCTTTTTCTGTCTCCCCCGCCCCCATTTACCCAATTCACAATCCAACAGAATTTGATTAAAGCACGTACTTTCTCTGTTTCTCTTTTTTCGCGCATAATTACACAAAAAGTACTCAAATTTTTTAAAAATTGTACGTAACCTTATTTCAAAATGTATCTTTAAAGAACAGATTTCATTAAGGAAAAATCTTTACAATTGTAGTTGTAGGAAGACGGCGAAAATTTTGAACTTTTACAATTTTAGAAAACTCGGGGTTTTTAACGAACATGAGACTTTTTTCTTAAACGTCCATTACACAATCAAAAAAACAACAAAAATTTAATCAAAGACAATGGAGATCAAGACATCAATTAACCCCAAAATTAATATTTCGGTTTCAATTTCAAGGGGCCGAATTATCAGCCAGGTCGATTGGGGAATACCAATTTTGGGAGAAAATCGACTGAACGGTTTAGTCGCTAGCGTTGTTCACAAACGAACAGACAGTCGGACAGACGTTTTGCCGTCAATCGAGTTTTCGGTATCAAGGGCCCACAGAACATGGATTCTGGCTAATCTGTAGAGAGAAAGTAAAAATGACCTCGACATACAACACAAAAATCGACATATACACTGTATTTTAACTATTAGCACGCGGCATTCAGCACCTGACACTTCAAGGGATGAGAATCAGTAAGTTCTATCTGACAAAATGTACATTTCGCAGAAGAACGTTTCAAAGTTTGGTGTTGTCTACAAGCCAAAGTTTTAATACACGTGATCGCTTGTAATTTTTAAATAATGAATACGTAATGCAGTATGAAATGTTTCCTGTTTTATTGAGGAACTACAATTCAAAGATACATTCACAATAAATTTGTTAAAATTCTGCAAGTACATACAAGCTTCTGACTTCGAATGTTTCTCGAAACTGAAGATCCAGATGGTTCTTTATAATGCGCTACATCATCTTGGGACATTCACTTCTTCATAGATTGGACATCTCTAGCTTTTTCTCGGAGCATTGGCGTCCGTAAATGTAGTGGTCCCCATCAGATTGTGAATTCATTACTGGATCTAGTAACCCTTTCTTTACCACCACCACCACAGAAATAAAAGAAACAGATTTCGGGGAAAATTACTTACGTCTGACCGAAGAATGTCATGGTAATGATTTTCAATGAAAATTTAAGAGTTGGCTCCCACCACAACTAGCTGGGACGTGGATGGGTTAGTTTAATCTGAGGTTAATGGTTTCTTTGAGATATTTTGATGTTTGAATTGAAATGCACGACGGTGTCTACTAAAAAATGAAATTGTTTACGACCGTTACATTTATTCTGAGAAATTATTTTGAGTATGTTTGTACCTCTAGACCGGAAAATCCATTTAAATCTACAAATGGAATTTCAAAGATGGCGAGTAGGGTGTCCCTTATTTTCCGACTTCGAAATGTTTGAACCCTCCAATTTTATTCGAATGACCTTAAAACATGCCTATACAAAATTATGTTGAGATCGGAGCTTTCTAACCCTTGCCGATGTCCAAATCTACCACCAACCACTGAGTCAGCCCCGAGGCTAGAAAATCAAAATTGTCAATAGACTCAGCATTAATTATATTTAAATACATTATACGACCTTCACTGACCTACGCCTGCCCAATTTGGGGAGGTGCCGCTAAAAGCAACCTTCAAAAACTGGAAGTACTGCCAAATAAATTTTTAATAAATGTTTTAAAAGCTCCATGGTATATCAGAAATGAGCAAATTTTAAAATAATTATCTATATAACCTCTGAAAACGTAGATTTTAAAACTCTCTTCTAATTTCTACTTTCTCTTTCATCTTGCCCAGCCACGCCCAGCCACTCTAGGTAAATCAGTCAATCTTTTTCCACGAATAAAATCAAGATATTCTAAAGACTTACTACATCCTCCTTAATTAGCTGTAAAGCAGGTTTCAACATTCCTAAATTAAATATTTATGTTTTCAATCCAAATGTATTATTTTTCTGAAGGACTCTTCCTGGGTATCCTTAGTTGTTATTGTCTTATATTGTCAATATTATTATCTTCAAGCATTGTACATCAATGATGAAATGTACTTAAAACAAAATTGTATATACTATGTATCATAAAAATCCTTGAAAGACATAATAATGTCAAACAAGGATAATAAAAACTATTTTTAAAATATGGGAATATATTACATATTAATATAAAACACCAAATAACTGAACACAATTTACCATCAAATAAACAAGTGCTTGAAGTTTTATTTTATAACACTTATTATTATTATTATTATTATTATTATTATTATTATTATTATTATTATTATTATTATCATTATCATTATCATTATTATCATTATTATTATCAATTATTACTTACAAATTAATGAATAGCGCTTACAGTATTTACACAGCGTATAATACATTTATAAAAATTAAGATCTTTAAATTTTACAAACAAATTTCTAACAATACATTTGAACCCATAATTCTTCTAATCAAAGAACATGTATTAATTATGATCGCATTCTGCATGTTTATCAGAATATTTTTGTTTATATCAAGTTCTTCTACTGACTTTATAGTGACCTGTGGCTGAGATTACAATAGGGATTGTCTTCGCATTTTCCAAGGACCATTCCTCCTTCACGACTCGGACTAATTCTCTGTATTTATTATTATTATTATTATTATTATTATTATTATTATTATTATTATTATTATTATTATTATTTTATAACTACCCGGAAAGTAAAATGCAAACAAGTGTGAAACTATCTTTAAACATCGTGAAGAAGAGTATAGAAATAATTTGAACAATCTATTTGATATTGCACATCAGAGTATTTTACAAATGATTACTTCGGCAAAAGACAGGATGTTTTTACTTCGGCCGAGAGAGCCAGGACGTAGAAGCTATCTTACACGAGTAGACAAGAACCTCGCGGATAAAGAAAAAAGGTCAGGCAAAGAGCAGTGCAGGAAGGGAAAAGAAAAGAGAAACAACAGTTTGAAGCGTCTACATCTTCTCCTGTACCTCCTTCATCATCTGAAGATTCAGATAATGAACTTCTAAGTTCAGATGAAATCAACGTTGGTGAAGTTTCGAGAGTACATCAATACAGGAAACTGCTAGGTGAAGCACCAAAAATTTCATTAACCTTAAACTAATGGGTTTGATAGATATCAGCTGATAAGTGATTCTGTAAACATCCTTCAACAGAGGCACTTGACCACAACACCCGAAGAACTCTATAATAAATATATTCTTCGAATCAGACACAAGAAGAGAAGAGAACGTTAAGAAACTATTAAAACGACTTTTAAAAGTAATTTATCTTAATTTCTTACTGATCATTGGGATGGTAAACTGTTGCCTACATGAAATATCAGGAACCCCGAAGAAGAAAGACTCCCAAATGTTGTCACATTTGGGGACAATCAGCAGCTCATCGGGTGTCCAGAATTCTCCTGAAAAGGACCACACTAAATCTTTTTGTATGTGTAATGTGTATGTACACTGGGGTATCGAATACAATGTACAAATTCTATGATGTGACATAACTACATCAAACACTTGAAGTTTTAAAGGAGCATGCGTCTTTCTTGAAGAAAATTTGGACAGGGAATTGTTCTTTCCCTGTTATTGTGTTAACGTATTTTACAATGTATGTTTGAATGTAAACTACGTGATGTAATCCTTAAAAATGTCTTTCCGTAGATTGTAACTGTTTATGTTAATCCGTGGCTTCAGTGCAGTGCAGCTGTAAAATCTCCTCATCAAGATATCTGTTTTTTTTTTAGTTCTAAAATCACATGAAAGGATAGATTCCACAATTTCAAAAGCTGCTTTAAAAAATTTATACACCGTATGTGGTATTTATTAGAAGAATTGTCTGTCATATCACTCTTTGATGATGAAGTAGACGTACAAATCAAAATCAAAGTGGTAGCAAATTTAGCCAGAGAGAATCTACATATAGAAGAGTGATATATTTCTTTTTGTGGAGAATTGGATGGAGAAAAATATTGTAAGCATAATTGTATCTCGAGGACCGTTATTAATTATTAATTTTTTTATATACAATACATCTCCTAATTCAAATTAATCTTCCTTTTATTGAAATCAATAGCCGACTTTGTGTCAACAAAAAGCAGATATCTGTTCTCTTGCCTGAAGATGGATACTAGTTTTATTCAAGAATAGACTTTGACCAGGAAAAGCAACTCCTAATATTTAGAAGCTCAAAGGTTATTTATAAAGTTGAAAGCTGTGAATGACAGCGCTGAAAGGGCAATTAAATTAATGCAATATTTTCATGCACTACTGACTGTAGATGAGGAGCGAAAGCAAATTGTGTTGTGTTATTCAAAAACATTGTTCACAGTACCAATACTGCAAGAAAGAAACGATAAAACAAGCATCCACAAGAAAAGCGAAGACCATAACGCAGTCTAAAAGTGAAAATGAATTAAATTGTAACGTAAAAAATATATTAAACACGTATCAGAAGTTTTCCACTTCGCGACCATTTCGCGATCAAGTCGGCAAGGGTTAATATAGGTATATCAAAAAGAAAATGTATTCTTAAGTAAATTTGACCCAATGCAAACTATTTAGGGAGTGAGCCCAAAAAAATTAACAAACAAATTTTTTTTGCGATATAAGGGACACCCTAATGAGGAGGCTCTGGGTTAAAATCTCGACGCCAGCTAAATAGCAGGGTTAAAGTCGATTTCTATCTTTTTGAAAATTCTAGAGATCGGCTGCTCTGAATTTCTGAGACTGTTACCAATCCTTTCTTTCGATTCTAAATGTTTCTTGTGGAAGAATTATCGAAATAATGAGCGTCATAATAAACCCATATTTGAGAATATTAGTTACAATTAATTCGAATACAATTTTTAAAATTATTTTTTTTAGTTCAGATATGTTTTAAAGAGTTTGTAAATAATATATTTAATCATTGTAATAATAATTTTGCGTTATCTTCAGCTTTAACGAGAGAGAAACAAAGTTCAAAAACATCAACAAGGTAATGTTGTTTAGCAATTGCCCAAAATCCTCATTACAAAATCAAACAATGGAGAGACAAAGGTCACGCGGTCACAGGATCTAATTGCCGTGATGATAAATTGCGCAAGCGGTCAAGGGTAAAAAGAATGTTGGATGCAAACTAAGTTGGAAAACCGGATGTGAGAAATGCCATTACATAAAACGGAACCTCTTTTACAGGAGTGGCCGCAGCCAACCCCAGGAGTTCCGCTTGCGGAAGCAGCACAGTTGGTGGTGTGGGAGGGGGGTGCCCTGTTCCTCCTTGTTCGCCCTCTCCCACCTTCAAACATCTGCCGACACCCGTGTCCGTTGTGAACCGGAGATTTCCTTGGGAGAACTCGCCCACTCCCTGCTTGTATTCTCGCTCGGTTCTCCCGGGACGCCGCAGAGCCTCAGAGCACAAGCGCTTCACCAGTGGAAAATTCCACTTCTCAGCACAAAATCCACGGGAGCGGTAGCTCAGTGCATCAACTGATGCCACTGCAGCGCCTCTGACCGGGAGGTCCTAGGTTCCCACTCCCCACGGCGGCAGGATTTTCGACACTAGCTTTTCAGCTAGGTCGAATTCAGCTGCTGTCTGGAGGAGAATTCTAGCGGCCGCCTGCTCTGATCGGTAGTTTTCCGTGGTTTCTCCGATCAATACCAGGCGAATGCCGGAGCAGTACCCTACCAAACGGGCCACGGACCGCGCGCGATCTGTCCATCCTCTTCCTTGTCCTATCTTCTCCCCTTACACACTCACACTAACATGCACTACACTACCACATATTCCGGGAGACCGGTCGGGAGTTTAGAGCTTGTCCCAGCTGGGGCGGTGCCCCGCTGGTGGGAGAGTCCTGATTAGAGGGAACTAACCGACGGTAGGTCGGTGCCGGATCTCGACATCCTGTGAGGGAAAATCACCGCCATCTCCCGAGAAAAGAACATGCACTACACTAACGGGACTAATGACCAAAGCAGTTGACGCGCCCGGAAACACGAAAAGATCAATCAATCGGAAAATCGGAGTATCAATTCTGCAGATAAAGTTGTTAAAAATCAGTGAGTGAACATGTCTTTAGAAGGATTCTACTTATCGAAAGAAATATAGTAGACAGTTAGTTAATGCCTTATTTCCCGTGGCGAGACTCGGGCCATCAGGTCCGCTCTTCCGTCTGACCACGCACATTTCGATACGCTCCTTTCACCAATAGCGGAGAAAGGATGTATTATCTTGGGTGACGAAACAGGCGATTTGAATTTAGCTCAGAGGCTTCTTTTAGGCTTGAGGATCATTTACATGCAGTAAATCTATTACATGGGACAGTCGACTTTACTTTCCCTCCGAAGGGAGGATTTTTAACAAAGGATTTTTTGCCCTTAAAACCCACGATTTGTTGCCCTTAAAAAAGTCCGGTACCGTTATACCACCGTTATACCGCCGAATCTGCGGAACAGAAATCACTTAATTTTTAGGAATCAAACTTCCTTCTTGGTTTGGAGCGATTGTCCTTCAACTTCCTAGCTTCTTTAGTTCCAGGTTCGAACTGTAGCGTAGGTTATCCATGATTTGGTTAGTGGAACTGGATACTGGTTAGTTGATACCAATAATACGATAGTCTTTTATTGTAGCACGTTCAAAAAGCAGTGTTTTTACGAACTCATAATGTAACTAGCGCTATAATAAATCCATTAGAGCCCAACGATGCTTCTTACAGCATCCTTAACGCTGCGCTAATCATTTCCCTTGATTACAATTATTTATAACTCTTGTGGTATCCATAACCCAGAGAGTTCTACAAATGAATGGGCCTGCAGGAAAAGTCGTGGAGTGTTTCTGCAGGTTGCGTGTGCTGTTGCATAACCGCGACCGAGTTCCGCCACCGGAGGGGAACAGGTAGTCTTGGGTTGGGGTCTCGGCTGCCCCGCGGGCTTCCACCACAGCCAGTCACGAAGTCTCTCCCGCTGTCACCTCAAACCGTCACCGCTCACCTTTTTTTATTTTTTATTTTTTATTTTATTCAACAATTTTCTGATTCGGCGTACATAGCCACTTTACAGAACTTTTTGGTTATACAATGTATACAATAATATGCCGACAAAATAAGGAGGATGACCACACTGGACTCCTCAACGGGAAATCAGGTTGGGGTGCTTGGGAATTATTGCGGTGGTTTGTGAAATGGGTGAGATAAGGGGGTTATGATGTAGAGAACCACTCACTTCGTGTATCGGCTTCGGTCAAGTCCAGATAAAACTTTGAACCCTTAAGGAATGGGTACGGTTATCACAAAAAACAGGGTTGGCACAGGTGGCAAAGGGCATCAATGGATATCACAGTGCCTCTGATTGGGAGATCCTTGGGCTCGAGTTCCGAGGTGGCACGACTTTTCAAACTAGCTACATAGCTGGGTCTAATTCAGCCGCTGTCTGGAGGAGAATTCTCGCTGTTCTGATTGGTCGATTTCCGTGGTTTCTCCGATCACCACCAGGCGAATGCCGAAGTAGAACCCTAACAATCGGGCCACGTATCCCGCACGATCCTTCCTTGCTCTTCCTTGTCTAATCCTCAATCCTCACACTCACATGCAATCCCCTACCACACATGCCCGGAGATCAGGCAGGAGCTTAAAGCTTGTCCCCGTTGGGACGGTGCCCCGCTGCTGGGAGATACCTAATTGGTGAAAACCCCGCATGTCGATGTGTAAGTTGGCACCGGATATCACCGTCCGGCGACGGAAGATCACCTTCCGGGTTAAGAACATGCACTACACTTCCAGGACTAATGGCCAGTTACCAGTAATCAGTTGACTCACCCAAAACACTAACCAATCTATCAACTAAAAACAGAATCTTCATGAACTATGAAGTTGAGAAATATACACGCAAACACGCGCCCTCAAATAGTCAAACATGCATGAATAAGGATAAAAATAACTAAAATATGCGCAATTAAATGTTTTGGTATTTTTTCTAACAATGGACAAAAACAAACGTCTTTTGTAACAATGAACAAGCCTTCTTATAAAAGTGAATCTTCTTCAGTGATATACGAATTTTCTGCGATGAAATTCGGAAATACCGTGAATTTTCTTGAGTGAAATGTTTTTCATTTAACTGGAAAAATATTTTGAATACAGAAAATGACTTCTCTCCGTCACTACTTGTAATAGTAGCATATTCAAAGAACGAAATTTGCAATTCTATCACTTCAAGCTAAAAAACGAACAATACTAACTCTTCTGCGCGGAATGTCTTCCGCAAACGTCTTTCACTTTTACTGACAGGAAGATGTCAGACGATGCCATGAGATGTTCCCTTCATTTCACGGTTGCTATTGCATGAAGCACTTCAGAGCCAGCATTTCGAACCAGCGGCAACACGGTCCCTGCCTTTTCTCTTAGTAACTGCCCGAAGTCGCCTTACTTGTACGTATGATTGGAATAGGCATGCAGTTAGAAAATAGCTGTTTAGCCGATGAGAACAAGTGGATTTAACAAGAAGTCTGACGGGACATTTAAAAATAAGTCATCTTCACCAACTACAAAAGATCCCCCCCCCCCCCACCGAACTTGTATGTAGTTGTACTCTTACTTTGGACCACATCATTGAGTCATTGTCTCAAGTTTTCCTTACAACGAAAAAACCTCTTGCGGGGACTGGACGTTGGTGCACTGTTGGACGTTGGACGTTGGTACCCCTGCCCATCAAAATCAAGTGGTTATGTTTTGTAAAAGTGTTGTTATTATGTCGGAAATTTGAGCTCAAACTAACATGTTAATTATGGTGAACAGTGTTGTATTGTGTTATTGTACAATCGTGGTATTGTAACAATATAGTGTTATATGGGAGATCTAAATTTAAACTTGTGTATTGGGTATTGTAATTGGTGTGGTCTCTAATGACTTTGCAGTTGATGTGATCTAAAATAAATAAATTTTAAAACAATTGTTGTGTGTCAAATACTATTGTCTAATTATGTCTTATTAAAACGGTTAGGATAAGATGAAACTTCTCAAGACTATTATGATCTCGTTAACAACTATACCGTCCTGAATAATCAAGTAACTTACATATAATGCCCTCTTTTAGCTACTAGTAAAATAAATATTAGTCATTATTTGTATATTAAGACATAAATTATAAAATTAATAATTACGTTTTTTAGAAAATCCACGTTTTTTATAGAGTTTCTATCTATCTATCTATATATATATATATATATATATATATATATATATATATATAACAAATATGGTTAACAACCAGGTATAATTTCTGGCGTAAATTAATGGTTTAGTGCAATATCAAATCATCACAGTTTCTTTCCTTCATTGCCACTAGTTTTCAGTATTCGCTTTAAATATCTCTATATTTTTAAAAAATTGGTTGTATTATTTTAGAATGAATTTTTAGAAAGAATCAAAAACATTTCGTGATTTTTTACTTTCTCCCTACGGAGTAGTGGGAAATTGTGTAATGCTGTGCGAAAAAAACTGGCAATTAGGAAAACTCCTATTACAGAGATCTGGTAACGAAAAAGTGGATAAATCCAGTTGCTAAGTTTAGAAAAAATATCCTCTATTATGTGGTGTAGGCATAATCAATGTTTTGTGGGTCCTTGATAGCGAAAAATTGATTGCTTGGTCTGTCTGCGAACAACACTAGCAGCATTACTGTCCAGCCGATTTTCTCTAATATTCATATTCCCCAATCGATCTGGCTGATATCGCGGACCTTCGAAATTGAAACCAATGTTTTCATTTTGTGGGATACCTTACATGAAACCCCTGACACATTTCTCAAATTTAAAAAAAAGTCTTTTTAACAAAAAATAATTTTATTAAATTTTCTTCTTGGTAGTTTCAATTTTTTGAAAACCCTGATTTTTCAAAATTTTTCAGCGCCTTCCAATAACTACAGTTATGAATATAGAGATGTTTTCTTAATGAAATCTCTTCCTTAAAGATGAAGTCATGGACATTTTTTGGAGAATTTGAGAACTTTTCGTAATTTTACGTGAGAGAAAACAGGGCAGAAAATACGTGCTGTTTTACCATCACTAGTTTCTCTAGTTTCTTCGAAGGCAGTGAGCCCTAAATCTGTTACCATTTGCTCTTATTAACAGATTTTTTAGTATAAACATATATTTTTAATAATATCAGAAAATTAACAGAGTGAATGTTTATATGCCGTATTATTTCATTATGGGAGGTGCAATCGATCCTTCGAAAGCATTTAACATTTCGGCCCCTAGTGTCAGCATGCATGCGACAGTTAGGTAATGTTTGGTGAAGAAGAAATAGCTAGTTTTGCAGTTCGAAGAGTGTTCACAATGCAAAGTTTAGAGAGTATTTATAAACATAATGTCAACAATCGTTTGACACGTGTATCCCTTTGCACAAATTTTTCAATTCTTTAGAACGTAATGCATTTCGTTTGTAAGTCAAGGTGAACAGCAAAATTCGTTTTGTGTACAGTTATTACTAAATATAAAACATTTCAAATAAATTTTCAGAAACCTGTTTATCTTTGTGCTAACAGTGAATAGTGATTATATTTTCCAGAATTTGTAAATCTCTCCCTTTGTTAGTCTTTGAAATTAATATACTGAACGAATAAATCAATTTACTTTGATGAATTTGTACTACTTTTCTAATTTTAGTACTGCTCTTCGTTTTTGAAAAATGAACGCAAGGGTTCCAGCTAGAAGGTTACTTACTCCATCTAAGGATTTTCTTTTTTTACAAGCTCACGAATCATGTGAGTCGCCTTTTCAAATCACTAGTGATTCGCTTTCCACCAACAGGTGGTACCATCAGGTGTTCACACACCACCGTTTGCTCCCCAATGCCAAACCCTGAGATGAATAGGCGTATCGCAAGTACCTTTCGCAAATAGCAAAATCTCTGAACATACAGCACATAGAACAGTAGGGAAGCACTGGTAACATCGGAACACAATTTGCCAAGTCGGAAGGCCGGTTTCTCGCCGTCGACTCGGAAATGTGTGGGAATTCCAGTCAAATTGACCTGCTTAGATGGCCTAGCTTATCAATAGATGACACTGCTGCGCCTCTGATTGGAAGATCCTAGGGTTCGATTTTAGACGGTGGTCGGATTTCCGACACTAGCAACTTACATAGGCCGAATTCAACCGATGTCCGGAGGAGAATTCTAACGGATTACTTCTCTGATCAGTAGTTTTACGTGGTTTCTCTGATCAACACCAGGCGAATGACGGAGTAGTGCCCTAACAAACGGATCACGGACCGCGTGCGATCTTTCTATCCTCTTCCTTGTCGTAATCTTTCGCTTTACATATACCCACATGTACATGCACTACACTACCACACATGCCGGGAGACCGGTCAGGAGCTTAGAGCTTGTCCCAATTGGGGCGGTGCCACCTGGTTGGAGTAAAATAACCGCAAGTCGACGGATAGGTCGGTGCCGGATCTCGCCATCCAGAGGGGAAAGATCAGCGACACCTCTCGCAATAAAAATTACGCACTACACTTACGTGAGTAATAACTTTAGAAGTTGAGAATCACTAATGAATCAATCAATCAAGCCAAATTGGAGATGTTTCTAAGCTAAATAAACTCAATCACTGTATAGCATTTACCTTTATTCGCGGTTATTCTTACGTTCTTCGGTTCACATCCGATTTTTAACGGCGAATTTCTGCGGAGGGGAAGCAAAGTCTTCTGTCCCATGTTATAGATATACAGTACAAGATCCTCAAACCTAAAACAAGCCTCTGAGCTAAAAGTCTAATCGCCTATAAGTGATTCCTTTTATCGTATGAAGGAGCGCGGCAAAATTTACGTGGTCAGGGGGAAGAGCAGGCCTGATGGCCCGAGCGTCACCACGTAAAATAAGGCAATAATAATAATTAATAAATAATAATTGAATCTGAATTTGACACGTGCTATATTTATCTATCTGTTTAAGATGTAAAAATATCTACTTGTGGGAGGGGATGTGGCTGGACAAAAGAGGCGGAAGTGCTTGTTAGCAGGAGGCTGAGCAGAGCGGAGCGCTTTGTGCAGCAAGGCTCGGCCCAGAGCAGCGGAACATCTCACTTGAACAGATCTGCCAGCGGCAGACTGGGCGCATGGGCGGGCAGCTTGCTTTCACGTGCACACATTTTGGAATGCACAGCTACTTCAGTCCGGCAGCGACAGCTCTTGCAGTCTCGAGACCGCAACTCAAGCCTCTCCGATCGGTAAGTCGCTGGTTCCAAGCCCCATAGTTAAGCCCGTATTTCTCTCTTGTTTAATGATTGAGTGATTGCTTACTGATTCCGGACGCGATAACTGCTAAGGTCATTAGTCCCGACAGTGTAGCGCTTGTTTTATGCGACGGGGGGGGGGGATTGCGGAGATCGCCCACCGCTGGCTGGCGGGATGCGGTGCCAACCTTCATCGGCCAAGGAGTTTTCCTCAACCGAGTATCTCCCATCAGTGAGGCACCACCTCAGCCGGGACAAGCTCAAAATTCTCGACTGGTCTTCCGTCATGTGTGGTAGTGTAGTGCGTGTAAGTGTAAGTGTTGGAAGTAAAGAGTAAGAAAAAATGTAAGGAAGAGGAAGGAAAGATCGCGTGCTGTCCGTCACTCGTTTGTTAGGCTATTGCTCCGGAATTCGCTTAGGGTTGATCGGAGAAAACACGGAAAACTGCCGATCAGAGCAGCCGGCCTTTGGAATTCTTCTAAAGACAGCTGCTGAATTCAACCTAGTTATGTAGCTAGTGTCGAAAATCTTGCCACCGTCGGCGCTCGAACTGTAGGTTCTCCCGTATAGAGGCACTGCAGTGACATCAATTAATGGCCCAGAGCCTCATTTGCCGGAATACTTGTTTAATGAGGTGTTTGGATGTTAAAAGGGCTGGTTTAAATTGAGTTCCAAGTAACTAATTAATAGTTGCTATAATCCATAAAATTAAGAAAGACGATCACAAAATAACCTTGCTTAACAACAACAACAACAACAACAATAATAATAATAATAATAATAATAATAATAATAATAATAATAATCCTTCTACTACTAATAATAAAGTGATTAAACTAATAATATAAATTAAGATGTCCTTTTTATGCGTACGCGGCGTCTAATATGCTTTATAGCATTGAACCTGTATACTTTAATATTTGTGTAGATATTAGTTTTCATTGACACAATACAGAGTTATTTAAATTTATAAGTCTGACAAATTGTCTGATAATATTTTTATAGAAAATTTTAATATATAATACTAACAGTAATGGATTCCAATGTATAAGAGTTTTATTTATAAAAAAATGAATTGTTAATCTATCGTTAAATGCTCGTAACATTACGTACATTACTATAGCATATTACATTTTCCCCCTATTCTGTTTTAGGCCTACACGACATTTCGACGAGTTTTCCGGTTGTCATCCTCAGAAAATAAAAATGTATTCAAAATTATAGAATATTAGTCATGTAAACCATATTAAATGCCCCTAAAAAGGTAAGAGTTAAATTGCAAATACGAACATTTTGCTAATGATGATCAAAGGCATAAAATTGATTAAAAGTTTATCTTACTTTTTACAAACTGTTGTCTTCGCCAGTTGAAAATTATAGATCTGAGAGCCTAACAGCATTTGAAGGTCAAGGCTAATTCTAGAGGCGACGTGGAGGCAGTTAGAGTTATCTCGGACCGAAGGACCGCGAGTTCGAGTCCCGCCTCGGGCATGGTTGTACTTGTGTTCGTCCTTTCACCCCTTGTCATCACTATATAATTTCATCTTCACAGTTACCACAACGTTAACTCCAACAGTGGTCGCTAAAGACCTAGCGACTCATGTTGATGCGACCTTAAATAACAAAAAAGTTATAAGAATTAACTGGAGGTCTACGGAATCGCCGAGTAGTTACAGGGCTACATTGAGCAGGCGAAGGTAGTGATGTGGTATGGGATGGGAGGGCTAATGAAAAGATGACGTTGGTAGGGAGATGAAATTGAAAGATAACAGGGAAAATTTTGAAAAAAAAATGACTCCATTAACGTATACTATTTCATATTTAAACTTCGAAAAAATAGTGAGTTTGTTGTACACTTACAAGATTCTAGGAAACATTATTCAAAACGTAATGCTTTTTTATGTTTGATGTCTCCATGGTCAGTCTTTCAATAATTCTGTTCTAGAGTCAAAGTGAAGAATTAACAATGTGAATAATATGATTAGATGTTTACCTGGTGACGAGTAAGTGAATTCTGTTTTGAGATGTGTTCATAGATACTGCGTTTATGCTAATTTTTTCTCGCAAGTAATTTTCTCTTAGATTGTCCTAAATATTGTAGTCGGCAATCAGAAGAGGATATTATGTGAACTATAATCATTCTTTGTCGATCAAGTAGAGGGGTTGAGCTATGGTGTTTCATGTTCTCTTTGGTTATGATATTATTTAATTCAAGAAATTTAAAAGTGTCCTGTAAGTATTGCTTTATTTTATTGTTGATGCATTTAAGTATGGTATTTTAATTTGATATTCATCTTCTTCATTTATTTTCAGCACTTCGAGCACTAAGATTTTAGTTATTATGATGGTGAATGTTGTACAAGATTCTTGTTAACTGTTGATACTCTGTTTTCTTAATAAAATTGATGAGATAATCACTATTAACTAGTAAGTAAAAACATTTTCTAAGTTTTTATCATTTTCATTTTTCAGTCAATGCTAATTATCTAGTCAATAAATTTACTTATTGTTCTCATATATGAACAGATTGTAAATAAATGTTTAATAAAAAAAAGATTTTATCACAGAACATTTTATTTGATACTTGGATCACTTTGTCCATCAAATTAAAATCTATCCCTTCCTTCATTCTAATTGGATGAACCGAATTAAAATTCTGTAAAAGGCCAGAAAAGAAGTCTATGTATCAGAACCTTTTTACACATTTGTTTTCGCGAAAGAAAGAAACATACAATAAATTTATCTGTCCATGTGTTTCATTCTTCATCGTAAAATTCATAAATGGTTGGTAATCATTAAAAGATTTAAATATAGATTCGATTTTATCTTTAATAATCTTAATCTTTCTCTAATAATAATAGTTTCATCTACATATTTATTATAAAACGCGATATTAGAGCGTGTTGAGAACGGAACACTCAAGGGCCCTCATTACAATCTCTGAAAATATCGAGCTGCAGGAACCTCCTACAGTATTTCTTTGGGAGGTAGGTGTTTCGAAGGAATGTTGTATTGTTAAAGGAAGAATGTCTGTTTTAGAATAAATTGGACCACCTTCTCGAAATCTTCTCACGAAATTTTGTTGTCTGGGTTATTATTGTGATAAAGTTGAGATAAGCCTAGTAAAATTAATTCATGGGGGATGGTGGGGAACCTATTAACGATATCAAAAGACATCATTAAGTGTGAACTACCCATGGACACCTTGGTTATTTCGCGCACATTTTATAGTCTGTCACTTTGGTTATCCAAAATCAAAATTTACAAAACTGAAATCTGTTTCATAATATTATTAAAATTATTTTAAAAAAATAATTATTAAAATACAAGTGTCTTAAAAAACCGTGGCCTACAATTACGATTAACATCAGTGTTACCATTTCAAGAGTTAATACGCAAAAGTAAAATTACATTTAATTTAAAAGTACATATTGTTTAACCCTGGCCCGGGAAACTCCATGAAAACATATGCAGGGTCTCAGAGCCATGCGCTACATGCTCTCGAATAATGCACATATTTTTTTAAATTCTTAATAACTTCATTTATTAATAATATCGAAGTCAACTCTTAATGGTAAACAAATTATTATTTATTTAAATAACTATCCCAATGGCCTTAAAAGCCCTGCATAAGCATTGACGTAATATAATCCAGTTTTAATACCTATAATACCTACGAGTATATAACTTCAGAGACTTTTTTCTTTGCCAGTGACTAAAATGAAAGTAGAAAGAGAGAAGAGAGATTGCACAGTGAGCAAGCTCTCTGAAATGCAACTTTGCAGAGTAAAAGGTGAAATAAAAAAACATTATGGCCTCGGAGACACCGCATTTGCATCATAGGGTACATTCTAAGCAAAAATTATGGTTAATGGAGTGTGTATGAAGTGGATAAATGATGTACGACGTTCGTGTCGTAACATCTTATTACAATATACAATTGGTTTTCTAACACACATAAATGGGTTTCATAACTCTGTAATATCGTAATGAAATTATAATTCTTACGATATATGTTTCGTAGCAATTATTTTTTAATTAAATTATTTAACAGGAGACGCAGGAAACTATGTAAATGGACGTTCATTTACGTGCCTTTTTTAATCTTATTAAAACATACGGAATAAAATGAAATTTAATACTGCCACGACCATAAAGATACTTGAGATACCGCATTAACTCCTTCATTTCTTGTGTGGTAATTGTATTTCTTTAAAGATTAAGTATCACTTTCGTATCTCAGAAAATAAATTATTATTTAAGAACTTATGAGAAAAATACATTTTTGGTTCATGATTTTCAATGATGCTTCACCCCTTCATAAAGGCTTAAGGTAGCTGTCTTCTTGAGGATATAATATCATATTATGTTTCTAATTAATTATTTTCCTTGTATATATTTTATTTCTACAAGTTCTTGGAGATCAAATCATTTTTAAAATAACCTCTATTTGTTTATAATTAATTGCTCAAATTACATGTTTTTACTTCAGACATTATATCTCTACGTCAAGTTGATGAATTTTTATAATGCTTTTAATAAATTAATCACAAATGAATCTTCTAGAGAATTTATTAGAATGGTAAATGTACAGTGAAAACTAAAGAGTCATGATTTGTTTATTTCAGAAAAATAATTGTTTAAAAGTATATTCTGAACATTTCAGTTCATTTAACAGAAACTTGTAGTGACACATTAACTATTATAGTCCATTTCCTAGAGCAAATCATGGGTTGCAAGCTGCAAGAAATATTATATCATTATCTTTAATTGTTTATTATTTATGATGTTTGACGTGCATGGATGTGTTTAAAATTCCCAGTATAGGAAAAATTCAGCTGAAGTTCACTCACTAAGGGCTTGACAGATGACAATAGGTAACGTGGCCCTTGTGGACTCGCTTCGAAATAAAATATTTGCTCGAAAACGTAGGAAGAAATGGGTTGAAGCATTTACAAGATAATACATGGACAAGAGCCAAAATGTATTGCTCATTTATCCTTGAAAATAGATTTTATTACATGGGAGTTTTTTTTTTTAAATTTAAGTAGTATATGACTTAGTGTAGGGATCACAGAATGTTGAAAATGTGCACACAATTCACTTTTCCCCATAGCACGTCATACGCAGTTTGAACTTTTTTGACGTAAAATAAATAAAATAAATAAAAATAAATAAAAAAATACAATGAAACATACGGCCCAATAAAATTTGAAAACTGAAATTTCACAATTTTTCATCATTTTGAAGTCGACAGCTACATTAACATCTATTGACATCAAGTTACCCTCTTCTTCCGTCGTCCTACGCACTTCCTAAACGTACGTCACTTGAAAGACAACTGCAAGTGGAAAGAGCGCACCATGGCGAGGATAGCCAGGCCTAGCTCGCCGGGAGTCAACGACTGAATTCAACGGTGCGTAACGTACAGCCTTCTCAAGGTTTCCCAATTGGAAAGTACGACGCGCACCCGATGCTGTTTCTTTTACGACAGCTCACTCGGTTTGAAAGCAAAACACAGCATACAATAGAAATTCAGCGATAGTGAAATGCACGGGGAGTGTGCTTCGATTGCATCAGTGGTATTCAAACGTAGTAGTCTGCATTGAAAATGTCCAAACGGATGAATGAAAAATATCAATGCATTATTGCACTGAAAATACCAAAACTTTTGAAACCTTGTACTAAAACTATACACACAGGAACGCAAAAAAATTTATTAAAAGTGTTTGTTTTCTGTGAAGTATTTGAAGAGGCCCTTAATAAATAATCCGAATATCAATTATAGTTTTATTTTCTATTAATTGTGATAAAATTCTAGTAGCTGCACATTTATTTTTGTTCCGTTTAGTTAACTAAATATGCTAATTGATTTTATGAAAATAGTTTTCACTTTTTTGCGAAGTAATGTTTTCATGGCTTTGTCAGATTCTTATAATATTTCATCCGGAATATGTTTCATACTTTTCATTTACAAACATTTCTTTATCCTTTATGTCAGTATGGTGGTCATAATGGCAAACATGCAAGACCCACTAAAAAATGTTTCTCAAATGCAATATGACGTCATCAAATGGTATTCTTCGAATGGTAAAGATGTGCACGAATTTCTCAAAATTTAAATTATTCTTAAATGGAAACGAAAAATATTTAATGTAACATGTGGATAAATGGATAAAATTGCACTCGTGGTAAATAAGAAAACTCCCTCATCGTCGTTCGTTTTCTTAAACATACCACTCACGCAATTATTCCCTCTTTATCCATAGTTTCGTTGATTGCTATAATGTAACTTATTTTCTGCTTTTTAACTGTTTAATTGACAAAGAACTACAGAGGTATTTTACTATAGAAGTTGATTTTAAAGAAACTTTCTTTTATTGTTTATTATAGCTTGTAAACCTTTAAACATACATTGTGCAATGCAACTGGCGGAAATTTAAGAAAAGGGTCGAATAGTCTAATTACAATTTTTTGGTGAAATAAGGAAATAAATAAACTGTTCTATTGCCAAAGAGTGAATCGATGGGAGCCAAATGCAAAACTGTAATCAATAAGTGATGTTACTACAGCACATACTATCCCGCAATATTCGTACCAGTTACATAATACTTTACTGTTAACTTCTGTATTGCTAACATTTCAGTTATCACTGGAAAATAAAGTACCGGCAAATGTGGGCAACTGATGTCACTGCAGTGCATCTGATCGGAAGGTCACAGGGTTCGAGTCCCGACGTTGGCAGGATTTTCGACGCTAGCTTTTGAGCTAGGTCGAATTTAGCCGCCATCGAGAGGAGAATTCTAGTGACTGGCTGCTTTGATCGACAGTATCCATGGTATTTCTAATCAGCACCAGGCGAATACTGGAACAGTACCCTAACAAACAGTTCAGGGACTGTCCGTCTCTTTTCTTCCTTGTCCTATCCTCTCCCCTTACACACACACACACACACACACACACACACACACACACACACACACACACACATGCACTGCTCTACCGCACTTGTCGGGTGGGCAGTCGGCAGCTTAGATCTTCCTCCAGACTGGGGTGGTGCCCCGCTGGTGGGAGATACCTGGTCAGGGGAAATCCCCGCAAGCTGACGTAGGTCGGGGCCGGATCTCGCCATCTAGCGGAGGAAGATCACCCCCACCTCCCGCACCACACTTACGGAACTATGACCTTAGCAGTTCACGCGTCCGGAATCACTAATCAATCAATCAAAAACAAAGCAAGAAAAATGCCTTTATTTTTGCGTGAAAATTCGAACCTTTAAAATAAAATAAGCATTCTGTCATTGAATTCAGTGAAAAAATTCATTGTATTCACGAACTTGAAATGATGACAATAAACTCTGTTCAATACGTATTTTTTGCCGCAAAAAAGTAGTAGTTTATAATAACTCGAAGAAGTGACGGTGGCGGTGGTGATGGTGATAGTACCGGTGGCAGGTATGCGTGTTGCCAAACAATGCCATTGCGTCGTTGCCAAACCACAATGTGTCGATGGATTCTTTTGGCACGTACGGTTTTCCTAATAGCGCTGACCACGGTGAAAGAGTGGCGCTCACAGAAGCATATACCAATGGATCGATTCCGATTCCGAAGGATTTTTAATATTAAATATGTTGTAATACATTTCTCAAAGTAGATATTTTCTCTCCCGAGTTACCGAAAACTTGTTTGCAAAAGTAAATGAACTACAGGCTTCATGTTTTAGTACTGCTAACAAAATAGCAAATGAAGCCTCGTCCTCTAGTTGTGCTACCTACTAGCAAAAAGAACGCTTAACAAAACGTGCGCATAGTGAGACTGTATTTACGTTCAGAAGGAAAATAAGGGTCGCGGGTTCGAGTCCCGCCTTGGGCATGGCTGTTTGTCCCTTGACTTTGTGTGTGTTGTCGCGGAGGGCCTCGCGTTCTGCTGACCCCAGATCAGAAGAGCCCGCAAGAATGTTTGTCTAGTGTATGGTCGAATATGCGTCCCTTCGGGACGTAAAGGGCAACCGGCTGTCGGCTGGATAAAAGCCCTAGGGAAAGGAAAATAAGGAGCCATCTCAGCCTTTGCTCAACGGACCAGGGAAACTGAATATAGTTATATCTGCAATCCAACAAGTACTCGTTGCAATTGTAATTAAAGTCACTGCATTCCAACACAGATAAAATAATATCAGATAAATTAATTTTTACGATTCAATTATAGATGACTGAAACGTAATTAATGAACATCTAGTTGCGAAAATAATAAATTATTCACATGCTTGTTCAGAGTTATATTTTACAATTTATTAACAAATTCACCATTTAGTAATTAGCAGATAAGATGAGCAAAGGAGACTATAGAAGACGATGACAGCATCATCAACTATTCTGTTCGCTTGTTCTTCCTGTACGGTAGAAGACAGTAAGACAGTAGCAGACGATGAGCATTAACATCAACAACTCTATTCTACACTCAGTTTTTTTTTAACTTTTTATTTCTATTTAAGATGGCATCAACATCTAGGTCATTAGCGACCACTATTGGTGTTAATGTTATGGTAACTATGAAGATGAAACGATATGGTGATAAGGGGTGAAAGAACGAACACAAATACAATCATGCCTGAGGCGGGACTCGAACCCGCGACCCTTCGGTCCGACGTCGTTGCGACACTACTTAGCTTCGCGATCTCGGCCACCGGATAGGCACACACACGTTATTCTTGTACAGAACGTAGTTTGCTGGCACTGTGTAAACGTCTTGAGACACTGCGAAGTTGAAGCTTTGGAAAAGCGCGTGAACGAGTGTTCGACCGAGAGATCGGTTACACAAGACTGCAAACTCCGCCGGCGGAATATAAAGAGCCGGAAACATTGCTTAATATTGATTCAGTGGTGAGTTGTAGTTGACATTTACATAATTGAAATGATTCAAGGCGTTGTCATTGTCAACAATAGTATATTGTTGTATAATGTACTATTGTTGACAATGACAACGCCTTCAATCATATCAATATTGCTTAAACCAATCGAGGCTGCGAGAAGATAATTGCTATTAGAGATTTTGCATTTAATGGACTTAACTTCAATATTTATTCCTTTGAAATAACATGTAAATTAAATTTGGTTGATTGCTGTGTCTGCGCTCTTCATCTATTAGGTCATTAGTCCCTCAGCCCTAGCAGAAAATGTGGGTACGGTGGGTAGCTGTACCTACACGAAAAAGTTCGAGTGAGTAAAATAACCACTCGGAATTTGGAGTGATAGAAATATCCCATAAAAGTCAAATTGCGGAAATGAACAAAGTTTATTTGTATTACATCGACTCAAAGCGTATCAATCAACTATGTTGTAAGATCGGCTCAACAGTTATGCGATTTTAAAAGTTTATAGCAACATGACCGACAAAATCGATTTGCAAAAATTGTTAAATGAGTTTATATTAAAAGATGCAAAGTGCAGAAGTATACTGAATTGCAAAATTTAACTGCTGAAGTTACTTATGTATTGCAATTGCAAAAATAGATGTGTTAACAATTTAATGATGAATATGACAATTTGAAAAAAAAAGTTTTGAATGTTTTCCTTCATATACATTTTTGGTGGGAGATGGAGGGGGCACTCCCGCCCGGGTCGAATACCCACTCGGACTTGTACTTGAGTTTTCATAACGTGGCGCGTGAGGTACTTGTCATCACGATGGAATATGGCACGGTTTTGATTTTTTCGGTTTTCCGGGCGCGTCAACTGCTTTGGTCATTAGTCCCGTTAGTGTAGTGCATGTTTTTTCTCGGGGGATAGCGGTGATCTTCTCCCGCTGGATGGCGAGATCCGGCGCCGACGTACCATCGGCTAGTGGGGTTTCCCCCTAACCAAGACTCTCCCACCAACGGGATACCGCCACCAACGGGATACCGCCCCAGCCGGGACAAGCTCTAAGCTCCCGACCGGTCTCCCGGAATATGTGCTAGTGCAGTGTATGTTAGTGTGTGTGTGTGTGTGTGTGTGTGTGTGTGTGTGTGTGTGTGTGTGTGTGTAAGGGGAGAGGATGGGACAAGAAAGAGGAGAGAAAGATCGCGCGCGGTCCGTGGCCGTTTGTTAGGGTACTGCTCTGGCATTCGCCTGGTGTTGATCGGAGGAACCACGGAAAACTACCGATCAGAGAAGCCGGCCGCTAGTATTATCCTCCAGACAGCGACTGAATTCGACATGCCACGGCTTTTTGCGTCTTTGTCGGTCGTGTCGCTAGATGTCGCTTGATCTGCATATTGTCGTGCCATATTCAATCGTGATGACAAGTCCCTCATGAGCCACGTTATGAAATCCCATGTAAAATACCAACCTCCGACCCTGAGTCACATAAGTGTAGAGATTGATGGATTGATTGTTAGTGATTCCAGGCGCGTCAGTTACTGGGGTCAACAATCCTTAAAATATCGTGCATGTTTTTTTTCTCCGGGAGGTGGCGGTGTTCTCACCTCGCTGAATGGCGAGTTCCGGCGCCGACCCACCGTCGGCTAGCGAGTTTTTTCCTCAACCACGCATCTCGCAGCAGCGGGGCACCGCCTCAGCCGGGACAAGCTCTAAACTCCCGACCGGTCTCCTGGTATGTGTGGTAGTGTTGTCTATGTAAATGTAAGGGTGTGTAAGTAAGGGGTAGGATAGGACAACGATGCGAAGGAAAGATCGTGCGCGGTCTGTGGCCCGTTTGTTAAGGTACTTCTCCGGCATTCGCCTGATTTTGATCGGAGGAACCACGAAAAACTACCGATCTGCGCAGCTGGCCTCTAGAATTCTCCTCCAGACAGCAACTGAATTCGACCTAGCTGAGAAGCTAGTGTAGAAAATTCTGCCACCGTCGGGACTCGAACCTAGGACCTCCCGCTCAGAGGGACTGCAGTGCCATCAGTTGATGCCCTGAGGTACCTCTCCCGGACATAAGTGTAGAGCATGTTAATAAACCAAGGGAGGTGGCGATGTTCCTCCCCTAGTACAACGTGAGATCCTGCGCCGACCTACAGGCCGGTGTGAAAGGCTTTCCCTTCCAAATTACTCCACCAGCGAAGCACCACCAAACCAAGAAAAGCTCTATGCTTCCGACTTGTCTCCCGAAATGATACATGAGGTGCAAGTGTAAGTGGGCGTGTAAAGGGAATGTGAAGGGATAAAGATGAAAAACGAAAGTTGCATGCTGTCCGTGGGTCATTCCTTCAGGTACTGCTCTGGTTTTAACCGGAAAAAACACGGAAAACTGCCAACCAGAGCAGCCGGCCGTTGGAAGTCTTCTCCAATTAGAGGCTGAATTCGACCTAGCGTTATAGCTAGTGCAGTAAAATCAGTCACCGTCGGAACATGAATACTAAGACGTCCAGTCAGAGTCGCTTTAGATTCAATGGCAGTGCTTAATCTGAGCTAACTCAGATGGTGAATTAATTTGACAATAAATAGTAGGAAAACAAATTATAGAAACCTATCACTTCCCCTGAAACTGTCTCCGACCGATTGCCTAAACAGTTTTTAAAAGTATAGTCGCTTAAAGGGAAAGTTCCGACACCTGGAAGCAAACTGTTTCAGGTTTTCATTGCTCTATTGACAGAGAAGTATTTCCTCAACATCAGTTTTGTTTCCTCCCAAGCATTTTCCTGCAGTGGTTTCTGTGGTTCAAACAGGCTGGTTGGATTATTAATCAAATATTTTCCTTGTTCCGCATGAAATGACCAAGGGAACATTTCTTGGCACTGCAGCCTCTCTGACCGGAGTCCTAGCATTCGAGTCCCGATGGTGGTGTATTAATTGACTGAGATTCTGGGCACTACTATGCACATGTGTCCCGTAAGTGTAGTGCGTGTTTCGCTCCTGAGTTGGTGGTGGTTTCCCCCACTGGATGGCTAGATCCGGCGCCGACCTACCGTCGGCTAACGGGTTTTCCCCAACCAGGTATCTCCCACCAGAAGGGCCCCCCCCCCAGTCGTGACAAGTTCCACGTCCCCGACCGGTCTCCCGGCATGTGTGGTAGTGTAGTGCATGTTAATGTAAGTGTATGTGTGGAAGGGGTGAGGAGAGGACAGGAAGTGCGGTCCGTGGCCCGTTTGGTAGGATACTGCTCCGGCATTCGCCTGGTATTGATCGGAGAAACCATGGAAAACTACCAATCGGATCATCCGGCCGCTAGAATTCTCCTCCAAACAGCGACTGAATTCGCACATATGCACTGAGCCACCACCCTCAGTCCGATAGTGGCGGAGTTTCGACACAAGTTGTATAACTAGGCCGAATTTAGGCGCTCCTGAAAGAGAATTCTAACAGACAGCTGCCCTGATTGGTGATTTTTTGGTGTTCCTGCAGTCAAAATCGAGAGAATGTCGAAGCAGGTTTTACTTAAATAAGAATGAGGCACAAAAACCACGCCATATATTTCCTTTTTACCTTATTTTCTCGTCTTTCCTTAAGCGCACATACACACACTTCTCCTTACACGCCATGCATACTCCCACACTTTCCGGGAGACTAGTTGGGAACTTACCGGTTACTCGAATGGAACGGGTGCTCGGTTGGCGAGGATATCTGGAGGAACAAACTCCGCAAGCCGACATGTAGGTCGGAGCCGTATTTCACTTTCTAACCGGGAGAGGTGACTATGGGCAACTAGAGTGACTCTGATCGGCAGGTTCTACTAGGTTCGAGTCCCGGCGGTGGCAGGATTTTCGACACTACCTCGAATTCAGTCGCTATCTGGAGGAGAATACTATCGGCCGGCTGCTTTGATCGGTATTTTCCGTGGTGTCTCCTATCAACACCAGGTTAATGCCGGGGCAGTACCCTAACAAACGGGCCACAGACCGCGTGCGATCTTTCCTTCCTCTTCCTTGTCCTATCCTCACCGCTTACTTATCCACATTTACACTGAAATGCACTACACTACCACACATTCCGGGAGACTAAGTAAGAAGATACTCTATCTGCAGATGGAAAATAACAGGAGACAGCTCATGTGTATTTTTCCTTCGGAATTTGCAGTGTAAACTTCTCTGTTCACACTTTCTTTTGCATTTCTCAGCTCTCATTGTCAAATTTTGAGGAGCTTCCACTATTAACGATTTCGGATTATCCACCACGCCAAAAGCATAGGTGTCTCAGTAGTCAGGCGTCTTTATGGATCTCTTAGGTTTGCCTGAAATTTTCTTAGAACAATAAGGATGATCATTAAGGCCGGTCTTAACGGCTGGAAGTGGATCCGAAAAGAAAACGTAGAAGAGGGACCAGCTTAGTGAACTGTTCTGTAAAGGTGACTCCATACATTCGGCATTCGCCGACAAGCGAGTTACTGCTTGCCCAATTCTAAACAGCTGATGTGTTTGACAAATGTTCGCTCCCTTTGATGTGTTCGAAAGCAGCAAATGTTCGTCACTCGGCAAATGGCAAGCAGCTCATCCACACTACTTAGGATTCTGCGAGCGCTTGCTTGCTACTCGCCGAATAACGAATGTGTGGAGCCGCCTTAAGGCATGCTCCTGCAGCCACTTGAAAATTATCGGAAGGAGAAAAATGAGGAAACATTCAGGACAAAAGAGAGTGAGAAGAGTCTAAGAGAGGAAGTTAAAGAATGTGTGCATTAAGGTCCTGTGGAAATCGAAGCAGACGAGACGAGAACTCAGCATGCAGTCAGAATGAACTCGACCAAAACGTTTGAGTGTGAACTGATTAAGCGAGTGTTAAAGGAAATAATTTTGTTTTTCTGACTGCTGTCCTCTTTATCGCAGCATTTGATATTGCTTGAACTTGAGTTTACGCCGAAAGATTGGTCTCTCTTGGGGTGACTCCGTTCTCCTTGAGTTTAGAGAAGTATTAGCCGTGAATGGAGCCGTGATGTAGCGGTCAGGCTACTCGCCTTCCACCGCTAGGACCGGGGTTCAAATTCCGGCTGATGTACGTGGAATTTTTGGTGGTCAGTGACAATTTGCGGCGAGTTTTCTTAGCGTTCTCCCGCCTCAGTCTCTCATTCGACCATTGTTCTATCTTCATTTTATAATATTTTCGTACACAATTATTTATTAATGTAACTCATTCTCCTATTTCAGGTATGGCCGTAAGGCTTAGGCATTGACATATTAAAAAATAGTACGCAGTTACCTCGACCGCTCACCTTTTACCTCCAGGAACCAGGGTTCAAATACCGGTCGGCATATCTGGAATTTGCGGTGTGTAATGTGCTTTCGCGATAATCTTTCTTGAGGTTCTCCAGTTACCGCTGTCTCTTATCCCACTGTTTCGTCTCTCGCATCATACCAGCTTAAGCGTCAATGTTGGAGGGATTTTTTTCATCGCAGTTGAAAATTTCGTGTTTTTGGGAGCGTGAACTACTATGATCATTACCAACGTAAGTGTATTTTATCACTAGGGAACGGAATTTCGTGTAAATACATATTTTTACACAAACAAGATACCCGCATTCAATTTCGATTTTAGTTTACAAGACATTTTCAATGAATTGGAACCATTTTTATTTTATGCGAGAGAACATATGAAATCAGCAAAAAACTCCAAACCTATATAAAATTAAATTGACGTTTTAACTCATTATGAAGGACTTACAATACTTGAATTTATAATTCAGATTTTGGCCTAAAATTGAGATCCAGTATGAAGCTATTTTCACTTAAAAATGTATTTATAAAGTTCGGAAAGTTCGTATGGGTCCAGTTGGAAATAATATGCTTCCCACAATTTCATATAAAATAAATAGAAAAACAGAGAATAGTACAGGTATCTATGAGAGATAAGGAGTAAAACTTAATTTACTGTCGAGAAGCAATCCGAAATTATACCGGGAGCGGTAGCTCAGAGCAGTAGCATTAGCTGCAGCTGCAGCGCCTCTGACCAGGAGGTCCTAGGTTCGAGTCCTGACGGCGGCAGGATTTTCGACACTAGCTTTCCAGCTAGGTCGAAATCGCTGTCTGAAGGGGAATTCTAGCGGCCGGCTGCTCTGATCGGTAGTTTTCCGTGGTTTCTTCGATCAACACCAGGCGAATGTCGGAGCAGGACCCTAGCAAACGGGCGACGCACCGCACGTGATATTTTTTTTTCCTCTTCCTTGTCCTATCCACTCCCCTTACACACACACTTACACTAACATGCACTACACTACCCCATATCCCGGGAGACTGGTCGGAAGCTTAGAGCTTGTTCCGGCTGGGGCGGTGCTCCGCTGGTGGGAGTTTCCTGGTTAGGGGGAAACCCCACTAGCCGATGGTAGGTCGGCGCCGGATCTCGCCATCCAGCGGGGGAAGATCACCGCCATTCCCCGAGAAAAACATGCACTACACTAACGGGACTAATGACCAAAGCAGTTGACGCGCCCGGAAACACGAAAAAATCTAACAAACCGAAAGTACATATCGACCATTTCTTAATGGATCAAGGGAAGCGGGACGAAGAACCTGTCGGAGGTAGGGTCATTGACACAGAAACTGAATTACAATACTTGTTACTGGAATGTTGTCAGGCACAGACACACAGACCGGAATGCTTACAAATTGAAAAATGCTTGCTTGGAGGGCATTGACACCTGCCACTGGACCAATAGGAGTGCGCGAAAGGTCCTCGTCAGCGGCGCCACCAACAACTTCACGAGCTCTTACTCAGCATCTTTAACGTTGGCTGCGCAAGAGCTTTCCTCCAACTGATTATTTACGTACTATTTTCTGAGGAAGCATAAACAAGACTTTGAACAACGAACACTCAAAATATCCTTCGAGTATTAAAAAAGAGGGTGCTGGTGCCCGAAGTAATTCAACGCGAATGGTTTGGATATATCTTGAGAATTTCTTAAGAAATGAAGTAACGTTAGTATGCAGTGTGCACTTTACGAAGTAGAATGAACCAATAAACCCCTTGCAGAATTGATATGGATGTCCTCTTGGTTCCCGATTGTTTCGACTGCGTCGTTAATAATAGTGAGTTGCCAGGACCGAATATTCCGAATTACTTTACATGAAGTCTCTGGGACATATTCCAAATTTTCAAAAAAAATGGCTTCATCGTTTTTTATTATTTTTTGTTGGATATTCTGAAGGACGTTTAAGAGAGTGGTGCATATCTCATGTTCGTTGAAAAGCCTGATTTTTCGAGAATTGCAAAAGTTTTAATTTTCTCGGCGTCTCCCTTCAACTACAAATATGAAGATAGATTTTTCCTTAACTAAGTCTGTTCCTTGAAGGTAGATTTTGAAATAATGCCATGTACAATTTTTCAAAAAATTGAGTTAGAAATTTGTTCGAAAATTTTTTTAATTTGAAATTTGAGTCTTTTCGCGTAATTTTGCGTAAAAATATAGGCGAAAAATTATGCGCTGTTTTAGCAGCACTAGTTTTTAGTAGTACCGACAGATACGAGATATAGGACCTGTAAGTATTAAAAATATCATATAAGTAAAAAACAAGAGGCAAGTTGTACTTAAAATAATTCAGCGAAGAAAATGCTGGAATCTTGTAAAAACGAGGAAAAGTGGAAATAAGAATATAAAGTATGAATAAAAAAACGAAAAAGGACTTTCTCCTGTAATTTTTTTTTAGATATGTTTGATTTTCGTACTTTTACGTTGCAGTGTTGTCAATGGTGAGCGAACGATCGACATCCAAACTTCTCATTGTTTGAGGAAGAGGTGAAAAATGAGATTCTGAATCTTCTCTAAGCACTGGAAATATCGTCTTTTAAGTGAATTTTTCGAGTGGATTCGTACAAAATTACATCAATTTCTTATGTTTTGACTGTCGTATTATTGAAATTTAATTATATAAATATGATCATATATATTAATAGTCAAATTATTTTGGGGGAAATGTCGAATTGGGAAAATTAGGTAATTAAAAAAATATTTTAGTAATTACTAGCTTTTCCCAATTTGACATTTTATCCACAGTAATTTCACTGTCTATAAATATATACAGAACGATATTTATATAATTAAAATTACGTTAGTTAAACACGGAAAGTGTACACCTTTTGCCGGGATATGATATAAAACGAGGAAACGTGTAAGTACGAGAAAAACGCACCATCAAAAAACGACGAGACGAAGGTCTGCCGTGTTGATAGCGACGCCGGCTTGGTCCGAATGTTTAGCTTGCGCTATTGGAAAAGGTGAGCGTGCGGCTGGACCGAAAGCCCACATCCGCGATTGTTTGAAGTGCAGACGGTCAGAGAGAGGGAGGAAGGAGAGAGGGTTACGGTAAGGGGAAGGGAGGGGAGGGAAGGGGTGGTCGTTGCGTGTCATCAGCGGCCAACTCTCTCCGCTGCACTTTCACTTGCCTCCGCCTTCGCCGCCGCCGGCGCCACTCGCCCAGCAGCGCTCACCCAGTCGCCGGCTCCCAGCAGCCCAGCGCACAGCACGGCACGCGGCGTCGCCCAGCACAGCAAAGCACACAGCCGACCGAGCAGGTGAGGCCGACGCCTAAATGCACTGCAGACGGTCTGTAAATGTTACATTCTACGGTATTTTCTGTAAATTTATTAAAATTGATAAAATTGTTCTTTAAGGAATGTGATGATAGGTGGTAAAGTCATTGGCCCGATAAATAAGTCGCGGTTAAAGTTTCTAAATCGGGCGTTACCTCGGGTTTTTCTCTGTCAAATCTGTTGTGTATTGTCAGCCGTGTGTTGATTCGCAATGCCATCTTACAGAAAAAATCATATAAACAGGAAATGAAATTTCTGGGAATAAGTGAACTGTTGCGATATTTCTACCTACAAATCATTTCAATTGTTCTGGGCAAACAGCAGTCTGTTAACCTTGATGGGCGTTGGGCAAGAGTGGATTTTACTTCCTTGATTTCGTTGCGTTATTTAGAAATATTAACAGTGAAGTATCGTGAAAACATTCTACAATATTTTGTGTAAAGTTTCATTTAATGAAGGTCGCTTTTAAACTACTGTGGTTATATTGATACCGCTGTTATTTACATTGTTTTTATTAACTTTCGGGTAACTGTAGTGGAACACGCATACGGACACGCAGAAGCATCTATGCCGGGGCGGGATTCAAACTCGCGACCCTTAAAGCCAAGGCAGCCACAGTCCTTCAGGCTTAGCGACTTCTGCTATTCGTGTTAAGTTAATTTTGAGATGATCCTTAAGTGATGCATTTTTTTCACTTAACTAATTATTTTCGATCGAGTAGGCAATGGGTGACCGCTCATTCTTAAAAAGGGGGTACCCCGCTTCCATAAAAGTTAGTTTGTTATCCACTTCGCCGATTTAGATTGTATTCTTACCCTCATTTGCTTGTACTATGGAAAGCGAAGACAACGATTTCGCAGATTTGAGTCCTGTACGCAATGCATCATTCCTGCTGCAAAAAGGTTCATCAGAAACTGGTACGGTCCTGTGGATTTGATTTACATGAGGCGCAAGACGGCGCACTGGATAGCGCAGACGCCGAGCAGGCGAGACCAAAGAAGTAATAAGACCTTGGGTGAGACCTTGAGCCCTACGCTGGGTACAGACGGAGGCATCCGGACGGGGTGAGGGGAAGCTGCGATAAAGTACCCAGTTAGACTTAAATCGAGCTCTGAACCTTTTTTTACTTTAGTACATAAACAAATATATTTACTTATTCAAATTAACTGCTAGAAGATATAAAGAAGTTAAAAACGTAAATTTATAATATGTAATTGAAAAGATATATGGGAAGGGAAACTTTATTTTGAAAGATGGGACCTTCCATGGATCTTGGAGTTCCCCTGACACAGGGTAAACAATTAACCATTATTTGAAGAGGAATGGTACATATGGGCAGATGATGTAAGATGCATCTTCTGTGAAAGTCGATTCGTCTTATTCTAGTGGCGAACTAATTTCATTACATTCACACTTCAGATATGTTATCGTAGTTACGAAATTTGCACATGTTCATATTTTTCAACGATCGTAGCACAAATGAAGAAATTGTAGAGTAGTCAAATTTTTCTTGTGCATCAAAAAGGTAGCTTACAATTATTTTTGTGAGATACAATATATAATTGAAATGTAAAATAAATTTTATGCAAGTACTGAGTAAAAATATTTTTCACATGATAGCAGTTAGATTTGAAAAACTGAAAATATTTCTCTAATGTATTTTGGAGATCGTCTAAAAATAGTATTTTAGAAAAGCTCTTGCATTCTACAAAATTGACTGGATGATTTAAGTTATTAAATGTGAACACTACAGACCTGACCTCGGTAATAATGGACATTTTTTACCTGTAAAGTTGAAATTTAAGAAAAAATATTGTAAACCACGAACAAGAAGAGCTTGCTTAAAATAAGTGGCCTTAGTAGTCCATAGTTGATGCTCCTTTCTTAGCATTTGAAGTGATTGGAAGCACGACGTGCCATTTGTAGCCACTTGACTGACCGGGAATCGCTGTGTCCTAGGCACAGATGCAAACATTTCGACAGCATTTTGCCTTGAGAAAGGTCGCAGAATAGCGGCCAAAACGTTGGAACCTGTGCCTAGGACGCGGAGTTTCCCGGTCATCAAAGTAGCTACGGACTCCAGCCGCGTAAGGCTGTGCTCTAACGTGCCATTTGCACTTTGACGTTTCTTAGTTATGATCACTCTGCATCTCGCTACCTTTAGTTCATAATTCATTCAATGTTACTCGGGAGCTTTTGAAATCGTTCCTGTGTACATTCAGTGGTCCCTGATGTACCTAACTTTTCTTTATTTATTTAAAGTCACTCCTTTAAAAACTGATGTACTATGGGGAGAAGTGCAATATATGTAAATTCCTTGAACTCTAGGATGCCTGTTCTAACTCGTATGTACGTGAAGTTGAATTGTGAATACACGCAGTAATGAGCGTTTTTGGCAACTATTGATATGAAAATATTCGCTCCCGTGTAATAAAACCTATTTGCAAAGGCAAATCAGTTACAGATGTAACTATTTTACCTAGTGCTTCGCGTGTAGGAATAGACTTACTGCCGCGATAAAATGGAAAAAGATTATTCGAATATCTATACTCTCGAAAGAGCTCAAGAAAACGGACACGGTTAAGGTAAGCTACATTTATGTCAAGAGGCAAACATTTGCTAAAGAGAAACGGGACAAAAAATCTCGTCTAGATGGGGGTCATTGTCCCAGACGCTGAGGTACAATACTTGTTACAGGAATATTTAGACGTTCGGAATTATACAGCCTAAACAGTAAATAATACATTAAATATCATTAATAAAGCGATTTTCATTTTTTGTTGCGCAATATAGTCTGTAATTGAATAGAAATGGTAATGTGGCAGACCTATTCATTGTACCTTTCATTGTACTCGTATGAAGGTTACGTATAGAACTCTCAAGCATTCTGCGAAATCATTGTCTTCCAAAGTAAGAACATGCTTCAAAGCAGTTAAGAGGTGGCCGAATCAGACACGCCATAGTACATTGAGTGGATCAGAGTTCTGTGGAATTTGTATTCGTGAGAACAATTCAAATACTGGCTGGTCGCGCAGGTACTGTCGCAAAGCGGCCGGCATATTGACAAACAAGACTTCCTGTCGGCACAACGGATACCAGTGAAACTTACATAATTCGCCGCAGTTGAGACGCTTAATATTGACCATCTTTTGTTACTTCATGAACGTAAATCTTCGTGGAAGACCTTCGTGTAAATTCTTTGAGATCGTCAGGAAGATGCAGAAGAAATTAATGGAAAATGGATGCTTATAATTTCTGAAAAACACAAACCTAACTTCACTAATGCTTAGAGTGAAGTCTGCTTTACAAACGTGGCATCTTTCAGAATCATATCAATTTAAAAGGATTGTTGAAGGCGAATACTTTGCAATGGAATGAGGTGTGCCCACTGCCGTTCAGCAAAATCGGTCAGTCGATCTTTTCTTCAGCAAATTCATTTAGTGTTTAATTCTTTTATGTACATTCCATTTGAGGTTTGACTAAATTGGGGGACCTAGAAGTTTTTTTTCCTTAACATCAGCCAATTGCATATTAATTTTCAATGGAGCATGCGATTGCAGATTTGAAATACAAAACACATTGAAATAGTTTTTCCTTAGTTAACTAATAATTTATTACACAACCAATTTGAAACTTCTGTAATCTTACTATTTGTCTTCTTTTTGCAAAGAACATTCGTGTCATCGGCAAACACTTGTTATTGCATATTTTAATAGACGAGGGCATATCATTTACGTACAGCAAAAAGAGGATATGACCCAAGACTGAACCTTGTAGGACCACATGCTCAACTGGCAAAGAATTGGCAAGATGAGTAAATAATGTCCTGTCGTGCCAGAACGGTATCAATTCTCTTGAGATAAATATTTAAGGTAAGAGGTTATCCAATCTAGAAAAATACTACGAATTCTATACGAAGGTAATTTTGAGAGCAAGATGTTATGGTCAATAACGTCAAAAGCTTTCGAAAGATCTAAAAATATTCCAATGGTTTCTTCAATTTGGTCCATTGACGAAGCAGTCTTTAAGAAAAATATTGCAGTCTCCGAAGATTTGTTTTTGTTATCAACAGCTATATAACCTGTATAATTTTCTATATAACCTCTCTAATTACTTCCTGTAGCTAGTGACTATTAAATTTGGTGCAGAGATTCTCATTAGAATTTCCATCTTTTATCTTATTTTCGTGCAGCCTTATACGTTAAAATCCCATTTATTATTGGTGTTTTAATCTCGATAGTTCAGATATAAATTAAAATGAACGGAACCAACTTTTTCATTAAAACATTTTAAATTTAATTCTTTCCTGTATAGTTTCCTTCTTAGGCATTACTGCTTAAAACGCTAAAGCATACTTCCTCTTTAGTTGCATTGGAAAATAATTTAATTACCTTAGGGTTCTGTAGATAGCCGGGGACTCGCTAAGAAAAATGTTCACCTGTAAGAAGTTTTAAGAGTATTTTCTTAAACATTTTGTGCATTTAAAGAAAAACATTCAAAAGGAAAATATTTAAAAGCAATTTTATATTACTTGTAAGAAAATGATTAAATTGAAATTGTTGAAATCCAAGTATTTCAATAATTCAACCTTGTATATATATTCAAATATCCAATGCATTGGATATTTAACATATCTTTACTTGTTCATAATATTCGTTGTATAATGCATTTGAGTTCCGTTGGGTATTACAAATGTATGAAGATGTATACGGAAACCTTTTCCATTTTCGCAAGTTTCTTCTGATGAATTACAGTACTTCATACTGTCATTCTTTTATATTGGAACATTATTTAATCTACCTATTGCAACATTAATTAAAATTACATCTGCTAGTCATTTCAACTGTTAGTTTCTAGTAAGTCTAACTGCTACGACACGATAGCGAGATCTCAAAATACACCTTATTTTAAAGTAACCGTATATCGTGTATCTTGGTATTAAGATTTTTGCTTCCCGTTCCTGCTAGAACTCGTTAGGGCAAACTTGGTCCATTGTTACATCATCGTCTGACAACTGATCTTCCGCGTCCATTTGACCGATGAGATAATACGCTGTTATTCAATCCTAGTACGGAGAGAGCTCTATGCCAGAAAGAAATTTGCAGGAGTAAACAGACTGCGGTTAAGGAAACGAAGATTTGATGCTGGATAATAGTGATGTAATGGGCAATGCGTTGAAGTGGTCATTAAATATTTCACATCACCACAGGACATTGCGTGGTATCGTGCTAGGAAATGTTCTACATTCCTCATGGAGTTGCCTTCTTCCACAGTAAATACATTGAATCTAGACTTCATGTACATTGTCGCTGAAACTAAAGTTTTCGCAGGATATTTTTTAAAATCACTTGTACCTTGGGTAATAAAGTTCTGCTGCATCCTTAGAAGACCACAATCAGAAAGGCATAGAAGACGGTCATTTTGTGCTCGATTTTGAATTTATAAATATTTTTCGTAAGTATGCAAAGAAACCCCTATTCAATTATGCGTATTCCTGTTTATCATGATTTTTATTCATTTGGAAAAACAATCTTTTTCTTAGGTCTTATCTCTTAACGTCGCCGAACTAAAGAAGGAAACGAAGCATTACAAAACGTGATGTGGTAATTGGAAAGTTAAAAAAAATTGAAGATGCTAACAAACTGTTCGTTAATGAAGTATTTTGGCGTAATAACTCTTCGTAAATTGTGCTGCACCAACCAAAGTGGATTTAATTTAAATTGGAGAGCAGTGGCCGATGCCACGTCGCAAACTTCGAAAGAGGACTGAGCATCCGCCCACCCCTACTTCCGTTATTTATTTTAGTCAAAACGGTAAAAAAAAATTGACGTATAGGGGAGAAAATCAGCGCACGCTTTCTTGAATTTCAGAATCCCTTCTCAACAATTCAATTATTAATAGTTGAAAGATGAAAAACGCTAATAATATAATAATAAATGATATTAATAAAATTTAAAGACGATTAACATTTCAAAAACCATATTTTCGTTCCCGAGTTTCGTTCCTTAGTAATTAGTAATTGTTTTACAGATCCAATCTGCCATTATCTTAGCATTGAAGATACTCATGAAAATATTAATGTATTATTTATTGGTTAAAACGTAGAATTGTTGCGTGTGTATTTTAATATTCTATTTAATTTTTTTGTTACTGTTGAAAATATAAATTTGAAGTGTAAGTTATTATTTTCACTAAAAAATTCTGGAAGGTCTGTGAATGTAGTGTCTTAGCACAGTCATTATAAACTTGTCAACGCATTTACTTCTTGTTCTGATGAAACCATTGCAAATAAAAATACTAAAATAAAAAAAACTTCACGTTGGTCATGATTTTCTCGGAAAAGGGATCCATTCCTTCTCGTTGCGAACGTTTAAGGCATCATCTGGCTTGATGAAGGGATCGTTTGGCATGAGCTCTGTTACTCGAGGTCGTAGGGAGCCGGCAGTGGTGCTCTGTGGACAGAGGTCACGTGTTCTTAAGCCCGTGCGGTGCCTCGTGGTCTTAAAGCGATGATGCGCAAGGAAACTGGCTCTCTGGAGGGACTTGGGCGCTCAGTTCAGAGGTCGCGAGAGAAGGATGATCAGAAAAATTAAAACAATTTGAGGAATGCTTCTCATAATATTTATAGGGGTTCCCAATGGGGTCGGTATCGACCCTTTTCCCCGGGAGTCGATGATATTATAAAGGGGGTCGATGATGATTAAGGGGTCGATATCCAAATATAACCTAAGACTGCTTGCTGCCATGGAGATCTATTGACTACAAAACTATACGAATATTATTTTTACTTATAAAAATCTACAAGACGTGTAATAAAGAAATAACTAATTCGTGGATCTTTGATAATTTCACATCATTCGTTAATAAAATATAAATTTAGTGCAATTATAACCCGTGATTTAATTTTTGAAAATTTGTTTACATTGGCTTAAAAATAGTAATAGCGAAAATAAATCTCTTCATTTTACCAAACCTTGTTCATGTTAGTCTAATAGTTATATTAAAGTGTATGTGCAGTTATTTCTATTATGACATTGTAAGCTATAGATCTCAGTGAATTATTTATATAATTTTCTGAAAAAATTAAATTAGCATAGTAAATAATTGCAAGAACGTAAGAGAAACAGATTATATACTGATTAGTAGTACAGCGTTTCAAAGAATACTGGGACTTAACAATTACATGGTAATTTTTTTTCTTTAAATCTTTCAATAAGGTGTCACTTACCCCATACAAGCCTATTATGTACCGTGCCGAGTGACGTCATTGTAGGAATAAAACTGGAAAATATTTTTTATTAATTAACGAAACGTTAATTATTGTATAGAGTAGTATATAGAGGAGGTTAATTGCATTAGTGGTATGTCCAAGTAAACGACCGACAATAGAAGCAGATTTTCTTATATTATCACGAATGCACTTGTACTCCTTTGTACATCTGCTACATTCACTATTTTTTAGTTTCCATTTAAGAATAATTTAAATTTTGCGAAATACAAACACATCTTTATAATTCCGAGGCATGTTTCATGACTTTATCTTGATTCTGAAAAAGATATATTTTAGTGGATTTTTTGTGTTCACGAAATATTTACAAATGAAATGAACACATTGCGGATAAAATATTAGAAGCTGACGAAGTCATCAAAACATTACTTCACATGAAAAGTAAAGTGAAGATAGGTATGAGAGAATACAAAATGTATAAATATTGAGTGGAAAAAACTAAGTCACTTCTGACAAGTTTTGCTGTAGCGAACTTTTTAGAACTGGTAAACACAACTGACGTTTTTTAAATTTTTCACATTCGTAATCCTGAGACCAAATGTTTACACGTAAAACCTGTAATTTATTCCCTTTAAATATACGTATTTTCTGTTGTTACACAAGTCGGCTACCTTAACGTTTACTTCCCAAATGTAGTTTTATTCATTCGTTGTATACATGTAGTTGTAGGTACATAATGTGACGCAAATTGTTAGTTTCATGGCGACTGCAAATACTTTGGCTACAGTTGTTATAGTTTCTTAATTAAACGATTTCCCCCCTTTTCTGAATTGATTGGTAGGTGTATACTTCATTGGACGGTGGGATTTTAATTGCACGCGTGCTATTAACATAGAGATAATCAACGATTTTTAATGGAATTAATGAGCTTATTTAGTTAACCAAATGGAAAAAAATATTGATTTCAATTAATTGGTACATTTTTACGATAATTTCATTTTTTGTTCTATTAATATTTAATTATTTCAAATTACGATGGAAACGGAGGGCAAGCGCGTAATTAACATTAAAATTCATCACGTAGATATGTAGTGTGATCTTCAATTAAAAGAAAAAATGTTAACACGCATATTAAACATTTTCGTTCTTAAGTCTTTTATAAGACTGTTGTTATATATGAATACTGGGTAAAAGAAATATTTCAATTCACCTAAGTTAGTGCGTAGACTTAATATTCAAAACTACGATGGAAATGTTCGATTGGGAGTAATTTAAAAGTTTTCTAAAAAAATTCTCATTGGCGGATCGTATTAGTTTAAGCGCGTTTGTAATACTGTAATTTTCGTTACGCATATAATGTATTATGCACATGTTTATTTGTATCAATACATTATTCGTTATTCATTATGCAAGCAGATTCGAGAGGGTAATCTAGGAGCACTCTGGGAGTACTGCAGGGTTGGGGGTTAACTCGTTGATCAGTGGCGGTCGGTACGGAATTCTATTGCTGGTGCCAGTTAGTAATACATCGATAACAAAAGTTAGGTTATCGATTATCAATGTTCAAAATGAAAACCTCGATGTTAATAAAGCATCGATCAAAAACCACCCATGATTTTAAACATCGATGTGATGTTTTAAAAGTGGTTTAGTAATCTCTAAAATAAAATTCACGGGCAACAAAATTTAATTTTTCAGTGACCGTGTTTATTAATTTATAGTGAAGATTAAACTGAAAACAAACTAAAAACAAGAGCAAATAAAAATTCTCAGCCTGAAAGCCTGAGCGCCCGTAGTAATCTCAAGAGGTTACAGCTTCCTGAGATCTCCTTATGCCCACGGCATACCCCGCCTCTCATGTGCGAAACACCAGAGCGTCGGGGTCATCGTGAGCGAAATCTAATAGATGTAGATATCATAGTCCAATCGATGTAGATAGTGCTATTGGCGTACTCTGTGGAGCAGAACGTGAACTGTGCCACTTTTCCTTGGCACCGTGTGATACAGTAAGAAACGCATAGAAACCAATTTAGCGTTCTTTATTCAGAGTTAAATGGGAAGACATGGCGCCAATCCGTAGATAGCTGAGAGGTTCATTAGGAAGTCGACAAATAGCATTACGCCCCGTGCGTTCGAAGAGAATATTGATAGAGCATCGAATGACTACGCGCTCGTTGAAATGAATTACTATAAAGAAAAAAATTGAAGAAATTATATTGTATACACACATTTGTGGTGAAAAATTTATTTTCCTTTTTTGTTTGTGGTTCCGTGTCACACTGGCACTACCCTACAAGCCGCCACTGTCGTTGATGCTACTTAGCCGCTTCAGTGGGTTGAGCGTCGCCAAACCGTAGGCTGCCGGCGGAAAGCTCGAGGGGCGCACAGCTTCATTGTCTTCTTTAAAAAATCTGACCAGGGTAGGAAATAGTCCGTTTACTCCGCGAAACAGACAAGATTTCAGAGAGCAAACATCATGTAAAATCTGTAAATTGGTCGCAGGAAACGCGTTGCTAGAGATTCACAAAAATATATTTATTAAAATACAATACTTATGATAAGTGATGTGACCTTTTATTTCGAGATTAGAAAATGTTGCAACGCAAGGCTGATACGCCGAGACGAGGAATCATTCGAGAGAAAAAATATACAGCTTTACTAGTTTCAAGTTTATTTTAATTAAAATATATAAGTTACTTAATATAAGAGGATTGTCCTGAGAATGAACCAAAGTGACAGCTAGTGCTGGCAACAGAATTGAAGGTTCTGTGGTCATTGTATCCTTGAGCCCATTAGACTCCCTTCCTGCATTCGTTTGTTTGCAGTTGGCTAACTTGTAATGGCGCTTCCTTTTGTGATGTCCTCGTCCGACAAAAATATAGTGCGCCGCGAGAAATAATTGAAATTCGGAAGTGCAGTGTCATGTGCTCATATGCAAATATTATATTCTTTTATAAACATTACATTGAATTTAGTTTGTGTGATATATATTATTTTAATTTTAAAACAGAGACTTGAAGGTGAGATGCGTACTGGTGCACGCGTTTCCGGCTATTGTGCTCATGTGTGTCGAGCTGTGATTGAAAGCTTTCTATTTACATTCGTGGCAGTTTTCTTTTACTGATTGTGAGAGCATGTTATGAGATTTTCCACATCCATAAATAAATTTAAATATTTCCCGGACTCACGTACGTGCATATACCTAAGCGAAACTCTTGGAATTCTGCATAGGGAGGCTTTCACAGGAGCCATAAACACTTAACGAAGGGGCGTGGCTGAACAGCTGTCGCGGCGGAAAGATACTTCTCTGAATTACATGTAATGTTCGCTTGTTTACCGAACTGTCACTTGGCCCGTTTTTAAGAAAATCCTTCTATAATGTGACGACCAGTAGTACCTGATGGGGTTAAGATTGTTTTCTTTATTGCATTCACATATTTATCCGAACAATTGAGCATAGTCTCGCTTTTAGCACTAGTACTAGAAACTGAACTTGCTTGTCCTGAAAGAACCGTTTTCACTAGTTGCTGTCTAAAAAGGCTAATTCGGTTTGCGTTGAAATCTAACAAATTTCTATAGTTAATCGTTCACAATTTTCCTAAATTGTTTACTTTCTCCGTGGTGGTGTGAGCGCTACCTGTCCTGATGATCGTTCTTTGCTGCATTAATGTGCTCCGTCTCATTAAGGATTTGAGACCTATTGGCCGTTCGCCACGTTTATTTTGTGAACCGATTTGTCTGAAGTTTGTAAATAAACTTTTTAAGTCAGTGGACACTAGTTTTCAATCAGTTTGGGTACAAATTAAATTGTAATTGCTTTTGAAACCAATTCGTACACTCAGTGATAATTACGGAAACTAGCAATTACGTATATTGCATAAGATGTAAGTTGCAAGGCTTTTTCACGAAACAGGTTAGTTTCCGCATTTGGTGTTCTGCCGGTTCCTCATTTCTGCTCTCAGATAAAATAGTCAGTTTTTGCACGATTATGCTAACTGACGGCCTTTCTCTAGCCATTGTTTTTTCACTACGTTCTCACTAAGATTGTTAGAGCCGGCAAATTCAATCCAATGGAGACTTGATCTACTCTTTAATTTCCAGAAATTTCATCTTTCCGGATATTTCTTGGGAAAGATTTAACAAACGCATCGCATACAGACCTGCTTACGTGGCTCAGGGCACCAATTGATGTCACTGCATCGTATCTGACCGGAAGGTCGTAAGATTCGAGAGTCCCCGACGTTTGCGGGATTTTCGATACTTGCTAGATAGCTATATCGACTTCAGCAGCTGTCTGGAGAATTATATCTGCCGACAGCTCTGATCTGTAGTTTTCCGGGGATTCTCCGATCAACACCAGGCGAACACGGGCGCAGTGCCCTTACAAACAGGCCATGGTCCGCGCGATCTTTCCTTTCTCTTCCTATCCTCACCCGTTTTTCTCTCGCACGCATGCGCATACACGCACTAAACTATATCAAATGCCGGGAGACCAGCCTGTGGCTTACAGCTTATTCAGACTGACAAGGTTCCCTGCTGGTGGAGATACCTTTTAGGGGGAAACTCTTAAAGCCGACGGGTAGGACCACACAGAATTTCGCCATCGGAGAAAGATCACTGCAATCGCCCGCGATAAAGCATACACTACACTTACGGAACAAGTAACCTTATCAGTTGATACGTCCGCAATCAACCAATCTTCATATAGCAAGGCTAGTTCGTACAGTTATAAAGTTGGAAGCCCTAGACTGAACGCGTTGGGCTCGCCGGAACAAATCCGTCGCCACAGGCACGGAAGCGGACGGTGGTTTCACAGCTCTGCACAGTGCGCAGCAATAGCGGACAAAGAAATAGTACAGTAGGTTTTAGTCTAAATATTTCTAGAAAAAGCATTTTTAAACTATCTTAGATTCAAAATTTTTCAGAAAATTGTAAAAACACATTACTAAAAAATGATGCGTTAATATGGTAAGTTAAAAACGAGTAGTTAAGAATGAATTGAAAAAAAGATCAGAATTATTGTTAGAGGTGCACTTCAGTTCCCTTCCCTTTTTAAAATCTTTTCTGGCTAGATACTTTTTGTAAGTTCTACACTTGAATAATTAAAGTTGAATGTTTTTTTTTTCTTTAAACGTGACTTAATTTAAAAACGTTAATAAATGTTCCCTTAGAATAACAACGAATTTTCTCGGCCTTATTCCCAGTTTCCTCTTAAGGTTTACTAACATCTGCTTCCCCGTTTTTGGAAGGTGCACAAAAATCTGCTCGCACAGGATGACGTAGGCACCGAATTGATCTGAAGTTATTCGCATACCCCTTCACCAGGTTTCCCCGCTCTGGACATGATTACTGACATGATGTATGACAGAAATATAAGTTTCAAAACTACTTTTACATCAGAGTTTTTGCACTTGGGAATAAAAGTAGTTTTGAAACTTATATTTCTGGCATTTATAGAGCATTCATCAAGAAAATATTTTAATTACCATAAATTACTTTCACTAAACTCCATCAACTCGTGAAGTTTCTATATGGTAATACTTCACAGGGTTGCATAATACTGCATTACCATGGCTTATGATAGAATAGTGAATGTACTAGAATGTTTTTATTCTGGTAAGAAATGGTGTGGAGTTTACATTTGCATCGTAGAAATGGATTTGAGGCGTTGTTTTGTCGTACGGTTTTATTTTATCAGGAAGCTTTGAAGAAAGAATTTCATCAGAAAGCTCTGAAGATGACCGCAATGCGACCAAAAGTTTTCTGATGAAATAAAACCGTACGACAAAACAACCCCTCACATCCATTTCTACAATGTTTTTATTCGTATACAATCCTGTCCGCGGACAAGATTTTTCCTTCATCAATTTTCTCCCCGAACAGACAGATTTGTCTTCTACACTACCTCACGTACCGGGAGCTTCACTTACCCCAACGGGGGCGATGCCCTTCTAGCTGAGGCACCCTGGGGGAAAATTCGGAAAGTTGGCATTTCGCGGAGGAAAACACTGTCATCTCTCAAGATCCTCGTACATCGAGAATAACAGGTCCCTGTTGACGCATTGCAAATCTCAAAATCGGAATGTTTAGATATTTGAAGGCCATTAAGAGCGTAATACAAAAAACCTTAAATTTAATGTGCAATATTTAGTAATAGCAAATTATTCAGTACACTCAAAGTTTTATTACATTCTTAAATTTTACTATAGAGTACGAAAACGTATATAGTCAACTTTTAGGGCGATTGTTTCAGATTAATGCTAAAATGGCATCCTTTCCGTTCTCAAATTGCTTTGGACATATTTCTTATGAAGTTATGTTTTGAGATTGATCGTTCAGCCTTTGCTAGTTTCACAGGAACTGTTGACTATATAATGCAGGTTATGTATTAATCAGAAACGTGCAAATGTGAACTGTGATAATTCATTAAGGATTCTGCTACTACTATGGAAAAAATATATATTTTTTTTCAATTAGTTACCCATTTTCTCGTTTTGGAAACTAAAAATGATTAACAAAGATTTTTTTTTGATTTGATTATAATAGAACCTCAATTTCTCTTCATTTGAGTCCGGTCTACTGCAGTTGTAGTAGAGTTTAGAGGATACATTGTTAAACACAATTTGGAGAGGAAGAAGTTATTTTTCAAATTCTAAAAGAAATTGGGAATAAAAAGTTTCACAAAGGGGTTTGAGAAGCGCTTCAAAGAAGCTGGCAGTGGGACACATTAAATTCGTTTGTGAAAGAATAGTCCTGGGATTGGGAATCCCAACGTGAAAGTGTCGTTGAATTTTAAAGTGTTGCGTTCTCTGAAATTTGGGACATCTCCAAAGCAGCAGTTACGATTTGAGTATTGGTTTGAGAGTGGAGGCAATCAGCACTGTGGTGCTGACGTACTCAAACGTTGAATCTGGTTAAATAATTGAATATTATTTTGGGTACTAGATTTTTCACTTCAAATTGGCTTCATATATTCTATTATGTAGTATTCTAAAAAATCCAAAGTTTACAGATTCTATCATATAGAGGGGATTGAGATTCATTGCGTTAAGTCAGATTGCATTGATGAAACTTTAAACCTTTACGGATAGCTACAAAATGAATTGGATATATCAGAAAACCATTGTATATGGTTCCCTCAAAATACGTCAATTGATGTCGTAAGATTCCAAAAATGGTTTGTGGCCTCGGCGCAGCCCGAAGCAAGTTGAAAGTGCTATTAGCGAATGAAAAGGCCACAGGCCTCGAGTCGCCAATTTCGTAAGGGAGAAGCTCCCCTATCGCAACGCCTCGAGTCGTGGAAGTACAATGAGCAATAAATATCCGTTCTCTCTAGGCAGAGGACCACACCTATGACCTACAGAAACGGCCGCATTTGATAAATTAACCCAGGTAGTCAAAGTAGCCCTAAGGGAGACCTCGGCGAAAGAGCTCGCAAGACGGGTTGCCACTGATTCTGCCGACCGAAATTATCCAACTTTGCCAGTTTTAAACCTCTTTCTGGGACAATACACAGCAGAAATTTCAAATGAATGTGCATAAAATACTACATAATTTTTGTATAAAAACTAACTTTACGTTAGAAATGGAAATACTTAACTTCTTTTAGCACCAAGTCTTTAGCCAAATAATAATTTGGGTATTTACAATAAAGTTACGAAAAGAAGTCATTTTGAAGTAAACCGTGCATTTTTTCTTTGCATCTGAATAAGAGAATTGGTCCTAGATTTCCTTATGTTTATTTGCTTAATACTCATTTGCGGCCTTATATGGGGTCATCTTCAGTTTGTTTATAATTGGATACAAAATTAAAGAAATAATTTTTCAAGATTTTTCAAAGATCTCCAACTTCTCAAAAAATAAAATGTTAAACTATGCCATTCTTTTAGTTCCCATCCCAAATTCAGGCCAGATCTACCAACAGTAAGCTTTGGAACCTTAATAAGACAGTCCACCAAAAAATTATACAATGGTTCGATCGTACCTGTTCGCACATAAATACGAGTATATTATCAGTTTTTAAAATATTCCATACTTTTCAGTAAGTCTTAACTTCGGCAAAAATGAGATTTAAAACATTTAAAATTATAATAAAATTTTCAAAAAAGGCAATAACTTGAATGTCGTTGGAACTAAGTTTTTCTACGAAGATAATGGACTCTCAATTTGTCAATTTTCTTTTGTAATTTGTTATGTATTATCGACTCGGCCAACATTGAAATCCCCTAACGTAGGCTAGTCTTAAATAAAACTGGAATTTTATTTTAAACTATCATTACTTTTGATTGATTTTTTCGTGTTTCCGGGCGCGTCAACTGCTATGGTCATTAGTCCCGTTAGTGTAGTGCATGCTTTTTCTCGGGAGATGGCGGTGATCTTCCCCCGCCGGATGGCGAGATCCGGCGCCGACCTACCGTCGGCTAGTGGGGTTTCCCCCTAACCAGAACTCTCCCACCAGCGGGGCACCGCCCCAGCCGGGACAAGCTCTAAGCTCCCGACCGGTCTCCCGGGATATATGGTAGTGTAGCGCATGTTAGTGTAAGTGTGTGTGTAAGGGGAGAGGATAGGACAAGGACAAGGAAGAGGAAGGAAATCTCGCGCGCGGTCCGTGGCCCGTTTGGTAGGGTACTGCTCCGGCATTCGTCTGGTGTTGATCGGAGAAACCACGGAAAACTACCGATCAGAGCAGCCGCCCGCTAGAATTCCCCTCCAGATAGCGACTGAATTCGACGTAGCTGGAAAGCTAGTGTCATTACTTTTGATATATGGTTCATTAAGCATGAATTAAAATTACTTAATTAGTAGGTTTCAGGCTTGTTTCACGGCGCTTGTTTTCATTTGATAACTTGCGAGGCTAATTTTGTGATCGCAAGATGGAGTGTTCGCTCGTGGAATGTTTTACTTCTCAACCAGAGTAGTAGCACTCGATGCAATTGCTGTGATGCCTCATGGAAGCAGCAAAACTTTATCGAGTGGGATTTCGTAATACTCGGTTAAAATGGTTGAAATAAGATTGCTTGTAACTTCGTAATCTAAAATTCTGAAAAGGGTGAAGCAAATTTTTTGGTTCGGCGTTCTTGGTAACATGGTACATTTCATGGAGAAAGTAATCATTGAATGTTTCTTGCAAGTCTTTCTTTCTGTTCCTTGACAAATGGGTGATAGAAGATAAAGAATTGAAAAAAATTATATATATAGCCTGAACTGTAATGCTGAGAATTTCTTTTACCGGGTATATAATTTACTGTTTGCTGTAACACAGCAAATGTGCAGTAAATTTACTCGTTTTTTATTTGGGCATCGAGGCGAAGTAAGGCTACTGAATTTGATCCGGTCTTGAATATAAAATGAAATGAATGTATAAAACAGTGTACCTCGACTGGGTCTTCCAGGCCACACTATTATGCGATTGCGCACTGTCAGCGATGCTATATCGAGAATATGGGAACAGAATGTGGATGAAAATATCGCGCGCGGAATGACAGGGAAGAGCTTCTGATCACTCAAGCCCGACTCTTGAAACCTTTGACATTGAACGGCTTTTGCAAAATACTCCCCGTTGTCTAGAATGAAATCTACAAACTCTCGCTTCAAAGCTGACTTGCAATTCTATTGTTTCTCATTTGTTAGGGAACATTTATTTATGAAAAGTTAACCCATTAATGCATACTTTTTAATTTTAAAAATAACATTAAAGATTTTAATTAAAGACACATAGACATTCTAAACGAAACATATTCGTTCCTGAATGCTAGATGTCGATTTCGTCGAACCACTAGAGCGTTGTACGCTTTTGGCCAAGGTGTCTTAATGACCTACGTTCGTTCGAAACCTCTAAAACGGTGCTTATCTGCCATGTGCCGGTGTTTGGCGGAGGGTGAGGCCGGGTAAAGTAAACGATGGATGGTCCGTGTTGACAGGGCATATGCAGCTAATGTCTAACGGTTTTGCTTTTTCTCTTGAAGAAAATGCTCTTACAACCAGCTGTTGGCGCTTTACAGCACTCTAGTAGTACAAAGCGAGTCAAAAATGACTTCACAACTTTGAAGGCATGTGAAAGTTTGAGATGAGTTGTAGAGGTCATTTTGTGGCGAGAGGTCTCAAATTTATCGAAGTCTCATTTTGGTTCGATAGGACGATATTCCATACAGCAAACATTCCATCGGAAATTTATTCCCACACTCCTACCAGCAAATTGGGCGTAACCCGTGCAACGAAGGCGTAGATTAGATTTTTCACGTCTTTTAAATTGGCTGGTATGGGCGGAACATGTACTTGATCTTTAATGAAACCCCAGGGAAAGGAATTTGTGTCAAATAAGGATAACGAGATAGCCTAGCCATGCAATAGGCCCTGCACAACTAATCCACCGACCTGGGAAATGATTATCATTAAACACTCTTAATTTCTATGAAGAAATGTGGTGCACCAGCTTTCTGAAGGTAAAGCGGCAAATCATATTCATCTTCACCCAACTGTGAAATTAGGAAATTTTCAATCACATCTAGAAAAGATACTATTGAAATTTTTCATTTCTCACGCGGGAATCCTGGTCGACCTGTCATGTCGAAGAGAATTACCGGTTTCTTCAAACCAAAGCACACAGCACACTCCCTTCACACCAGAGAAGTAGCCAATTTAACAATGCATCACGCTGGAGTTTGTAGTGGCCGCAACTGGTAATGCGGCACTACTCGAGTCAAACTCGAGGACTCTCACCTTAGGACACGTGAGATGTTTCATCTCAATAAGCCCCCACACGCCCTCAGTTGCCAAGTTTTTTTTCTGACCCGCCGTGTAGAATTTAGCAACATAACAATGGATTAACACTAAGTTGCAAAAACGTGCTATCAGAGCGACTCGCGGTTAAAATAGCTCGCGGTTACGGACGCGACAATGGGTGAGGCCAATCAAAAATTTTGGCGTTATGGGTTTAGATAGATTATTAGCAATTTCCAGCGCGTCTACTACTAGGGTCATTAACCCATAAGTGTGGTGCAGATTTTCGCTCGGGACGTAGCTGTGCTCTTCCTTTGCTGGATTGCGAGATCGGCGCCGACCTGCTGTCAGCTAGCAAGGTTTTCCATAACCAGATATCTCCCATCAGTGGGGCACCGCTCGAGTCGGGACGAGCCCTGAGCTCCAGACCGGTCTCCCGACATGTGTGGTAGTGTAAGAGAAATTGTAACGGTGTTAAAGTTAGGGGGAGGACTAGGAAGGAAAGATCGCGCACAATCAGTTTGTTAGGATACTGCTCCGGCATTAGCCTGGTATTGATCGGAGAAACCACAGAAAACTACCGATCCTACCGATCACTGGCATTTTATTTTATTTTATTTTACGTAAAAAAAAGTTAAAACTACGCATGACGTGCTATGAGGAGAAGTGAATTGTGCATATTTTCAAAATTCTGTGATCCATACACTGAGTCATATACTACTTGAATTTTTGAAGAAGAAAAAAAGAAACCACCGCTCCATGTAATAAAATCTTTTTTCAAGGATAAATAAGCAATAAATTTTGGGCTCTTATCCATGATGTCCTTCGTCAAGGAATAATACTTCCTGCCGCGACATGGAAACGATAATTCGAATAACTATATTTCCCACTGAATTCTAGAAAATGTGCACAGATAATGAAGTTACATTTACGTCCAGACGCAAAACAAGGGCTATCCCAGCATTTGATCAATAGATCAGGGTAACTGGACGAAAAACCTGATCGAGATGGGTCATTGATCCAGAAGCTGCGATACAATACTTGTTACATACTGTTTAGAATTATAAAGTCCAATGGTAAATAATACATTAAATATCACAGTTAAAATTAGTGTTACTTAAAAACATAGACTGAACTCGACCTAGCGGTCAAGGTAGTTTCGAAAATTCGACTACCATTGGGATCGAACCTAGGACCTCCCGGACAGATACACTGCTGTGACATCAGTTGATGCCCTGAGCCATTGCACCCGGTACTGGTTAATACAAATAATAGACGACGCATTGAAACATTTCGCAAATGTCCTCGCAGCCTCTCTTGGCACGGACCGGTAGCGGTAGCTCAGTGCATCAACTGATGTCACTGCAGCATCTCTGACCGGGAGGTCCTAGGTTCGAGTCCTGACGGCGGCAGGATTTTCGACACTAGCTTTTCCGGTAAGTCGAATTCAGTCGCTGCCTGGAGGAGAATTCTAGCGGCCGGCTGCTCTGATCGGTAGTTTTCGTGGTTTCTCAGATCAACACCAGGCGAATGCCGGAGAAGTACCCTAACAAACGGGCCACGGACCGCGCGCGATCTGTCCTTCTTCCTTGTCCTATCATCTCCTCTTACACACACACACTTACACTAACATGCACTACACCACATATTCCGGGAGACCGGTCGGGAGCTTAGAGCTTGGCCCGCCTGGGGCGGTGCCCCGCTGGTGGGAGAGTCCTGGTTAGGGGGAAACCCCACTAGCCGACGGTAGGTCGGTGCCGGATCTCGCCATCGAGTGGGTAAGATCACCGCCATCTCCCGAGAAAAAACATGCACTACACTGACGGGACTAATGACCAAAGCAGTGGACGCGCTCGGAAACACGAAAAAATCAATCAATCTTTTTGCACGGGGGCTGCTGTTCTCCGCGGACCTCTAGAGTTGCCCAAGCGAACGCACGGGACGGAGTTGCACTCGGGCGCGAGCTGGCAGAGGCCACCCTGGCGCAATGGCCACCGCCCACCGAGCCCCGCCCACCGCCCGCGGCGATCGGTCGCCTCATCGCTCATGCGCCGCACGCCCTCGCGTGGACAGCACGCGGCACGGCACGGCACGGCGGGGCCGGCACGGCGTCGCACGGCGAGGCGCGCACTCGGGCGCGGGCGGCACGGCTTGGGCAAGGGCCACGCCCCCTTCTTCCCCCGCACCCCTCCTCACCCCCCACCCGTGAGGCAACGGCTGCGGGGAGGGCCCTGCGCTGCGCAACTTCCTTGCGCGTAGCTCGAACCGACGACTTCCAAATTGCTCAACTCCCCGTGTTCTTTTGACTTCAATAGGAAACGAGTGAAGAATTCGCTGTGGGAGCGGAGGACGAAAGGCTGGAACGAACGAGGATAGTTCATTGCGTAGTTCGAATATGTTGTTTGAATAATAAATTTATTCTTAAGCATGCTGACACTGTCCGGGAACGAAGTGGTTTGCTGTTACAATACTTGGAAAGTTAATAATTCCAGACGTATTTTGTTCACTTAAATAGCGAAATGCTAATTTTGGTAGCTCGCAAAGTATCTTAGATACTCGTAGCAAAGCGTCAACAGCTCCCAAAGCATTATTTTAGGTTATCGAAGGATCCGAAAAAACTGGTCAGTTGACCAGTAGACACACCCGTCGAAAAACCTGAATGATGGACCGGAAGAGATAAGTCAGGCATAGGCGGACACCTGCAGATTACTACATACAGTATCACGATTAATGTTGCAATAATTAGACACTGCGAATTACTATCATCTGTGTGTCACCTTTCGGAGAATGGTTAGATTTAAACGAAAATTATAGTTCTTTCGATTTTTAAAAACTGGACAAAACTCTATACGATTGACTTAATATACGAAATGTAACAAGTGTCTTGGTTTTATGATTCAACCTTGTTAAATGTATGAAAATATTTAATGAGCGAATAAGAAAACTGTAGAAGACAATACGTTAAAAGTAAGGAGGTTCAAAAACCTAATTTCTGGCAAGTTGCATCTCGCGAAGTACGCAAATATGCTAGCGAACACTCGCTATCACTTCACGCTAGTCCTAAAGTATGGAGAAAAAACTCTTCCTAGTTTTGAAGTTCAGCAATAAATGAAGAGAATCCCATCCACCCGAGACAGCCAAGATGGAAGGGGACTACTAAATTGGTTTTCCATTTTACAAATTCATTAAAATATAGAATTCGGGATAAAACATTTCTAAAAATTTTGATTTTGGAAGAAATATTTCGTAGTGTAAAATAATGATAAAAAATAGTTTCAGAATATTTAGAGTCGTGTCATTTTACATATGTAAGGGAGAATGGACACGATGAAACGAAATATTTTGGCGTTAAGTAAATGTTCAGAAAGTCTTCTCAATTATTTCAAATTATCTCAAAGTAATAAGATGCTAATGGGGAGAAATTTTCTGTATTAATGCACGTTTTTTCGCTGCATTTTCATTTATTAAGATTTAGAAAATCTAAAACAATCATTCAAACAATATAATTTATTTTATTACACTGAAAATACGGCTTGAGCTCAACGGATATAATAGCTGAAAAATCCACCCAAATTCTCCCATTTGAAGATGTCCCCGGGCAAAACGTGTGAATAGAAAAATCCAAAGATGGTAAAATTGTAAAGCAGTCTCGATGCTATGGCTCGAAATGCTGGTGGTGAAAAGTTAGGAAATCGGCGATTCAAAATATTTGAACGTCTCCGACATAAGGGGAGAGACATTTCTAAGCAAATGTACGGACTTCGTGTGGTATTAAGATTTAACACAGCGCTGGGATTGCCAAAGGCGTGGCTTACCCAACATTGGTTTCTTCGATCAGACAGATTTTGTAAGAGCGCCATTGATTTGGCAGCGTCGAGCAGATAAGAAATGCTAACACGTGGAATTTTGAGGTTGTGACATTGACAATAGCCTGGGAAATTGCATGTAATTTGTCTTAACTGTGTAGGAAATTGAATTTTTGGCATAACGTAAGTGCATTTCAGATGTTAATTTTGAAATGTTAAAATATGAAAAAGTAAAATTCTTGCAATTTTAATATGTCCCACGGGTTTTGGATTTCTTATTGGGATTTAACACTGGTTTTACGTACATTGAAACTACTTTTTCTCAACATATTGGTGTAAAACTTCAGGTCAGATGGTTTTGTGGTCGTTGAAGAAATACGTTGGTGAAATAAATGTTATTGCTGACAAAATGTATCTTGCAACGTAATGTAGTACGATCGTTGTGAAGTAGGGCCTGCCTCTTCCTCTCGACGAATTCATAAACATGTGTACTTTCAAATTAAGTTTTAACCCATTAACTGCCATGATCCCAGATTCGGATCGGACTTTTTTCAGTCGCTTGGCATTGTCATATAATTTGAGAATTATTTCTTAAATAGATACAAACATCCTAAACGAAACATTTAAGCAAGTTTTCTTATTCCTGAATGCCAGATGTCGATTTAGCCGTGATCGCTAAGGCATTGTATACTCCTGGCCAGGGTGTTCTTGCTGCCACAGCGCTGTGCTAAATGAATCATTATTATACGAGAAGAGGACTTGGCTCTGTTCGAATCATCTAAAGCGGGGCTTAGCTGCGATGTCTGTGGTTAAGGCAGAGGGAAAGGACGGTGTAAAGCACACTGTGATTGGCCCACACCGAAGTTGACGGGACATGTGCAGCTAGCGTCTGTTTTGATTCTTATAGAAAAAAATGCTCTCATAACCACCGTTGCCAGAACATGTGGCACAAAATTAATTTGGCAGTTATAGGTTGATGCACACAAATTTAATGTTAAGAGGTAACTAAACCAGTCTTAAAACATAAATGTTGGAAACGTAGATGGTTTTTTTAATGTATGTATTTTAATTTTCATGTAATCGTAATCGTTTAATGTATTTTAATTTTGAATATCGGTGTTTGCTAACATCGATGTTTGGTTATCAATGTCGCACCATTAATTACGTGTTCTGCATTAAAAATGTTTCTTCTCACCGCCGCAGCACTGTGCTACATAAGCCATTATTAGACAAGAGGAAACGCTGAGAATTTCTTCTCAGAGCGCTTTAGTTTCCGCGTCACCTAAAAAGTGCAGTTTGAAATCTCGATTAAATAAAATTTCTGAGAACTGATATACAAAAAGTGATTTTTTTCTTTTACGTCAAAAATTTACTATTTAGTAATTGTTAAGAAATGAAAATATAAAGGCTATAGCCGAATAAGGCGGTGAAGTACCCCAAAACCAAATCGATAATCGCGATGCTCATATGAGAAGAGAATTCAAAGGACGTACATTCACAAAAAATCAAGTCTCCTACGGCAATCTGTTGGAGATACGACAAAAGTATTTTGCAAGTTTACTTTTTTCTCAGCATATATTGTATTTATCAGGCTAAAAAAAATTGTAGAGACGGGAAAACATAGTTTAATTTGAAGGTATTTTTGTCAACTAATTTTGATGTCAAATTCATATAAAAAATCAATTTTTGAAATTCATTTTAGACATAACGTTGGAGTACTGTCTCCACCCCCCCTAAAATGGGTCTTATAACATTCTATAACTTTTTTTCATAAATTTAAAAAAAAATGTGAACGGTAGTGAAAAAAAATTAAACATTTCTTCACTTTCAACATGAAATTCGCGCCAAAATATTAAAAACTAGTTTCACCAATGTTTAAACAGTTTATATTAAAAGTACTGAAAGGTATTGCTTACCAGGATGATTTGGAACTTTTTGCTGACAAATGTTTATTTTATGTGGAAAATATATTATCGAAATTTATCAAACCCCCTTTTGTTTTTAGATTTATCTATTGTTTCTAATGTAAATCAAATTACTGTTTTAGGTATATTGATCATTTAAGTTTATAATATAAATCAAATTACTTAGTTGTATATTTATTCGGCATTGACACTCATAGACAATTAATTGTGGTCACTTTCTTCGATTACTGATATCACGCATTTGTTAATAAAGTCTACTCAAAATTTATTTTCAAAATTTATATTTAAAAATACATGTTTAACAATTTTCGTCGAGTAACTAGCGTGTGCCAAATGCGTGTTTAAATGATCGCAGCTATGTGGGAGCAGCATCCGAGGGTGCCACTTCCGTTCCCACGTTGACAATGTTTCCCTCCCGATATTCCAATAAGGGAAAGAGATGGGTGGGCTCCTCCGGTGCATCGATTTTTGGTAGTTCTACACAGCACCAGTTCCAACCATGAATTTCAAAACTTAATTTATTTTCCATATGAATTTGGCGTCAAAATTCGTTCACAACAATACCTTTAAATTGAACTATGTTCCCCGTCTCTACAATTTTCAGCCTGATACGTTATAGATGCGGAGAAAAAATAAAACGTGCAAAAACAAGTTTCTCGTATCTCTGCAACAGATTGCCTTAGGAGGCTTTTATTGTGAATCTACATAATTTCATATTCTTTCATATGAGCATTGTGATTATCGATATGGTTTGGGGCACCTTTTACTGCTTTATTCGGCTATACCCTTTGTTGTAACGACTCGTAAAAGAGAAAATTGATGTGTGTAGCTTCGGTTGCAATGGACGCAATTTTTCGGAGAGACCGGCTCGGGTTCGTGAGAAATGATGCCTGAATGTAGGTAGAGATTTTAAATGATAACTTTTTAGGGTATTTAAACCAAATTGAGTCTTAAAAATATTAGAAGATTGGCGAAACCTTGGCAGAAGGTATTTAAGAATATTAGTCGGAGATTCTAGAATATGGAAGAAGGTATTCACGGAAGCGAAGCAGGCAAGTTTGCCGATTGGTTGCGGTAACCTGATTTCACGAACAATACATTTTGTGTTGGAACTTAGCGTTTTATTTAAAATAGTCTCCAGAGAAGCGAACAGCAGCGATGTTGAGCAAGTGGAAAAACAGCGGCAGCTGCGTTTATTGAAGATGCCATAGAGGGCATCTAAAGGTGCATGAACTGTTGCGGGTCAAAAAGTTCATTAGATACGTCACAGTAATTACACTCGACTCCGGTTATGGTGAATTCTGGGGACGTGCATTTTTGGTTCACCATATTAGAGGTTCATTACATACGATGTCAAAATTAAATTGAATTTCTTCCCAACGATTGCTGAAAATTTAAATGTCTTAATTAGTCCTTAAAAAATCAATTATTTTAAATTCTTTGCTTTTTACTTTTCATTAGTAATTTCTCTAGATACTTCTCCAGAGTTTGTGCACGCTCCATACTCGATTACGTATTGTACGCTGTCTCTTAAGTATTGTAATGCAGTCTTGACATCTTTCAATGCCTCTTGCACTGTTGGAACACCGTCCTACTATTCGAAGGCACTTTTACTTGCCTAATAACATAGCTACTTTCAGTAGCAGGATGGCGCAAGCGACTAATGAAACGGATTGCTTTTACGTGCGATGTTGCCAGGCTGTGGCAGTCGCGTGCTTCCTGTCGCCTACGTAGAACTTAACGCGCTTTGTTCCGCGTAATATCAGGTAACACGAAGCTTGAAACTGAAGCAAGCAATCGCGCGTCGCCGCCACCGCAATATGTAGCCTATGCAGGACAAGGCCTTTGTTCGGCTGTGAAACTGTTACACGAGATCACCAGTCAGATCTCCATTGGCGGTCTGCTACCTTCACCTCAGGGGAAACTTCTTCGATCATGACCTTTTGCCGATGAAAGATTTAAAAGCTGCCTAGTGTTGGAATTTGTGGAACTGAAGTGAAATATTATTTTCCAGGAGGGAATTAATTTCCAGGACGTTACCGGTAGCGGTAGCTCAGTGCATAAACCGATGTTACTGCAGCGCCTCTGACCGGGAGGTCCTAGCTTAGTCCAGACGGCGGCAGGATTTTTCGACACTAGCTTTTCAGCTAGGTCGAATTCAGTCGCTGTCTGGAGGAGAATCATAGCGGCCGGCTGCTCTGATAGGTAGTTTTCCGTGGTTTCTCCGAACACCAGGCGAATGCCGGAGCAGTACTCTACCAAACGGGCCACGGACCGCGCGGTCTCGCGATCTTTCCTTCCTCTTCCTTGTCCTATCCTCTCCTTACACACACACTTACACAAACATGCACTACACTATCACATATTCAGGGAGACCGGTCGGGAGTTTAGAGCTTGTCCCAGCTGGGGCGGTGCCCCGCTGGTGGGAGAGTCCTGGTTAGGGGGGAACCCCACTAGCCGACGGTAGGTCGGTGCCGGATCTCGCCATCGAGCGGGTAAGATCACCGCCATATCCCGAGAAAAAACGTGCACTACACTAACGGGACTAATGACCGAAGCAGTTGACGCGCCCGGAAACCTGAACAAATCAAATCCAGGACAGTCTTTCCTAAGTTCACTGTAGCCAAGGTTCAGGTTCACTCTAACTGAATCTTCTGACGCTGATTTGTAATGTAAGTGAAACGGGACCAGTGTATCGGGTTCACTCTAGCCGAGTGTTCACTCTAACCGAGGTCGACAGCAAATTCAAAAGAAAGTGTGAGAGCATTCCTCCCTTCCCTTCCCAAGAAACCGCCCCTGAATAAAAGTGGTATATGTTCCGTTTCAGAGTGCTTGCCAGTCGCCGCCCCCTGAAGCTGCTTGAGAAACGCCATGGCCCCCGCGGCGCTTCGTCTGGTTCTGGCGCTCGCGGCGCTCTCCTGCGCATGCGCCAGCCCCACCGCCGCCACCGCCACCACCGTGCGTAAGTACCACGCTGCAGTCCAATCCAATGATGCATTACGTTCCGTAGCGAGGCTCGGTTCCTCAGGCCTGCTCTTCCGCCAGGCCAGTGCCGGAGCTAGACAGTTTTAGGCTCAGGGCAATGCTGAAATGCCCCCCCTCTCAAAAAATGTGAAAGTTGTATCAAGAAACTGTTATTGAAAAAACAAATTACGTTTAAGCTAGAAAGTTTTTTGAATTAGATGGTAAATAATGGTTCTAAAAAAAGTACTTAATGATCAAATAAAATTTCCACGGCGAGCTTAAAACCCTAAACGTTTTGTTGCATGTAATGTTTATTAAAATAACTTGTGAGGTTCTGAAATTAATATTTCAGAAACTATTTTAATGTTCGCGCCATTTAATTAATTTCATAGTCCTACCTTAAAACTGTCATTACTATAATTATTTAAGGTAAAAAAATAATTGAATTTTTAAAAAAATATCAGACTACTGTATTGCGACTTAATTAAGATTAAAATTTGAATTTTCTCAAGTTCTAATTTCTTTTCCCTTGACTTTCGGGATCCAGGGCGATCGCCCGGCCTGCCCATACCTAGCACCGGCACTGTGCCTGACCACGCAAATTCCGCTACGCTCCTTTCACCGTCTGTCAGAGAAAGGAGGTATCTCTCGGGCGATGAAATAGGGGTTTTGAATTTTGCTCGGTCTTCTTTTATGCTTGATCTTTTATATGCAGTAAATCTACTTCATCGGACAGCTGGCTTTATTTTTCTTTGGAGGATATAAGATTTTTTCGTCCTTAAAAATAAACTACTTGCTTCTTTTGCATGAAATTGGGAATTTAATTTCTCCAATAGGCAGAGACATCCTAAATTAAACTTAGTTTCGACATTCCTGAATGCTGAATGTCAATTTAGCAGAGATAGCTAATGCATTGTACGCCCCAGGACACTGTGTACTTGCGACTAAAATTGAATGACTTACGTCGTTTTGAATCATCCAAAACTGTGCTTAATTGCCACACGCCTGTTTCGTGTCGGAGGAAACATCCAGAAAGCAAACGGTGGTTGAAGAGACTGCGTTCGCGCGATTAAGCAATCTACGGGTAGTATCGCTCTCTAGCACAATACGTGCTAGATATTGTATTCGTTAAATTTGCAACTAAAAAGGATTTCATTAGTTTTGTGTGCTTTCATACGCGAAACGTATACGTACATTTTTCAGCAGAGACTGCGTAATAAAAACTAGGAAGGTCGTTTTTTGAGATGGCATTCACTGAAGTAGTGGCCCTCTATGACGTCGGAGTACACAGATAAGAATTTTACTTTTGCATTGAAGCAGATAATACGTGGCCCCACCGAGCGTTTAAGTGAAACTTCAAAGAATGATTTACTAGATTCCTTTCCCAACACTTCTTTAAACGCTGTTAGTTTCCGGTGTATATTAATCCGTAACAAAATCTGAAAAGCAAATTCGGGACTGTGGCACTCTTATAACTCCGGCGGCAGACCCTCGAACTAACACGCGAAAAACATCCTTATTTCTGGACTGACGTGTTCGTTGTAAAGAGGGCGTATCCATAACTGACGAATCTCTCCCAACACGAATTTCATTACGCAAGTTATGTAGTAGTGTAAACTGATAAAGGGAAGTGTCGCGTGTCTACACAGCCATCTGGTCATGAACTACAAAGATGATGGTACTACGAGCAGAAAAGAGCCTTAAATGTTAGTGTCTTAAACTTAAGGTCTTTTACTTACTGTAAATGTGCAGTGGATTGTCAGATTTACCTCCGTGTGAATAAGAAATTTGTAAATTCTTTCCTATTATAAAAATATATTATTTCATTCATTGCCTTGAAACCCACCCCACTGCAGAGTGAGGACATTACTACAACAGTTTGTCTTACGTGTTATGGACAGCGACGCATGGATCGGGATCTGAAATGTTGTCAGAAACAGGTTTTATATGAAAGAGTTTGTGATAGAAATTAGTTGACAATCATAAGAACTTGATTTTCGGGACCCATAAGACAAGCTAAACGTTTGCAGACAATACCAACCTGCTAAATCGTACAAACCGGAAGCACTAGAAGAGCCCTTCAAAATGCATGTTGCAGGAGCGCATCAAGAATAAATTTCCGTAAAGTACACGCCCCCTTCAAAGAGGACAAAAATAAGCAGTCGGTGTGCGTGTTGAGACATCACTTACACATAGTATAGTGAACTTCTGTGTAACTGTATTTGTTTTTTTCACACCTGAAAAATATTAAGAGTAGCATATCATCGTAATTTCGCACACGCCCCAAATGTATTTTAAAACTTTCATTCGTGATGGACGTTACATATTTATTAATATCTCTTCAGGCTTTTTCCGTGGCAAAACTCAGGTCATCAGGTCTGCCCTTTCGTCTTTCGCAAGTTCCTCTATACTCCTTTCATAGTCCTGCTGAGAAACGAAGTATCACTCAAGCGACGAATCTGGGCATTTTAAATTTGGCTAGAGGCTTGTTTTAGGCTTGATATTTTACATGCAGTAAATCTACACAAGACGGCCGGCTTTACTTTCCCTCTGAATAAAAGCGTAAAAAGGATTTTTCCGTCCTTAAAAATTCTCCACTTTGTTCGGGTTTGAACCCGCACTTTGGTAGAACGAACAGATACACCAATAGTTATACTACCAAAACATGTTATTACCCGATGTGTGTAATAGGCTGAACATCATTTCACTTCAGAATGGAGTTTTTATTTCCGGAATATTAGAACCTAACCTCGATTGCCCAGCACACTGAGATGCACAATTTCTCAATGTAGATTACTGTGGAGCACATGGGACTCAAATTCACATTGCAAAATCACTTAAGTTTTTACATAACCTGATAAAAGCTGCTGCTCTCAGATCCGTAAAATATAGGCAATTCCATTTTTTTTTCTATGGGAGCTGCCGGACTTCGTTAACTTTCGCAATGGTCTACTACAAACCTTCTTGGTTTCTGAAGCCGCAGTCTCGAGCCGAACACCAGGCTTCCCAGTATATGAAACTTCAGTTTGTGGGATGGCAAGCTAAAATACGCATTAAATCGTACGCTAAAGCACTGGCAATTTAGTTTGTGAGTATCAGAAAAACTATTCTAAGATAATGGAGTTTCTCTGTACATGAACCATCTGATCACATCGGTTATAAACACAAGATATATCGTGTATTAAGATGTTTCTTCGAAGTTTTATGGTTTCTTTCTTAGTTTTCAAAGTTTCTCCTTTGAAGTTTCTACTTAACTTCTTACCAAATGAACTACAAAAATAAAATACCGCACTGCGAACATTCTTCTTAAAATAGCGGGCGGTTTATCTGAATAAAACATATTTACTTCCACTTAATTACATAAACAACCCAGAAACTACAGTCATACATCTAATACTACCGAGAAACCATCAGTCTGTGAGCTCCTGTTAGGGGTCCTCTGTTGCGAAGTTCATGGCGAGGTATGAAATTCTATCACGCCAGAACCGGTCAGTGCTCTTGAAGGTAATGACCAATGAGTCATTGGCTCTCACTTTCCTCACATGCCTTTGCCACACCTTCTCAGCTGTCGCGATGACTGATAAGCTGCAAGAGACTTCCCGATGTGCTCATCTGCCTTCGGAGCGCGTTCGGCCTCGTCATTCACCGTTCGTCACCGAAGAACAAGCGCGCGCACGCACTCCATGCATGCAAACGGCAAGCATTGCAAGGCGCAATATTCCCCCTGAGCATCGGGAGGTTCGTGCAAACAGAGAAGGCCCGCCGAGGAAGCTCAGAGCATCAACTGATGTCACTGCAGTCCCTCAGACTGGGAGGTGCTAGGTTCCAGTCCCGACGGTGTCAGGATTTTCCACACTAGCTTGTCGGCGAGGTCGAATTCAGTCTGGGGGAGAATTCTTGCTGCTCTGTTCGGTAGTTTTCCTTGGTTTCTGCGATCAACATCAGGCTAATTCTGGAGTGGTACCCAAACAAACGGGTCACGAACCGCGCGCGCTCTCTCCTTCCTTTCTCTTATCCTGTCCTCACCCCTAATACACACACTAACATGCACTACACTATCACACATGCCGGGAGACCGAGGGGGTCTTGGAACTTGTCCCAGCTGAGACGGTGCCCCGTTGATGGGAGATACTGGTTCGGGAAAACCCCGCTAGCCGACGGTAGGTCGGCGCCGGATCTCACCATACAGCAGGGGAAGACCACTGCCCCCTCCGGAGCACAAAACACGCACTTCACTTACGGGACTAATGACTATATAAGTTGCCGTGCACGGAATCACTATCAATGTGTAATTGATACAAATTATATTTTTTTCTGTAATATGACAATGTTTAATATTTTAAATGTTGTGTTTATGCATTTTTCTTCCTTAGTGTGCAAAAACATAAATGTTATAACTAAATAATGCGGGCGTTGGACGTAGTCCAACACGCGAGTGCTCGTGCTATGAATGGCCGCGCGAGTGACGGAAATATAATAAAATCTTCAAAATGGGTTTGCAACTAAGTATTTACGCATCTTTCCAAGGTATATTCAATTATAATATAAGCACAGATATATAAGAAAATATATAAATGTTAATGAGAAAAATAAACTCCTTAATAGTTGTGTTGGAGACGGAGTCCAACGCGCGAGTACTGGTGTTACGAATGAACAGATATTACTTCAGTGGCTTTGACCGGTCCTAATATTAGTCCCTGCAGTGGCAGATTTTTCGACTATCCAGATAGCTACGTCGCTGTGAGGGAGAATTATAGTGGCCAAAGTCATGCGAAATCAGTTGTCGGTGTGCCACCGTGCGAGATGACCGTTGCAGGTTTTGAGCAGCGCTCTCGCACAAAGTTCACCGTTCTCCAAGGGAGAAATGGCGAGAATTTTCCAGGGAATTGATGGAAGCTCTTTGGAATAATTATAGTCTCCCATACCGGATAGTCGAGGACGCATAGCAAACAGTGATCGGCAAAACAAGTGGCAGGCAACCCGTGAGTGTGCGGACAGATGTGGCACGTGCGAAGATGTAGCATCTGCATAATCGGGCGTTTAGAACGTGTATGGCTTTCGGAATGTGATGATACTCATATATGCTAAAATGCTTTGGAACATAAAACCCGTATTGTCATTTCATATATCTTAATAAATACGAGAATAAATTGGAGTGTCATTGAATGTTCATGCATTTAGTTAATTCCTTGTCATTTCATGTGCATATTACACATTTTCCATCGGTGCTCATTTCGCAAAAACGTTGTCATGACTTATACCCTTACCCTCGTAAAGGAAGTTTTGTTAAGTCCCAGGATATTAAATTGCACAGAACACCATAGAATAAATTTATTTTTCATAAATTTCGATATTGCAAAAGTTTTACAATTACCAGTTTAAAATTTGATCCAAAAGTTCTTATTCTGTACATTCAGATCTTAGAAACCTTATTTCCGATTCATAGCGAGCAATTGTAGGCAATTAAGTATCCTATTAATAAGATTTTATACTTGATAGTGTTGACATGTGCATGAAGCAATCTAAAACCAGTAACGCCCGAAAACCAAATTCAACCCATCTCGATAATTGTAGACCAATTTTAGGCTAAGTGTTCTATTCCCGAATTGTAACCTCTTCTGAAGTTACCAAAATACTGAGCACTACTAGCGGCGCCCAACTAGAAAATAAGTTTCCGTCTTTGCAAGGCAACGAAAACAAATCCAAAATTGAAGTTGGCTAAAAGCTCTTGGAAAAAACGTTCATCCAATATTGTCCAAAAGTTAGTAATTGCCAAAAGGAACGAGTAACAAACGTTCATATGCTCTAATACAGTACGCGAAAACTCAAAAGCCTCGGAAAATATGAAACCTATACAAAATTAAAGGCTAATTTTAGGCAAAGGAGGAAAATGTTCCAGCCCATATTTTTCAAAAATAGGCCTGTACAAAGAGAAACGGGTAACATAACGTTCTTAAGGGCTAACGTATAAGACAAACCAAAAGCCTGAGAAAATAGGATACCCAATTCAAAATTAAAGGCTAATTAACAATTCTAAAAAACAATATACCGGTCTTCATATTCCAAAATTCACGGTTTTATAAAGTAAAATGAAGTAAATCGTTTATGGGCTATTATGAGTGTACCCGAAAACTGAAATCTCGAGAAAAAATGGTAGCCTACCAAAAGTAACACTAATTCGAGGTTCTGGGCGAAAAAATGTTTAGCCTCTTTATTTTGTCGAGTTCAAGGCAGTACGCAGAAAAACCTTACATAAGTTGTTAGTTTATTAGTTCATTATGAGAGTTAATAGATTTACCGAAAGAATTTCACATTTCCTTTTAGAGCAAACGAGTGTGAAGTTACCGAAGCTAATGGTGAACTTTCTTGTTGGAAGAGTTTTTAATCAAAGATTTGTGGGAAACGCCATAACCAGCAATCGTCTGAAAAGTCATTTCACAAAAAATAGACTATAATTACGATGTGCATTTCGCTTCTATTTGAAGGTGTAATGATTATTTCTTTGCAGTATTTCCCAAAAACATAAATTTATATAGATCTTGGTAAAAAATAAAAACATCCTATACATTTTCAGAAAAAATCAACTTGTGTTCAGAGTAAATTGTGATGGTGCAGTTCCAAAATTTATATACCTCCTTTATTTAATTAGTCTTGGACTAATTTGTACTGAATTTTATGGTAGCATTTGAGGTTTAGAGGTTTTTAAGTTTTAATACATATTAAACCATAAGAACGTGTTTTGCCCGCTTGTGTTTGTACTCCCAGACTTTCAGAAAGAATTGGCTGGAACAGTTTTCCTAGAACCTTCGCTTAGCCTTAAATTTTGGGTGAACTTTCAATGCTGGAAAATTGTATTTTGTAGATGGAAGCTGCTAGCTTTGCAAAAAAGCTATGCCGAAGCTAATATTGCCTACGGTTTAGGGAAATCTAGAAAAAGCATAAAATTCAGAACAGAGCACTTACTATTACGCGAAACAGACGCGCCATCAAATCTCATGCTCACCCCATATTTGAAACGTAAAACTATGAAAAAGGTTTGTACTGAATGTAATGCGCATTAATGACGAGTAATAGGTGCAGTAATTTATTTAGAGCAAGATTTATTTTATTAAGAGGACGGAAAGATCGCGAGCGGTCCGTGGCCAGTTTGTAAGGGTATCGCTTCGGCATTTGCTTCGTGTTGGTACGAGAAACGAAAAGCTATAGATTGGAGCAGCCGATCGCTAGGATTCTTATCCAGACAGTCACTAAATTCGACCTGAGAAGCTTGTTGAAAATCTTTCGTCGTCGGTAGTCGAACACTAGAATCTCCTGCTCAGAGGCACTGCAGTGACGTAAATTGATTACCTGACCTCTTCAGCCGGATATGACTTTTGGTTTGTTCCCACCTTTTCTTCCGTGTTAGTTCCCTGAATTGGTTAAGGCGAGGACGAGCTGCAGATTGCGGCCTTACGAGGAAAATGCGAAACTATTTTTAAACCCTTCTGAGAAAAGTAAAAATAATTTCAGTTTTAGTTAAATTTCACGTGAAGTTGGAAAAGCGTTTCCTTTATTTCATGAAATCCAGTGTAAAACTTAGGTTTTTCCTCAAATTCTTTTTTTCTTTCATTCTTTATGCAACGAAATTTGAACCAATGACGTCGTTTATACCTAAATTGTAAACTTTCGTGCGATTTTGAAGTATACATTTCAGCCGAAGTAGAGTTGAGCTCATAAAGTTGTGCAAATTTTTGGGAAAATGTGTCCCGTTTTTGAATACCTAAATACTTAACATAAAGATTATGGCACAAGTTTGCGCAACGACAAATTATTACCTATTTGAAAATTTCTCACTATTTTTTTTCAAAGTGCAAAAACTCATTCAGCCCAAAGGCTTTACAACTATTGAAGAAATATAAATTAGAATATAGTTTTCAAATTTCTACATAAAAATTTTAACTTTTTTTTATATGTTAGTTTCTGATCAGAAATCTTTCCTTTTTTGGAGGGGAAAGCCATGAATCCCAAAGGTTATTAGAGGTGTTGGCACATAAAATTTGAAAAAATCGCATCTTGAAAAAAACTTAACACTTCATAGTATATTATACGAATTAAGATAGAGGATTTTGGGCCCGGCTCTTGAAGATTAAAAATTGAATCTTTTTTAAATTTTACCGAAAATCATAAAATAATGAAAACTAATTTAATATTTCGCCATTCGTAAACACCGCCACAGTTAAAATAATATTTCAAATATGGACGTCTTGTCGATATTGAATCGCTGGTTAGAAATACGATTAAGAACTCCGGTCAGGAACACAAAGGAATAAATACAATTTAGCAATTATATCGCTGATTCGACATCTCACACCTTTCTACGCCATTTCGCATTTTGTGATAAATTTTGCGTTTTTTTCGACGGTTCATGACGTTCAGAAATATATTACACCGGCCGCCAAACACACATTACTATTTTTTCAGTGACATTTTGCATTTTTAATAATTGCTAAAATCTATCATCTGTAGCAATGTCAGAAATAGTGTTTCGTCAGTCCGCGCGTGTAAATGAATCTGATTGATGCTGCTGAGGTCGTTAAGTGTAGCGATTTGTTTCTGGGAAGTGGCGGTGATCTTCACTCCCACTGGATGGTCATCCGGCGCCGATCTACCGCCAGCTTGCGGGGTTTTCCACGACCAGGTCTCTCCCACCAGCGGGGCACTGCCCCAGCCAGGACAAGCTCTAAGCTCCCGAACCGGTCTCCCGTCATGTGTGGTAGTATAATGCAAGTAAATGGAAGTAAGACGTGATGATAGGACAAGGAAGAGGAAGGAAAGATCTCACGCGGTCCAAGGCCCGATTGTTAGGGTACTGCTCCGGCATTCACCTAGTGTTGACCGGAGAAACCACGGAAAACTACCAATCAGAGCAGCCGGTCGCTAGAATTCTTTTCCAGACGGAGACTGAATTTGACTTAGCTGACAAGCTAGTGTCGCAAATCCTGCCACACCGTCCCGGTCAGAGACCGGACCTCCCGGTCAGAAGCACTGCAGTGACATATAATGCCCTGAGCCACTTCTCTCGGTCCGCGTGCGGATGAAGGTGAAGTTGAAACCGTGGTGGTGTTGCGCAGTGCTGCAGTGCCATGCTACTCCGGAGGTTCTGTTCTGTGGTGGTGCAGTGCGGTCGCACCGCACCGCACCGCGCCGTGCCCCGCTGCTTTCCCCGGGAGAAAGCCCTCCGGCGCCACTCGGTCCCGGGTTCGTTCACCCGCGGCGCCCCCCGCCCCCGCCCCCCGCCCTCCCGCTAGCGCCGGTGACTGTTCCGGCTTCAGCTGCTCTGCACTCGCGCCCGTGACTCCCCCTGACTCGGCGTCACACGCGGTACGGTGCGGAGACCGGCTGCTGGGCGCCGCCGCGGCGGTGCATTGTGGTTCGCCAGGCGGCCACTTCACCAAACACTTCACCCACTTCACTTCAAGGTCGATATCAGAGCCGGATTGACCTACAAGCAAAAGCCGCAACTCCTCCATGGGAGGGGAATGTGGAATTGGGAATGGGCGGATGCGGCACCGACTGAAAATAAATTATTGCGAAAATTAATAAAAATGTTTACATATATTTTGAACCAAACGTGTATTCGTACACAAGAGATTATTTAAATAAAAATATTTTTAATTATATTTTAATTTGTTTGTAGAGTTACTTTTATAATGGCGTTTTTTAAACAAAGTTGTTGGATTATTTTCTGGAGGAGGGGACACAATTTTATGTAGGAGGGCAATATCAAAATCTGGCCTTGGTAGATACTAAATTTTCACAATGGCAATGACCCGTCATGCTCGGGCAACTTTTATTTACATACTACTTACATACAAGAGTTGCCATGTTTAAAATGAACATTTTACGAAGTATATCTGCGTAAACCATTTTCCGGAGACTTGGAGATTACTTAGAGGGTTCTGGGAGTATACTAAATCGAAAGGGAGTGCACCTAAAAGTTCGTAGAAATTTCGTTATATGCAATTTAACTCAAGATTCTGAAAAAAAAAATGGTCATCGCAAATACTGCGGCAGCTTCAGCTGTTTGGCGAGTCTAGGGTGAGGAATTTCCATTTCCTCCAAAACTGGCAATTTCAAAGGAGACCACCGTTCTTGCTTACCGTGCGCAACGAGAGGGAAAAATTTCCATAAATCTCTCAAAACAAACAAAACCCACCAACGCAAACGACAGGGCTGTGGTGTAGCGTAGTGGGAACGGCAGGGGCTATACTTAAGGGGGAGGGCTACACTTTTTCACAATAAATATTTCGTAAAAATTTGAACCATTTCATATCTTTGTCGCACCGACAATTCGAACCGATTAAAATGATCATGGAATCTTTCATTACTTATTCTGTGACTTCTTTAAATGAATGTGTAATGTTTATTGTAGCGACTGGCAACACCATCTGTACTGACTTGCAGGGATTACTCGTATTTTATTTTCTGCTTGGATTGTTTGGAACTAATATTCAGCGAGACTGACTTCTATCGTGTAAAGAAGTGTTCAATATTGTATAATATCTTAAAATAAGATTACAGTACGGATAAGTCTCTTCAGCGAAGTCAGTAAGTGAAGCTTTGACAAGGCAAAGAAAGGTGCATTCGCGGATCATGAGTCGTACAATTCACATTAACTTAATCGTATTTATCTATGCGCTTTCCAAATTGATTGTAGTGCCCATAAGTGTGCAGTGATTATTAAATTATTGAACTTCATTGAAACTTTGTTCGCATACGTATTCATTCGAATATGTATGAAACATTTTCTTTTATATGTAATTGTATGTTTGACTATCTGCTACTTTGTTCAAACTTGTATATTTTATTCTTTTAATTTGAAATATGTAAGTAAGGGGGCGGCTGACACCCATGCGACGCCAAGGCTCATAAAATATGAACAAAATGGTGCAATGTGCACATACAAATGCTCCAACACAATTCCAAATGAAGGCTCTGAAACGCACAATTTCAAAATGGTTTGGACATAACGCGTAGATCTTCGGTGGGGTTTTCGGTACGCGTTTCCCAATCGGAAACGCGACTCCGACCTTCAGATTGTGTGCAATTTTCATGAAACAACCTAACTGTAACACGAATAATTTGAAATATTTTTTGTCAAAAATGTAATGGACTGTGTTTTAAATTTGGTACCACAATGGAAATTCAAAACGCCCTTTATTCAAACTTCGCAATGCACTGTTCTCATTCGTTCTTGTCACTCTCGTTGGATTGGTTGGTGGAGTCAGTTGGATAAGGCTTAGAATGAAAAATTAAATAGTACGAATAACTACTGGTTTTAAAACTTACCGTATCTCCTTCACTTGGAGGACGATCATTCACAACGTTGGAGGAAGGTAGGGCGACCGTTACTAAGGCTAAGATGAAAAGTTTTATAGGGACTTGAAGTACGATCTAACTCTTCAAGAATATTTACTAAAACTTCGCAATGCCTTGAGTGCACAATGCGCTTCAAATTACCATGTAACCAGAACGGTATGCTGGCAGAAGTCATTTCTGGTGCAAGATACATGTAATAACATTTTGAAGATTCAAAGCAGCAGTCTAAATCTCGATTTGAGAGTTAAGGGTTTTATTTGGAATACATATTATACGCGCAGGTTTTCTTGATTCCCGAAATACCTACCTCCTCTCCTTTGCCAACATTAGTTGAATTAATAATAAATTATACAAATAAGCATTGTACACATCAGATGACCAGAAAGGTTTTCTCTCGTGTAATAGAAACTATTTTGCATTAAAAATGAACTACACATTTGAAATATAATTCCTCTTGTCAAACTAACCAAACTATCCATTCCTCTCTCAACTAGTGAAGCGAAGGCTCAAGAAAACCGTGCGCAGATAAATATGAAATCATTGCATACGCCATCGGAATTTTAGAGTAGTCAGAAACGAAACCGCTATCTTTTCAGCGGTTACTGTGGTCGCGGCAGTCCAAGGTGTGGAAAATTAATACCATTGAGTTATAAAAGATACTAGAAAAGGGCTATGTAGAAAATATGAAACATACTGAAATAAGGCTAGATGAAGAAAAGTTTCCATCCATTTAATTATGAAAAACATGCATGAAAAAAAACTGTTTTGAGACGCTAAAATCTATTTTGACCCGCTTCATGGGAAATGGACCTCTACGTAAAACAAAGAAATATTTTTGGGGAGCTATTCCAATCTGCAGCCGCACGAACGTAAGGACACAATAAGTAAATGGGACACATTCGCGCCAGCAAATGAAGGAGAATCTCCCTTCCCTTTGAGGTTATTTTTGAACAAAGCTGCTTTCCACATTAAAGCTTCATATTTTGGAAATTTTGGGAACAAATCTGATAAATTATTAACGAAGTAATTAGATTATTAGATTCTTGTATCTAAAGTCGGTTATCTTGTAGGTATATCTTTACACATTACTTCGTACCACTCCTAATGGGACATACTATTGTTTGATTTACTATTCGCAGCCAGGAATACACCAAAACTGCGACTTGGAGGTCGAGAATTTACTCTCCTTCCAAAACTCCTACCTTCCCCGGCTAGTATAAACACGGATATCGACGAGAGTGAAAGCAACATCTTAGGATGGACTAGAGCATATCGAGAGTTCAATCCTTGTGCTATGCTTGTCAATGATCAGTTAAGTCGATTTCTGCCTTCTGCTGGAGCAGAATTTGTATGCTGACTGCTTCCCGCACTTTGCTCCGGCGTACGCCTGGAAACAACACGTACAGTGAACCGCGTTATCAAGGCGAACCGCGTAGAAGCGTCCAAAAACACGAACTAGTTTGAACTTGCGAACTGTGCTTTTGGAAGCCTGTATACTGTTTGAATTAGTTCATTTCAAATTCCAAGGAGCTCTCGCCCAAACGAAAACTTGTACTGTATACTAAGAATTTACATTCTGTTCTTGTAATATAGATGCTAAAGTTATTTTCACTTTTCTTCTGTCAATGCGCATTCTTTTTATATTATGAAAATTCTATGAATTATCCGACTCAGACGATTATCTAATTCGGAATATTTCCAAGTTTTGTAACCAATGATGACCTTATTCAGCGCACAATGCGACTGGCTACTATTGCAGAAATTTCTATTAATTTATTTAAAATTTGTTGTCAAATGTTTAAATGCTGTACTATGGTAAGAACTGCAGCTAATTTATAAACTTCTGAATTCCGTTTTCCAATTATTTGTTTCCAACGATTGTTTCGGTTAACCGGGATTCGGGGAATCCCGAATGCTCCTCGAAACGGCAGGCTACTTCGAGCCAACAGCTCTTCTGACAGGATGCTGGAATGAATCGCTGCCAGTTCACTTCACCGCAGAGAGATAGCGTTGGCGCGCGGCCCGGAAGCTGCTAGCGGATCGGGGCCGAGAAACGGATTGGCGTCCCGGATTCGGAAAGGAACTGCATGCGAGCATAACCGTACCCTCGCGTGCTTACCACGCGCTATGGTCCGGTTTGGAGAGGAACAGCGGACAAAAATATCTTTGGTGAAAGGATATTTGCAACTGTAACTTCGTAAATTGGCTTTCTGGACTTTTCAACAAATATGGTAGTGTTCATGTGCTTAGTTTGCATACGATGGTGCAGTCTTATAGGCCATTCAATAAATCACACATACATGCTACTAAGGGAGAAAAAGTGGCACTTCGTTACGAAATGGTGTGAAAAGTGACGAGTAATTATAAGTACGTTACAAACACAAGTGCTTCTTTCGAAGACCTCTTAAGAAGACTCGAGAAAAATGCTTATAGATTTTTTAGTAATTATTTATATATAGTTTGTTTCACGCATATTACATTATAATTCTGATAATTATAAAGTTGGAGAGGGAATTAATGGAGATGCGTACTTCCGAAATTTTACGGTGGAGGAAGGAAGATTAGAAGATTTTTGTCAGTTTTTTAAACGACTCGCAAATCACGAACTACGATCGGAACTTCTGTCAATGGTCGTGGATGAAAAGACATAAAGTCGTATTTTGAAATTATCGTCGTATGTTTCCCTGTTAACATACAAACCATTGCGATAACTGTTGTTACTACAGGGAAACTCGAGCTTTGAAGTCGCTAATTTTCTTTCTTTTAACGTAAAGCTGATGTATAGAAGTAGTATAATCTCCTCACGCTTTCTAAAGGTCCAGAATCCCTCCCTGCCTTCAAACGTTCTTAAATTATAAGAAACCAGCAAATAATTATTTGTAGGTACCATTTAGAAACTAGAACTTTCACTGGTGTTGAATCGAAAGTGCATTTGCGACCACCGAACTACTGATTTAATTCTTTTAATATTGTTGGCGAAATAAATTACCGCCCTACTGCTCATGCAACAAGCAAAGGCAGCTCAAAGCGTGCGCAAATAGTAAAGCTACTCGTATATTCATTGTACTGAAACGAAACGAGAAGCTACCTCGGCAGTTGCTAAATGATCAGGGGAAATTGCAAGGAAAACCTGACGGATAGGTTGCTAGCGGATGCCACAGCAGGATGTTAACGGGTATCGTATCACCCGCCTTCCTTACAGATTACTTAAATATAGAATTATACACAAAAAACGAAGATGCAAATCTGGCGATAGTTGGATATACATCCTTCACGAATTAACTCCATAAGACTTTCTGTTGTAATACTAGTCAGGACAGTTTGTTCCGCATGTTGTATGAAGGTTTTGCTACAAGCAGGATTGACTTCAAATGTTCACGATAATTTTTTTTTCAGTCAAGTATAAGTAAAAAGCAGATTAGCGAGAAAACTGATTGACGGAGACGTGTGGTTTGGCCAATCTTATTGGACAGTCAGATTAAATTAGTACATTTCAAGAACCAAACATAAGAAACGATGGAAAAAACGTGAACTATACACACACGACAAATTTTGAGTTGGATATTTTCAAAATATCCTAAAATGAATTTTGGCGGATTTTCGAGTCTTTCGACTGTGTGGCGTTGGTCCAGAGCTGCTTTGGATGTCGGCCAGAGGCTGTGGAGTAACCAGCGCCAATGCAAAATGGTGTGAAGTTCGCGGAGTGAATTTACAATTTTTTTGTTTTTTGTTGGTTCTGAATTTCTTGAGAACTCTTATAACTCTTTAGCAGTCATTATGAACGCTCATAAAATTTTAATTTTTCAGATTTTTGCCCGTAGCCCTTTTTAGCTTTGAATTTAATTTTTGTGACTATTTTTTAAAAAAAAATTTCCAGAGCTTTCTTCAAAAATTTTCGAAAACTCCGGAACGCTTTGTTTGCTACACAGAACTCTCAAAATATTTAGGGTTTTGAAAATTCACCCTGCTAACTGCCACCAGTATGTACTTCTCAAAAACCCAAACTTCACAAATGAATAACTCAATTTATAAGTGGTCTGGGACTTAGCTGTTTATACCCTCGAGTAGGTGTAACTTTTTACAGATACCGATGACAAAAATCTTCCATTTTTAATTTTGACCCCTTCAAGCAGAAAACACAAAAACGTCTGTTTCACTCGTTTATTCCCTCTAAAATTTTGAACGGGGAATTTACCCATCGCCCCTTGGATTTAAAACTAATATTATAATTTTGAGAGTTACTCTATACGAAGTTTCTAGGACATTCTCAGGAACAAAGTTCCATATATTTTGATTAAATCTTGTTGGATAGTGTGGTGAACGTTTAAGACAATGGTGTAGGTCTCAGGTTCGTTGAAAAAAAATTGATTTTTCGAAAATAGTACAAGCTCAAAAGTTTTTCGACGTCTTCCTAAAATTAAATTATAGATTTTTTTCCCCGAATGAAATCTGTTCCTTACGGATAGCTTTTGAAATACTCATTCAATTTTTCGAAAATGAGTACTACTTGCGTAATTTTTCATGCAAAAGTGGGGGAGAATGTACTTGCTGTTTTAGCACCACTATTTTCACATGTTTCGTTATACCTTTTTCACGCGGACTCAAAGACGCCTGATATGAGCTCGGCTGACTATCCTAAAATATGGATTTGTTCATTGCACTTGGAAACGGAACAGGAAAGAAGATGCATACAGTTTATTGAACGTTAATAAAGATGTCTCCTAGCAAAGAAAATCCTAATGATTTTAGAGGAAATTTCAAATACTAAATTGTGATATTGTTCACATGATGCTCGTCTATCGTAAATGAAGTAAGTCTTTCGGAAAAGCAGTTTTAGCAGCAGAGGTAAAGCCTGGCAGAGACATCAGAAAACAATATTTTTAGTAAAGTGCTTGAGATTTCCTTGATTTCATCTGTAGTTATTTATAATTAGTGACAAATTGTTGAAGCGTTAATCTCCAAGTTTTGTGGACGACATACTATAGTTAGCGTAAGTATTGCGGATATTTGAAAGTCATATGGTCAGTGCAACAGTAGTACATCTAGCATCCTTTCATTTATCATTTGAGGTTCTGCAACATAGTCCGAAGGAGTGTTTATCATCACAAAGGAGGAATACCGAAGAAATCATAGCCCAACTATTTAATACAGTTAAGGTGTATTTGAACATACGAAAGTGACATAAATTACGAAGAAATAAAGCGGCTTTTTCCATAACGTTTAAGCTTTAATGCAGTAGAAAAGATTTTAATCTTCATAAACACTTTTTCTTAAAATTGGTTTTACAATCTTTAAAGTTTGAAGGAAAAAACGCTGGATCTTCTCATCCGTAAAAATAAATTTGAGATGGGTATGCAGAAAAGTAGTTAGTAAATTAATATTATTGGACAGTGGTTCCGTCTGTGTCCTCTGCATAATCATGAAGTTTCCTCGGTTTCCTCCTTTCTCATGACGGTGACTCTACGACCTGAATATCATTTACTAAACGCAGGCTTTTTCCATTCAAAGAAAGTTCCTTGATGGATCCCCGCGGACTCTGAACTGTAAAAGGAACAGATATCGCCAGCAGAGGTTCCTCACAGACCCGGATGCTTAAAGAGAAACCTTTTTTCTGACATCATATTTGGATCCATTACGACTAAAAAGTCCCGTAAGGGATGATAAAACGTTCGTCCAAAGACACGCTGTCAAACTAGCCGTTGAGTTTTCTCGGAATCTCTCGGCAGACTCCTCCTGGGGACCTTATTGGTCGTGTAGGGCTGTGCAGCGTTCCGAATGAATCTAATTTAGTATGAATAATCGTGGTTTTTATTATTAGTTATGTTTAGTATTATTTTTATTATTAGTTAGTTTAGTTATGTTAGAACAATATTAAGAATAATACTTACCAAAAATAAATTACTAAATAAAATTGAGAAATCCTGAATAGTATAGGTCGGTAAGGCTGAACAGCCGTAGCTGCCTCGTGCCTGAAGGGTCGCAGGTTTGAATCTCGCACAGGGCATGGATGTAGGTTTGTCGGTATACATTTAGTTATCCCCAGTGTTACTTAATGGTCGCTATATGACCTTATTAGTAGTACAAAATACCTTGAACAAGTAAAAAATAGTGAAATATAATCCGGTAACTCGCATTAATTATAAGAAAATTAAACATGTGAAATGCGGTCTTTCACTTCACCTAACATTTCAAAAAAAAATTCCGTGCTTTTTTTTCTCAAAAAACTTCCATTGCTTCCATTTAGTTTTGTTACTCGCTCATTCCTGTGTTATTTTATCCGACTGTTGACAATGTAGCACTTATTACTGTGGTACAGTGGCGACCACTGGCGGCTGGGTCAGGGAGGCACTAGGAACACTGCCACCGCCCCCAGCCCCGATTAATATTAGCATATTTTCCTCGCACTGTTCAAAATGTCTAGGACATCTTTCCATCGTCCTCGATGCTATGGAATCTGTGTAATTGATACTCCGGCTTGTTCTGAGCTTCGGTTTCATTATTTCGTTTTGTGCTCGCTGGTGCTCCCATCTCGCGTTGCTCAGTGATTTGCAAATGGAGAATTCGCCGCCCACAAGTGCTCGAATGGCAACGCGGGCTGCGAGTAGCGTCCTCAGTGGAGCGCCGCCGACGTGAGGGATTGATTGATTGACCGATGGCGATGCCGGGCTTGTCAAGCCGCCGACCAGAGGGATTGCTGGACTGATTGTGATTCCGGGCTTGTCAACTGCTAAGGTCATTAGTCCAGTAAGTGTAGTGCACATATTTTGCTCACGAGGTGGCAGTGATCTTGCTCAACTGGATGGCGTTATCCAGCGCAGACCTACCGCCGGGCTTCCCGAACTAGCCATCTCCCAGCTGGATCTCGCCCCAGTTGGGTCAAGCTCTGAGCTCCCGACGGGTCTTCTGGCATGAATGTTAATTGTGTGTGTGTGTGTATATATGTATAGGTGTGTAAGGCATGAGGATGGAACAAGGAATGGGAAGGAAAGATCGTGCGCGGCCGTTGGCCCGTTTGGTAGGGCATTGCTCAGACATTCGCTCGGTATTGATCGGAGAAATCATAGAAAACAACTGAGTTCAGTCGTTCGCTAAAATTCTCTTAAAGACAGCGACTGAATTCAACCTTGCTATTTGGCTTTGTATAGCTTGGAGGATAAAAATACTTTTCCGAAATATTGGCAAACGATCAAGTTTTAATTCTTTTGCTTCTACTGATGAAGTCCCGTTAACCTGACTTCAGTATCTGGCAAGTGTCGAAAACCCTGACACCGTCGGGACTAGAACCCCAGAACCTCCCGGTCAGAAGCACTACAGTGAAATCAGTTGACGAGTTGATGCCCTGAGCCACCTCTCCCGATTCCAAGCAGAGGGGAAGAATCTTACTTCAGCGGTATCTACATATCGATTTAGACACATACTTTTTCTAACGCATAATGTTAGTTTCTACAAAGGATTCCCTACAGCAGGGGCTCAAACAATATTAAGAAAAATTCGGTCGTGAGCAAATGCTTTTATGAAACGTCTCCTAAAATGTTTCATGTGCATTTCGAAAAATTCGTTTTATAAAATCTGAGCGTGTGCATCAGGCATAGTTCTGAGCGGACTCCCTGATGCTTCAGAACCGCGTCTGCTGTTATGACATGTAATATTCAATAATAACGGTTCCTTCCAGTGATGCCAAAAGCACCCATGGGAAGTCGCGTCCAGCTGCCAAATGAGTGTTGAAGTCACGCCACCGAAGCCTTCCCCTTCAACCGGCGCAAATTGCTATTGTATTCCTCGCGCACTGCTCAGAAAGGCCAAATTGTCGAAGCAATGAAATTGTTTAAATTTAGGCGCGATTTTGGTCTTCACATAGCTGTGGAATAATACAATCGGCAACTGTGATTGCATTAAAGCGTTTCAACACGACGAATTGTAGAAAATATTGTTTGGAAAGATAAAGGTGAACGACCTGGAAAGTTCTTTATTAATTTTCTTTTAATTTCGAGAAATGTACGAAACAGTCTAGGTAAACAATAATCAGGATTCAAAATATTTTTGTAAGTGTTGAACAATATTTATCTCCAAAGCTTTTATTCAATAAAACTTCGTAGTAATGAGTTAACTCGTACAGTTTTTGGTTTTTGTGCAGCTATGTGCATTTGACTTGCTCTGTCCTTTGTTTTGCCTGGTCCTTACACCTTTTTTGTGTCCTCAGCGCCGTACGTGAAGCAGTGCCGTGAGGACGACCCGCACCTGACGCAATGCTTCATCGCCGCTCTGCATCACGTGCGTCCCTTCATCGCAAAAGGTGAGTCGTTTACCTGATTAACTTATGTCTGTATAAAATTATCTAGGTTACATACTAGGCTTTTGAGACAGCCTGTTTCTCATATGGCGCATAGAGTATTTGAAAATTAAATTTGGAGGGCACTAGGTTCCAATTTCCTTTTTTGTATCAAACGATTGATAAAGTTCATGTAAAGAATTTTATAAATTCTTGATATTCTGTTGATATTTGCTACATAAATTTATTAAAAATATTGGTGAACAGTAGGCTCCATTTTCATTTTCTGTTCATAAACGTGATAAAGATTACGTGTTTAACCCTGCAAAGATGATGGTTGTTCGTCTAGCAGTGAAGACTACTAGGTGCGTCGAGAAAAATTTCTCTAGGATGTCTACAAAATGAATATAAAATTTCAAGGGAAAACTTTTTTGGTAGATACAGTACATGATGCACTATTTTTCACATCGACAAGAGAATGGAGATTGCTTTCAAATCATGGAATTAATATTTATATCCCATAGTTACAGAAGTATGCTGCCCGGGAAATGAAAGTTTCGGCACATTTCTGCAAATCTAAGTGACTAGACCAAGGGCATTATAAAAGTTCTAATCATAAAGCGGTGGCAACAGGCTCGAGGACCATTGGTTTGAAAGCCTTTTGTGACCCCCAAGATCATTAGAACCAGTTAGCGCCCGTGATGCAAATTTTATTTTTTACCCAAGTTTCAATAATTCAGACTTGCTTACTAAATTAACTACATGTTAACGAGACTCGTTTTGCCTTTTCAAATGACACCATGATTCCCTCCATAAGAGGGAGTAACACGTAGCATCATTTAACTGTTTTCATATTTCTCTCGCAACTATGATCCTCTCGATCCTGAAAGTTACGCAGGGTATATCGAACTCCGTATACAAGGCAATAAGAAGCACAAACGTATCAGTGAACATAAAATAGTGTATATACCACAGGATCTCCCCCGACAAAAAACTCCGATTAGAATCTTTGACGCCCTTGGCATATAAAGAACTGTTCACACTAGAACGCACGGACCATGCTTTTACCGAGAATGCCCGCCCGTAATCATTTGGATGGCTCGTGTATTTAATCAAGTTTATCTGGATTTTGGAGAATTCATACAAATGCACACAATACGTACTCCAGTTATACTTTTATTTATTGATTACAATAATTAGAAGAATATGTGCAATTGACATCGAAACAATTACAAAAATTATGGCTGCTCATTCGTGGGTTGCACTAATTATTTTCAACAAAGAGCGTCCATGGTTTTTCGGAAGAGATAGAGATAAGATATAAACAGTCGACACACGGAGCGCACTGTTTAGAAGTTTTGGGAAGCAGTCAATTTGACTCCGACCGGCTTTTTAAGATAAATCGACCAATATAACTATTCCGAGTGAATATTTTCGAAACTTTCACGTATACTTGAAATCATAAATGCATTTAAAGTAGAGTTTTCACAATGGCATTTCAATAAACATAACATTACTTGAATATGTTTTAGCCATCAAAATGACGGCGTCGGGGGTCAGAGGTTCGAATCCCTTCGGCGGCAGAATTTTCGACAGTAGCTTTTCAGCTAGGTCGAATTCAGACGGTGTCTGGGGGAGAATTCTAGCGGCTGGATACTCTGATCGGTAATTTTCCGTGATCATCTCCGATCAATACCAGGCGAATGCCGGAGTAATAATCTAACAAGAGTCGCGGACCGCGCGCGATGTTTCCTTCCTCTTCCTTGTCATATCCTCACCCCTTACACACACACACACGCGCACGCGCGCGCGCGCATACATGCCGGGAGACTGGTTGGGGGCTTAGAACTTGTACCGACTGGGGCGGTGCCCCGCTGGAGGAGATAGTTTTGGGGAAAACCTCGCTAGTTGCCGGTAGGTCGGCGCCGGATCTCGCCAAGCAGTCGGGAAAGATGTCCGCCACCACACGATGAAAAACACACTTAGGGGACTAATAACCTCGGTAGATTACGCGCCCGACATCTCAATCGTGTATCAACGGCGTCGGTCGTCCTAGTGTTAGAACGATGTGTTTTTTTGTTTGATTCTTCACGACCCATGATCTAGTGTTAGAGCGGTGGGTTTTTGTTAGATTCTTCACGACCCCATGATATTAGTATTAGCGGTGGGTTTTGGTTTGATTCTTCGACCCAGGATTTTCTGAGAGTAGAGCGGTGGGTTTTTTGTTTTGATTCTTCATGGCCCATGATGTTCTAGTGTTAGAACGGTGTGTTCTTTGTTGGATTCTTCACGACTCATGATATTCTAGTGTTAGAACGGTGGGTTTTGTTCGATTCTTCACGACCCAAGATGTTCTAGTGATAGAGAGGTGGGTATTTTGTTTGATGTTTCACGACCCGTGATCTGGTTTGCGGCAGGCATCCCCGAGATCGAGCTGCCGCCGGTGGAGCCGTTCCGGCTGGAGGAGCTGTCCCTGGCGCTGTCGTCGGGCCCCGGGGGCTACCGCGTGACGCTGCGCGACCTCGACATCTTCGGCGCGTCCAACTTCACGGTGCAGCGGCTGTCGCTGGGCGGCGCGGGCAAGCCGTTCGAGGCGCGCATCCTCATCCCGCAGCTGGCCATCGACGCCAAGTACAGCAGCAGCGGCGTGCTCATCATCCTGCCCGCCAGCGGCAACGGCACTTTCCACGCCACCCTCGGTCAGTACCCGCCTCCCGGACCGCATTCGGGTGCGCAAATACGTTGGCCGGGAGGTTTATTATTGGAAACTGGGGATCTTTATCCTCCTCCGGAAAAAATTCTCCACTAATAAAATTTATTCATTCCATTTCCTCCTCCAGAAAAATTTCTCCTAATAAGATTCTCTCATTCCATTTACGTTAAATATAATATTCTGTTTATTCAAGACTGTTTTAAATTTTAAGATCTACTTGCGTTTTTCTAACGTGGCAGCTGAGGGTAGTATCTCAAAGATCGAATTTGGCACGACTTAGGGAGTCATTCCCAGTCCTGCCGTAAGATGTCGCATGATCGCGACCGGATCAAGCAGTGCTGCAGATTAAGTGACTCTAGTGGCAGAACTGAGGAGGACTAAAAGTAGTAGTGCTGAATTCCGTCTTGGATACTATCCTCAGCCGCCACGTTAGAGAAAATAAAGTATAAAAATATTTTAGTAATTATCTGGGTTAAATTTTTTTTACCCAATTTGACTGTCTACAAATATACACGTGGGTCGCATAACCTTAGTACCTCTGCGGTTTTTAAACGGTTGAAGTTATTGCAATAGTTTTCACGGAACGGTAGCACGAGATAATGGCACTAATCCATACAAGTATTTATTTCAATTTTATCATTTGTATGTTTTGAGATATTGAGGTAACTTGGTTTTTTCAAATGGAACTATACATAGTTTTTGTGTATCGCGGCGAGCGTAAAAAGGCGAATCTAATGATTTACATACTATCATGTTAGATTCGAATTTTTTGGAGCAATTTTCATTTTTGCGACACGTTTTTAAGTCATTAAGTCCGCCATACAAGGTCCCGCAACGGACTGTTACGTTCAAAATGTCCGTTAAACACGTGTCGCCCAAAAAATTAAAATTGCTCCATAAAATAGTTATCTAACTTGACAATATGAAAATCATTGGATTCTCCTTTTTACGCTCGGCATGATCTTTCTTTTAGTGCCATACACTGATTAGTACGTAAGGTAGTCTCCAGAAGGCCCTAGGATAACAAGGGTAATTTGTCATTGTTTTCCCAAGGGGCGCTAGTGCGCAAATTTTGACAGTTTGATTTGAAGATCAGATAGCTCAGGCCAAGGTAAAAGATCTGCAATCTTATCCAAAAACTCAAATGAGAACTCGGATTTGGTGCTAAATTGCTAGAGAATTTAATTTTGCCAGGACTGGCAAAGTGCCTTTCCTGGGGTCTGTTTTACATGGAAAAAGGATAATTGGACTCGATTCTCTGCATTTTCTTACACTGATTTATACATTTATCAGCTTATTTTTTGTGGATATAAATTTCATCTTTTTCTTCACGTTTAGCACTGTTACACAAAATTGTAATCTAAATTTTTGCTCCAAGCTCATTACATTTGGACCAAACATCCACTTGAGGTCTATCAAATCTACGTTTAAAATTTTCTTTCAAAAGTAAAATTAAAAAAAACTATTATTGCTTCCATAGTATCGCACACCCTGCATTCAGAGGTGCATCGAGATATTCAGGCGGCCATGGCAAGCATAGGATTTGCGACCCTGTCAGGATAGTTCAAATTAGGGTTATTGTTTTAGCGGGTATACTATAAATAGCGCCCCTGTCAGTGGCCCTCATAGCTCGTGCCCTGTCTGCCATACCGTAGAGACGCCACCTCATGCCTGCGTGCATAACGCGATACGCATTGTAAACATTCAAAATCAAAATTATAGTACTGAGGAGAAACGGAACATGTCTTTGACGTGATCCCTTCCTCTGCTGTACAGCTCCCTTGATATTGCAATTCATAGTCTAAACACTGTTATGACAAGATTCCTTCCTTCATAGTACAATTTACCTTGCCTTAAAGAAAGTTTCCAAAATAAAAAATAGTGCATTTTTGACTTGTTACCTTTCTCCTCATGCTGATTCAATTACAATCTAATAATTATAATTAACACTAATTATTATAATTTTTTGTACAAATACAAATTTGGGGCAGAAACAATTTTCCTTTAGACTTATGTTTCTGTAGCTCTGACGAAGAGAAGCTCAGGCAAATGAGTTTGCTAGATACGGTGAAGGGAATTCGTAATGTTTGCCTCTAGAGTCTACCTCTAAGCGAGGGAATTAAACCAGGCCCAAGTATGGGACATTATTAACTGGCTGGCAAAGTCGGTCAATCGACCCAAAAGGCCAAATACGTGCATACAAATGATAATTAACAAATTGCTTACAGAACTGGGCATGCATTTTTTATTTCAATGTGTTTTCAAGTTGACAACAAATAAGTTAAGTTTCTTGCAGATACAAACGTTTGTTGTTTTCGTTTTTTTATTATTTTTTTCTTTCAAATATTTGATGCAATTATTTCCGTGGCTGATGGTGCGTGGATGAGTGACCCTATGGAACTGGTAAGCCATACAGTCTCCCCACACCCCTTCGCCGCCCCTTGCCGCGCTGCGCGTGCTGAGCGTGTTGTGTGTGTCAGGTGACGTGACGGCGCTGCTGCGCGGGCGGGCAGCGGTGGAGGAGCGCAAGGGCGACGACGGCGCCTCGGGCCGCTTCCTGCGCGTGCAGTCGCTGGCGCTCGACCTCGCCATCAAGACGGTGCGCATGCGCGTGCGCAAGGCCTTCAACAACAACCGCATCCTCAGTGAGTGCCCCGACGCCACCAAGCGAAACACCGGGAGCGGTAGTTCAGTGTATCAACTGATGGCACTGCAGCGCCTCTGACCGGGGGGTCCTAGGTTCTCACTCCCCACGGCGGCAGGATTTTCGACATCAGCTTCTCAGCTAGATCGAATTGTGGCTATACGGAGAAGAATTCTAGCGGCCGGCTACTCTGATCCGTAGTTTTCCGTGGTTTCTCCGATCAACACAGGCGAATACCGGAGCAGTACCCTAACAAACGTGCCACAGACCGCGCGCGATCTGTCCTTCCTCTTCCTTCTCCTATCCACTCTCCTTACACACACTTACTTAAACATGCACTACACTACCGCACATTCCAGGAGACCGGTCGGGGGCTTAGAGCTTGTCCCAGCTGGGGCGGTGCTCTGCTGGTGGGAGAGTCCTAGTTACGGGGAACCCTACTAGCCGACGGTAGGTCGGCACCGGATCTCGCTATCCAGTGAGGGAAGATCACCGCCATCTCCCGAGAAAAAAACATGCACTACACTAGCGAGGCTAATGACCAAAGCAGTTGACGTGCCCGGAAACACGAAAAAATAAATCAATCAATTAAATTCTGCCAATTCGATTTATTTGCGTCAAAGAACCAAGCGACGCACGCGGCTAACTTTTTTTCTTAAAGAAACGGTAGAAACTGAGTATTCGGTTTGGAGAAGTAAATTCTGCGTATTATTTGCGTCGTAGAACAGTGGAAACTGGGCGACATATGGGGGGGGGAGTATATTCTGAGTTTTTTTATTCATTTTCGGCAATAAAAAAAGGTAGACATTGGGTGACATGGGAGGTGGCAGTAAATTCTACGCAAGTTTCCTTGAGCACGAAAATCTCTTCCCCGTCCTTTAATCATGAATGGTTGGAAGATGGTTAAATGTACCAAGAAAGAGAGATTAGCAGCATTTGAAAACTTTAAATAAATTGCTCTCGATTTATAGAAAACTCCTTTGCATCGATATAGGGAGTACAGATTTGAGTATTTCAGTATTGGTAACAAAATAGCAACCCGTACCTCCAGCTCCAGTCCTGCCACTATAAGCAAACGGAGAGCTCAATAAAATGTGCGAATAGTGAAACTACATTTATATTTGAAAGTAAGAGGGGCCTTCTCAGAATTTGTTAAATGGATCAGGGAAACTGAAAAAAAAAATCATTGACTCGGAACTTAGTGTTTTGGTATACTGACCATAACACAAACTAGTGTTCACTAAAGCTCTGTAGTTTTTCTTAAAAATTCTCGTAAATTGTTAAACACTCGTATCGTAGGTAATAATTAGAGACACGAGTGGTAACTGGCATTGTTTTGAAAGTAGGAAATGTTGCGACCCGACACCGACAGACGGAGTGGCGCAAACTTACGAGAAAAGTTAAATTCCTTTACCTTGTTTTGCATTCAGTTTAATGAATAAAACATTGGGTATTGTTTCACTTTTAGCACTAATGCCAACAAAATATTTTAGCACCCTTTGCATACCATAAAAGTGCTACTCTCGCACCTTTTCTTGAACGATGGCTTGAAGAAATGCAGGCGGAGTGGGGGTAATTAGTTACAAAGTCGGCCTTAAGAGTATTTACACTAATACCAACCTCTGGAAAATCATTCAAACCTGATACGTGTGCGGCCAGGTCATCGCTCTTGGTAGATAACAGCAAGGACAGTAGACAGGAGGTTTAGGTGCCTCCCTTGAAGGACCTGGACCTACCTCAGTCGTTACTTTAGATTATGATAATCAAGCTGAACAGAAGTTCTAGACTATGAAAGAAACTATCTTCTGTTTCGCACCAACCAAGTTTTAATGCTCGGAATATTGACATCGGTGCTCGCTGCGAGCTTTTGCTTTCCAACTGTTTATTGCTCAAGGGAGGGGGCAGCAAGGTCATCGTTCAAGAGAAGTTGCGAGAAGCAACAGTTGTCTAAAAATGTATCGCAAAGATTGGAAGGTTTTAATCTATGAATATCAGGGTGGAGTTTTTGAACCTTAGTTTTATGCGTGGGCTGAAAGGGCTTAGTCGGCAGGCGGAACTTTTTGAGGACACATCGTCTTGTTTCAGCGGAAGCCACCAACCTGTTCCTGCGCGAGAACGGGCACGAGGTGGTGAAGGCCATGATGCCGCAGCTGCGTGGAAAGCTGGCCGACGTCTTCCAGCAAATCGCCAACGGGCTGCTGGCGCACGTGCCCATCGATCTCATCCTGCTGCCCGCCTCCGACCCCGCGCCCGCGGCCTAGGTCCACGGGCACCAACCTGGAGGGGCACCAACCTGGAGGGGCACCAACCTGGAGGGGCACCAACCTGGAGGGGCACCAACCTGGAGGGGCACCAACCTGGAGGGGCACCAACCTGGAGGGCACCAACCTGGAGGGGCACCAACCTGGAGGGGCACCAACCTGGAGGGGCACCAACCTGGAGGGGCACCAACCTGGAGGGGCACCAACCTGGAGGGGCACCAACCTGGAGGGGCACCAACCTGGAGGGGCACCAACCTGGAGGGGCACCAACCTGGAGGGGCACCAAATAAAAAAATCGTCCATCTTGACGTCGCATCCAGCTGTTGGTTCGGCTACATTTCGCTGTGCTGAGGTGTCGTTCAGGTGTCTCGCTAGGTGGATGAAGAGTTGGACAAGTTCTGAACTTACTGAACGTGCCATCGATGCAAACGCGTTATTGAACTTGCTCTTCTCCTTCTCGATGGGACATTTTCTATTTTTTTACCGTGCTAGGTCTATTTTATGTATTTCGTCAAACGTTTAGTGTGATTGTGTATAAATGTAGATTCCATGTCAAATTATTGCCATTTCTGTCGAAGCTTAAGACAGTATAAGTATGTCCTCTCTTGTAAATTGTTAGAATTATCATTTTACTTGTGTAGATAATAAATTTTACTTTTAGTGAAGTTAGTCAATGCAAACTTGAGATACCATTACAAGGACAGTTTTCTAAAGATCTTGAATATAAAAATATCTGATCTACATGGAACATTTCTTCGAAGTCTAACAAGAATCTGAGAAATGGGATTCGCGTTAACTGACTTCTCAGTAATCTTGGATGTTGAAACCAAAAACGTTAATTTCGAAAAGCAATTTCTCACTTTCATTTTTAAATAAATATTAACGATTCGCAATGAATTAAAATATTGGAAGTGAAATGTTTATCTGCAAATCTGGAGTAAATTTCTTATACTTGTCTTTACTGGTAGCAAAAGTTAACCTTAAAGAACAAGAGTTCTCGTGTAAATTACGCGAGGTTTTACTTCATTCTGGATCATAATCGTGTTGATCAAGACAGTTTTAACGTAACATTTCCACAAGCACCCTATACGTCATTTTCGTGCACTTCTACATTTTAATTTTGATACTACGTATGCTTTTATGTTGAAACATCCAAATTAATTTTTTAAATATTTTTTCCACTTTATAAACGTGTTCTTCTGAATCGCGAGACTTGCCAAATAGCCATTTGCCCCCTAATCTGTTTTGACAACCGGCCACAATTCATTCCTAGATTTGTATATAAAAGATTTAAACGTCATAACTCTTCTATGTCTCTGCCAATGCCTCTGTTCCTGATCTTCAGACTAAATTTTAATACCTTCTTTAGCCGCATTTATGGTCCTGACAACGTAATGCATGGTCATGACAAATGCTTTCAGACATATTTTGCCCCTAGTAATACTACTTTTCAGATAGTTTACACAATACAGAGAAATTATTTTGTTCCGTTCATGTTGGGCATAGTAATTGAAACGCAGTTTCAAATTCTTTTCGAAAATGGCTACAAACTGTGCTGGAGGTCCGCTTTATCGTCCTTGAGATATTACTTAAAAGGGAAGGCAATGCTGTGCCTATTGTGATTCCCATTGTGGTTGCACGGGCGACTATGTAGCTCAAAATGGTGAATGACCTCCATTATCGTTACAGCTAATGATCTCTCTAATAAAAGAAGATACGTAGTTATGTTCACGGACATCGCAAATAAGGAACTGTCAACATTGCGTTCGGAACTGGTAGTAGTGAATCAGCTACGTGAATAACATGTTTGTGTAGCATTTAACTCCAAACATATGTTATTCCTGATAATTATATTAAACGGCCTTGCTCATTACCGCTGCTCTAAAGTTTCAGTATAAAAGTTGACAAAATGGCAAAATGAATGTTAATGAACTCGTTTATGATTATCGCCAAATTTACTCTGGCATATCGAGTAAGATGAATCATTGTGTATTATTTTTAGTAAATTGTCCTAGTCTTTGAAGAGGTGTATTGGTATTAGACTGGGAAGTAGGTCGACGCGGCAATGATAAAGCCGTAGTCCATTTGTTAGATTGTTCAATAAAGAGACAAAAGTTTCAAATTGTCTTATTCTTTCATTCCATTGCACCTTCTTTCATTACCTAAAAGTTAATCGTTCAAAGAAAAGGTGAGTAGGCCAAAAAGAAAGTTACAAGAGTTAATGTCGTTATGACTACTGGCAGGGTTTACTACTAAATAGGAAACCATATGCAAGAATTTTGAAATCTAAAAGTTCTTGTGAAGTCGTAAAAATGCACATAATACGCGTAAACGAAAACTCTAAAAAATATGCGTATTAATCAACAGAATTTTAAAACTAAATGGGGGAAAAGAAACCTATTAAATTAAAGTTCAAAGAGGAATGACGGCTAAGAAATATTTTCTATACGTCTCTATACGAACTGAATTTTTGTACTCCAGTGCCCCTTAGTCTGTTTAGCACAATCTTGGCGATGGATAAAATGATGTTCCATCAAGTGTCAAATTTTTATATAATGCATGAGCTTGAGACGTGTCTATTAAGAACGAAGGTCTAAACCTTCAACGAGGCTTCAACGTTGCCGGAAACTAAAGGCTCCCACAGATCAGCGCGGAACATCCGCAGCGGAAATTTCGCATCACTTATTGGCTTATGAACACGTTCACACCTGCTCGGCAGCGGATTGGCAGAGTTTTATTCGCTGAGAATTTCCGTTCGCGGTCGGTCGCGTATTTCCCAATGCCTCTCCAGTTTCGCTGTGGAAACAATGCAAAGACTCGTCAGATCTCGAATATTTTCAACTCGCCAGTGAATCTGACACGACAGAACAGTCAGAAAAAATACTTCTAATCGTGTTCAGTAATTTAATTAATTTTAAATAACATTAAACATCCATTTTTTAAATTTTTTGTTCTTGAAATTTTGTTCATTTTACTAATGAAAAGGTTCATAGACCTTTTGAATGTGTATGTGTATGAATGCAATACGTTCTTCAGGTGAGATAGCTTCATGATTGTGAAGTGTAAGATTTTCTTGCATCTTCTGTGATCAGATTCAAAATTTTATTCAAACAGGCACTAGTCATTACAGTAAAATAAGAGTTTCTCATGCTTTGTGGCATCAAGGTGTGACAATCTCCGTACATTTTCCTTTCTAGGTCAAAATCATGGACACCTTTTCTACGTTTTTTAAAGAGATATTAACAATTTGAGGAAAAATCGTAAATAATGAAGGACAAAGTACCATACCACATGTACACAGAAAACGTTACTGTGTGTGACTTGGTATTTCTATCCCCTGCATGAATGTAAGCGAGCGCCTCTTCTTTATCAGTTAACTGTCACCAAACGCTGACTCATAATTGACGCTCCGGTGTGAACGGACCCCGGAATTCCGCCGTCGCGTCTAGCGCGGAACTTCCCGCGCCGCACCCGCTTGGGATCCTCCACGTGTGTCTGGGAGCCTTAAGATTAGTATTCCATTAGCTACATGACTTTTTCGGGACCTTTTAGTGTCAAATTTTCCGAGGGGGCTCGTGGGTTAGTGGTTAACGCCTGTGGCTTCCACCCCTATGACCCGAATTCGATTCCCGGTCAATCGTCTTGAAATTTGCGATGGACAAAGCGATCTCTCGGCAGGTGTTCGCATTTTTACGGTTTTCCTTACTCTTTATTCAACCATTTCTCCTTCATTCACCTCACTGCAGTGCTTCAGGCCGGGAGGTCTCAAGTTCGAGTCCCGACGGGGGTAGGATTTTCTTCACTAGCTTTCCGTGGTTTCTCCGATTAACACCAGGCGAATGCCGGAGCAGTACCCTATCAAATGGTCCGCGGAACGCGCACGATCTTTTCTTCCTCTTCGTTGCCCTATCCTCACCCCTTACGTACACACACACACACACACACACACACACACACACACACTTACATGAACAACACTACCACACTTGCCGGGAGACCGGTCGGGAGCTTAGAGCTTGTCCCGGCTAGCCGCGCTTTGGGGAGATACATAGTTAGGGAAACCCCGCTAATGCGATGGGAGATTGGCACCAGATCTCGCCATCCAGCGGGGGAAGGTTGCTGCAATCTCCCGATAGAAAAGCATGCATTACATTTACGGGGCTAATGACTTCAGCAGTTGACGCGCCTGGAATCACCAATCAGTCAATCATTTACCGCCCCATACCTCATCATCTACTCACTAGATCATCCTCAATGACTTCAGCAGATGAACTCATTTACCCAACAAATAAAAATTTTAATAAATGTACATATCGTTAATCTCGTGTCTCTCTTCCCGTCCCATTTGCTTTGTCTTACTTTTGGAATGGAATGCCTTTAAAATTAATGCCGTGAGTGAGGACGCATGTCATGCTCAAATGAGCGATGGTTTTTGTGAAAGCAATTTGAGGGTCTGATAACGCAGCTTTCAAAAAATATATCTCTACGATCTTAATCTCATTTTGAAGACAAATAATGAAAGGTTCTATAAGTACAATTGGCATTTGGGGCATACCGATGTTGCGAATTGCGTCCATAGACGTTTTGCTCACTATTGAATTGATTGATTGATTGATTCATGTCCCCATGCACGTCAAATGCTTTTATACTGGAGGTGGCGGTGTTCCTCTCTCGAAGGAGAGATCCGTCGTTCACCTAGACGTCGGCTTGCAAAGGATTACATTTTCCAGGTATTTCCAGCAGCAGTGCATTGCTCCAACCGGGACACGCCTTAAGTTCCCGACTCGCCTCCCGATATGTGTAGTGTAATGCAAGTGACGCATGCAAGAGTGTGAGTGTGAGTATGAGTGTGTGAGTGAGTGTGAGTGTGTGAGTATGAGTGTGTGAGTGTGTGAGTATGAGTGTGTGAGTGTGTGAGTATGAGTGTGTGAGTGTGTGAGGATGAGTGTGTGAGTGTGTGAGTATGAGTGTGTGAGTGTGTGAGTATGAGTGTGTGAGTGTGTGAGTATGAGTGTGTGAGTGTGTGAGTGTGAGTGTGTGAGTATGAGTGTGTGAGTATGAGTGTGTGAGTATGAGTGTGTGAGTATGAGTGTGTGAGTATGAGTGTGTGAGTATGAGTGTGTGAGTATGAGTGTGTGAGTATGAGTGTGTGAGTATGAGTGTGTGAGTATGAGTGTGTGAGTATGAGTGTGTGAGTATGAGTGTGTGTGTGTATGAGTATGAGTGTGTGTGTGTGTGTATGAGTATGAGTGTGTGTGTGTGTAGGAGTGTGTGTGTGTATGAGTGTGTGAGTAGGAGTGTGAGTGTGTGCGTGAATGAGTGTGTGTGTGAGTGAGTGTGGACAAGGAGGAGGAAGAAAAGATAATGCGCAACTCATGCATAGTTTTTTAGGATAGTGCTCCGGCATTTGCCTGGTATTGATCAGAGAAACCACCTAAAACTTGCTTTCAAAGCAGCTAACCGCTAGAATTATTCTTCAAACTGCGGCTGAGTGTGATTTAGTTATATTACTACGGAAAAAGCTGGTTTCTCGTTATCGTCTGGCTGTTGCTTCAAAGATATTCACGCAATGATTTGGCAAATGCAATACCTAGTGCACAATCTTTCCAAGGGAACGTCACGAAAAACGTTACTTTCCTAAACCCAAAGTCCAGTGCTGCCGCAAGTACAGGCAACGTAGGTGCACTCAGACAACTCCAGTGGCATCTGACTGGCTTGAATCCAGCGTAAGATTTGGATTTTGCCAATAAGATAGGTGGAATGGACTAGACAAATCGGACCCATACGCATATCCAATGTGACGGCTGGGGCTTGAAATTGATTTTTTAATGGGGTCAACAACTTAAAAAAATTATTCTCAGGCAAAGATGTTTTACATATATCAACTCCTTGTAGTTCGAATTAAAGAAATTGAACAACTTAAGATGAATATTTAAATACACTACACTTGATTAACCCTTTGCCGAAGCATGGTTTATACTATCTATTTATCGACGTTTTTAGTTTTATTGATAATTTATAGAATTACTATTGAGTACAACTTGGTGGGAGTGATACAATTCAGTGCCAGTAATATATTTAGATTCGCACGAGATATCTGTACACTCGATGACCTTTAAAGAGCGAGGCAACTTTCGCAATTTAACGGTCATCGAGTGTTCAGTGGTAGTGATACAGCTCAGTGGCAGTGACATGTTTAGAGTTGGCACGAAATATCTGTACACTTGATGACCGTTAAAGAGAGCCAACTTTCGGAATTTAACGGTCGTCGAGTGTTCAGTGGGAGTGCTACAACTCAGTGGCAGTGACATGTTTAGAGTTGGCACGAAATACCTGTACACTTGATGACCGTTAAAGAGCGAGGCAACTTTCGCAATTTAACGGTCATCGAGTGTTCAGTGAGAGTGCTACAACTCAGTGGCAGTGACATGTTTAGTGTTGGCACGAAATACGTGTACACTTGATGACCGTTAAAGAGCGAGGCAACTTTCGCAATTTAACGGTCATCGAGTGTTCAGTGAGAGTGATACAACTCAGTGGCAGTGACATGTTTAGAGTTGGCACGAAATACCCGTACACTTGATGACCGTTAAAGAGCGAGCCAACTTTCGCAATTTAACGGTCGTCGAGTGTTCAGATAGGACTTCGCGCGAACTCTCATCGTGCATCTCGACATCATCGACATTTCGTAGATTTGAAATATTCCGAACAGCGATTCGCACTGTTGGGGGGGGGGCGTACTGACGTCTATGGTCCCTCGCCCTTGGGCGGCCGGGGGGTGGGGGTGGGGTGTCGGGAGCGTGGCGTACCTGACCAGGGGCACGTGGCGAGGGGCGCCCGCGTCAGCGCCTGCGGAGATGAGGCCGTTTGCAGGCGGCGTCCGCCTCGGCGCCTGCGTCACACCCCTCCACGCCACGCCACGAGCACGCACGCCAGCACGCGGACGACCACCGGCTCTCACCAACCGCTTTTATAGAAGGATTTTCCTAAAGCCTGTTTTACACGGTCATTTTTTCATCATTTTTTCTGTACAGAAACTGGATGAATTGATTGATTGATTGAATTTTTCGTGTTTCCGGGCGCGTCAACTGCTTTGGTCATTAGTCCCGTTAGTGTAGTGCATTTTTTCTTTTCTTTTTTTTCTCGGGAGATGGCGGTGATCTTCCCCCGCTGGATGGCGAGATCCTGCACCGACCTACCGTCGGCTAGTGGGGTTTCCCCCTAACCAGGACTCTCCCACCAGCGGGGCACCGCCCCAGCCCGGACAAGCTCTTAGCTCCCGACCGGTCTCCCGAAATATGTGATAATGTGGTGCTAGTGTAAGTGTGTGTGTAAGAGGAGAGAATAGGACAACGAAGAGGAAGGACAGATCGCGCCCGGTCCGTGGCCCGTTTGGTAGGGTACTGCTCCGGCATTCGCCTGATGTTGATGGGAGAAAAGAAACTGGATGGAAAAAGGACGTTCGGTTCTATGCGTATCGAAACTGGATTAACGTGATTCCACCGTTTTACACGGTCATTTCTGGTCTGTACGCTGTCTGTACGTAATCGTGATGGAAATACTTCCTCCGAACGCCGCAAAAAGCGCTGAAAGTTTAACAATTGAACATCGAATTTACGGAACCAAATGAAATTAGCGGGAAGAAAGATCATAGTTACGAATTCGCAGTGTAAGGAGTAGAAAGACGAGTGAGATATTGTGGTTTTATTTGCGAGATGAAAAGGAAAACAATAATCGCTACGGCGGCAACAAGCATTATTGTGGCATCTGCTGCCGCGTATATACTCTCTGTCCGGAGAACGCACGCAATCGAAGAAAGTTTCATAAAGTAACACTAGAGGCGCCGTAGTCAAACTGGATGAAATCTGTACGGAAAAATGAATTCATTTCATTCACAATCATTTTTTCGTACAAATTACATCCAGTCTGCTCAGTAACATGTCTGTACCGAAGGGAAATGATGAAAACATGACCGAGTAAAACAGACTTAAGGATGAGCCAAAGTAACAGTTCGCGAAAACAAGTGAACATCACATGTATTTCAGAAAAGTATCCCTCCGCCGTGACAGCTGATCAGTCACGTCCCTTCGTAAAGTGCTAATGGTTCCTGTGAAAACATCCTTATGCAGAAGTCTAAGAGTTTCGATGAGGTATATGCACGTACGCGAGTCCGGGAAATATTTAAATTTAATTTCGTATGTGGGAAATCTCTTAACATGCTCTCACAATCATTAAAAGAAAACTGCCAAGAATGTAAATAGAAAGCTCCCAATCACAGCTCGCCACACAACAGCATAAAGGCCGGAACCACGTGTATTGGTACGCATCTCGCATTCAAGTATCGGTTTTAAAATAAACATAATATTTATCACACAAGTAAATTCAATGTAATGTATAAAGAAAAAAAGAAATTTTACAGTAGAGCACATAACACTGCACTTCCTAATTTCAATTATTTCTCGTGGCGCACTATATTTGTGCCGGACGAGGACATCACAGAAAGAAGAGTCGAAGCCATTTACAAGTTAGCCAACTGCAAACGACCGAATGCGGGAAGGGAGTCTAATGGGCTCAAGGGCACGACGACCACAGAACCTTCAGTTATGTTGCCAGCACTAGCTGTCATTTTGGCTCATCCTTAGGAAAATCGCTCTAAACTCACGGTCCTTCTTGGGGAGATGTCCTCTCACCGAGAGGGTGAATTAATACAGAAGCGTACACAGCACGTCCTTAGGACTCCCCGCTGTCCGAAGGAGAATTCTAGCAGCCGGATGCACTGATCGGCAGTTTTGCGTGGTTTCTCAGATCAATAACTATTGATTTCATTTGTTCGTATCTTCAATATTATAGGGGGCGTATTATTTTCTCATGCTGAAGGTCCTTGATATTAATCTTGCCCTATTCTCTCAGGAAGATAGGGAGTCACAGAAGTCACAGATAGGATTGCACAGAATTCAGCTTTCCAACATTTACACGCCCTAACTGCAAACTGTAGTCAAACAAGCATCACTGAAGGCGCCATAGTTGACATGTTGAAGTCAAACGCCGCTTTCTAAGCAGCATCTCTCGTTCTTTAAATCTTACAAGATGAATGACAGTAGAACAGTGAGCTGTACTGTCCAAATTTCCGTTTGCGCTTCAATTTTGCAGATTGAACAGGAGATAGAATTGTCACGAAACAAGATAGAAGATGTCATGGATTGTCATCCTGCAGATTTTTTAATCTACAATGTCAGCTGCGATGAAAGCTCACTACAGTGGCGCCTGACATTCCTTCAATCCATTCTGAAAGAAACGCATTAATTTTCTTGCCTTTTTTCAGTCTTCAGGCGCGTCGCTATTTTGTTTTCTGTCGCAAACGCACCGGCACTCCATACAACTTGCCAGCCAATACGGCTCCACGAGTCCAGCCCTATGAAGACAGTCAGGAGGGCAGCGACTGACAAGCCTACGTCGGATAGCGATGGTCGCTCAAATGTAACAATTAGTGCCAGATGGCCCGTGGTTGCCTGATTCAGCGAGCCACTTGCCTTTCACTAGATTGAGCCGATCGCGCCCGAGCACCTTCTTTTGTGACCACTGAACAATCAGTAGATCACACCGGTTACCTGAAGATAAGCTAAGCCTGGGCCATGACACCACAAGTGGATTGTCCACTTGAGCAAACTTAGGCTAGATCGCTGTCTTCATGTAAATAGCGCTCCAGACTGCGCTTTGGTGCGTGCGCGAGGTCGTCAAGACGTTTGAAAAAAGACGCACAAGTTTCATTGTACGTTTCAAAATGGACTTTTATGTTTATTTTACAACCAGTTCCTTTAAAATTCTTGTTGGATACACTCATATAAAGTTTGGATTTAAATATAATTAATGGATTTGTTATTTAACCTTCACTCTTGTACATCTTTTCACTATTTGTTTAATTCTACCATCACCGAGTATATTATTAACAATTTTATCCCTCATTTATACGTCTGAAAATTTGCCTACTTACTATGTTTCTCATTCCTTTCTGCGCTGTGCCATTATGTCTATACATACGGACATTTGAAAATGTGATTGGAGTTGAATGACAATACCTACGTTACTTTGTAACGGAACCACCAACACGCTTTTGTGATAATTTGAAAACCGATGGCAGTGTATCATTATCAAAGAATTGCGAAGAGTCGATCTCTGCTTCCTCTTCAATGATGCTGCAGTAGTTCTCGCGCTCACGACAAAAATCTGTTAGACAATGAGCGAGAGAGAGAGAGGCGAGAATTAGCCTATTAGACAGTCAATGTATTCTGTGTAGGGCGCTTTGGAAATTTTATGTCCTGGGGCTGTTGTACGTCGTGAATGAAGATGTCCCCGCTAGAGAACGAAGGTCGGCTTCGACTCATTGTGCAAGTTAATGAGCAGTTCATACAGAAAATGGCGTAGTCGGATGAAGATTAAAACGTGTAAATTAAGCACAAGTCAGGTCAAAATAGTACCATGAAGTTTTGATTTTGGTAATCTTTAGGTTCAAGGCCTAAACAACACTCAAGGGGCATTTGTATATTTTATGGAAAAGGAAAATGTTTCGAGAGGGCGGTGTACCACAGTCATTGAGACGTGAGTATCTACATTAAATCTATTTGGACTGCATGAGAAGTGCTCTTAAATTCCAACCACTATCCCAGTATTGTTTACACTATTCATTTATTCTTGGTGGATATTGTGGTGGAAAGAGCTACTACAAGCACTACTAGAATTGCTATGAGAAGAAATTCAATTCCTATGAACACTAGTCAATAATGTTCATGTCGACGCTTGCCAAAATGAAAAAGATGCACATAGTCACAAATTTGAGCACTTAATGCACATGTAAAAAACACGCAGGTAATCTTTGATATTTATGTAAATCAAGTACACAAATTTAACACTTAGATTTTGTGTATTTGAGTTTATACATTTCTAAATGTTTCGTATTTCATGGATTTTGTTTGGCATTTCATTCTTTACCTCATACATACTGAAGCGCATGAATCTTTTTTCATTCAGGGGGAAAATGTTGGTAATATTCTCATCAGAAGACTAGACATTAAAATTTCTTTAATTTATTAAATTTAATACGATAAATTTAATAAAAAGAAATATATACATTTTAAAAATGAAAAAAAAAGTTTTTCATTATTTTCTGATCATGTGTTGCATGTCACGAAAATGTGATAAAGTTGTGTTTGATTTTCCATATTATCTCTGACCGGGAGGTCCTAGGTTCGAGTTCTGACGGCGGCAGGATTTTCGACACTAGCTTTTCAGCTAGGTCGAATTCAGTCGCTGTCTGGAGGAGAATTCTAGCGGCCGGCTGCTCTGATCGGTAGTTTTCCGTGGTTTCTCCGATCAACACCAGGCGAATGCCGGAGCAGTACCCTACCAAACGGGCCACGGACCGCGCGCGATCTGCCCTTCCTCTTCCTTGTCCTATCCTCTCCCCTTACACACACACACACACACTTACACTAACATACACTACACTACCACATATTCCGGGAGACCGGTCGGGAGCTTAGAGGTTGTCCCGGCTGGGGCGGTGTCCCGCTGGTGGGAGAGTCCTGGTTAGGGGGAAACACCACTAGCCGACGGTAGGTCGGCGCCGGATCTCGCCATCCAGCGGGGGAAGATCACCGCCATCTCCTGAGAAAAAACATGCTCTACACTTACGGGACTAATGACCAACGTAGTTGACGCGCCCGGAAACACGAAAAAATCACTCAATCAATCCATGTTATCAGTCTTCATGAAATCAACAATCTTTATCATGTTTAATACAAAAATACACTACAAGTGGTGCTTCATGGCACCGATCGGGAGCAGTGACTCAGTGCATCAACTGATGTCACTGCAGCACCTCTGACCGGGAGGTCCTAGGTTTGAGCCCCGACGGTGGCAGAATTTTCGACACTAGCGAAACAACACCGATTCGAATTCTAGCAGCCGACTGCTCTGATCGGCAGTTTTCCGTGGTTTCTCCGATCAAAACCAGGTGAATGCCGGAGCAGTACCCTAACAAATGGGCCACGGACCGCGCGAGATCTTTCCTTCCTCTTCCGTGTCCTGTCCTCACCCCTTACACACACACTTACATTAACATGCTCTACACTACCACACATGCCGGGAGATCGGTGGTCTGGGACCTAGAATGTGTCCTGGCTGGGGCGGCGCCCCGGTGATGGGAGATACCTGGTTGGAGAAATCCCGTTAGTCGACGGTAGGGCGGCGCCGGAAGCCGCCGGCCCGCGGGGGAAGACCGCCGCCCCTTCCCGAGCAAAAATCACGCACTACACTTACGGCACTAATAACCATAGTACTTGACGCGTCCGGAATAATAATCAATCAATCAATCAACACCCACCGACTGCAAAGACAGTCTGTTACCCATGCAACGTATCTGACACATAGGTCGAATTCAGCCTCTGTCTGAAGGAAGATTCTAGCGCCTGATGCACTCATCGGTGACTTCTTGGCTGTCCGGGTGACGCCGCGTAGTGCGCTGAGAGACCGACATTCCGCCTGTCATGTCGCAGGCTTCCTCACTGCCCTGAGGAAGTCTACGACATGACAGGCAAAACGTCGGCCTCTCAGCCCACTACGCGGCGTCACCCGGACAGCCAAGAAGTCATTGATTCGAACTGCGGAAGCTTACGTGTACATTTTTCGGTCGTTTTACGTAGTTTCCCCGATAAACACCTGACCAATGCCGGAGGAGCACCTTAACAAACGGGTCATGGTTCGTGCTCTATCTTTCCTTCCTCATTTTTGTGTCCTCTTCTCCCCTTACACACACACACCTCATGATATACCCTACCATACATGTCGGGAGCTTATTTAGGCTGGAGTGATGCCCCATTGGCCGAGGTTCCCGGAGGAGAGAAACCCCGGCTTGACCGTAAAGCCGTCGAAAGCCGACTATCTGAATAAAAATTATATTTTGACGAATATGACATCTTTTATTTCTTCTCAGAGTAAGGAAAGATCGCGCGCGGATCTTGGCCCATTTGTTAGGGTACTGCTCCTGCATTCACCTGGTGTTGATCGCAGAAACCATGGAAAACTATCGATCACAGCAGAAAACCACTAGAATTCTCGTGCAATCAGCAGCAAAGCTTGATTTAGTTACAGAGCTAGTATCGAAAATACGTTATCTTTGGAACCTCTTGGTCAAAGCCACTGCAGAGACGGCAATGCTGGCTCTGAGCTAAACTCAGCCGGTAACAGCCTTTTCATGATCTGGCACAGGATTAATAACTTTGGCGTACGAGGGCTTGGTCGTAAGAGCCGACGTCACTACAGTCCTACTTCGTGCAATGTGTGACGTCGCCAAGTTGGAAAGCACCCCTGCAAGCTGAATCCTCAATCGTAACTACTGTCTCCCGCGTACTGGTCATCGGTGCGTCAATTTTCTCCATAACTAGAATAAGTCGCTTCGTATTGGTCGTGCTTGCATTGTTCTCTTCGCTGTGGCCAACAACTTCGTGCACGATTTTTGACGACCAGGATGAGGGTAATGAGTTGATATACTCGGTTCAGTCACACAGCAATTATTTTGACTCTATCCATTTTTGATTGACAAATTACCTTCCATTGATTCATGTGTTCAGGTGAGTCAACTACTGAGGTTTTTAGTCCCGTAAGAGTAGTGCATGTTTTTCCTCATGAGATGTCGATGATCTTCTCCGTTGGATGTCGAGATCTGGCACCGACCTACACATCGCCTGGCAGAGTTTTCCCTAACCAGGTATCTCCCACCAGGTGGCATCGCCCCAGCCGGAACAAGCTCCAATTTCCCGACTGTTTTTCCTGCGCGTATTGCAGTGTAGAGCGTGTAACTAAGGGGTGGAAAAGGAAAAGGAAGGAAAGATCGCACGCGATCCGTGGCCCGTTTGTTAGGGTACTCCTCCGGCATTCTTCCTGGTGTTGATTGGAGAAACCGGAAGTTTCAGATCACGGATCAAAGGTTTACCTTCGACTTTCATGGCCTGCGTGCTAATTTTCTCTATCAGAGAATTAATTTTAATATTCTTAAAGTCTTTTCGACATCATTTATACAATTGATACAACATTATTTCATGTGACGATAACGCAATAATGAAATTCACACGTGAAAACCCTCCCTAAACTCGAACTTCACTCACTGAACTGACAGTTTGCTAGCATTGTCACTTAGAGGGGAGAGAAAACATTTCGAGGAGCAATGGAGTCTTCGGGGATGTCCAATTGAACCATGAAAATAATCGTTGTTTGGACTGAATTGAAAATACGTCAATCGCGTTTCCCGGATCTGCCGTCTCGAAAAGTAATTCACATACTCGGTTTGCCTTGCAACTTTTCTGAGAGGCATGGTCCACTCGCGGGAAATGACGGCGAAGGAAAACTAGTTAAGACAGAAAGCACGTGCAAAGAAACGTATTCGGGAGGGGCTGCGATTTCACTCTTCTCTTGCGTCACTTGTGCGGCAGAGCGTAAAACGAAGCATTTGCACTCAACGCACAGAGTTTCATTCATGCGGCTGAGTCCTTCAGGTTGTAGTCGTATTTCGTTTTTGATCGATTTTTTGTCTGCAATTTTGTAGATTTGAAGGACCACACCTTCAAGATCCTTTGTTACACTGTCTAAAATGGCGATATTAATTTGTATATCAAGGATTATAAATTATCATATTATTCATCATATTATTTTATAATTATTTGAGTATGTATAAAATTAAAAAGTGAACCATTAATGAGACATTTAAATACTTGGTTTATTATTAATGCGTTGAATAATTTTGGTTTTCTTCAAAACTGCTTTTCTGAAGAGTGAAAGAATTATTCATACGGGATAAACTGCCAATCCTTGTTTGATATGTAAGCTGAGTGATTTCAAATGTATAAATTTACACAATGTATTTATCAGAACACTACCAATTAATACTTTCTTTACCTTTCGGCCTGAGAAGTACGGATACCCCCGGAAAGCACAAGTAACGTTCGAAACAAGTTGTAACATGTATCACACACACACACACACACACACACACACACACACACACACACACACACACGTATTGTCGTAGCATGCATCACTGACACATATTGTTGTGGCGGCTATCATCCACAGAATCTCACACTATTGTCGCAGCGTGTAACACAAGCACACACACATATTTTCATAGCATGTATCACAGACGCACATTGCTGTAGTGTGTATCACACACACACACACACACACACACACACACACAAGTATTGCCGTAGCTTCTATTACACACACACACATACACACACACACATACACACACACACACACATTTTCTCATAACGTATGTCACACATATTGTTGTAGCGTAGGGCATCACACAGTGCTCTTTTTCTGTGGTGAATGAGGAGGGCACGCCCCCACCGAATTGATTACCTGCTGTGTGCGAAGTATTTTTTTGCAAAATGAGATTTCATGTTCATGTCATCGTGCAAAACACATGTGTAATTTTTATGTGCAAAATAACTCATTTTATTTATTTTAGGCTAATTAATAGAAGAAATAATATACGAAATGAATTCTAGAATAGAGTTTGAGCTTGATTTGCAATATTCACAACTCCGTAGATTAATGGATTCTACTAACGGTTTCTTTTTTCAGTCATATCCAAGGCAGCTTAAGGGAAACGGGAGAAAGGATTTGGGGCAAGCAGAAGTGTGGTTTAGACTCCACGTCTATTGCTCACTCACGGACGCTAATCAGGAACTATTCATTTAAAAATCCTTGTTTTGTTTCATATGAGGGTCCTAAGACCGGTAGTGTTTGTGTCAATGTGGCCATCAAATTTTAACGAGATTACATATTTGAGGGGCAAGAAAGTAAGAATGCCTCGTACAATTGATTGATTATTCGTGTTTCTTTCGCGACCACTGCTAAGGTCATTAGTCCCGTAAGTGCAGTGCAGTTTTTCGGGATGTGGCGGTGATCTTTCTCAGCTGAAAGGTGAGATCCGGCTCCGACCTACACGTTGGTTAGCCGAGGTTTCCCAAACCAGGTATCTCCCACCAGTGGGTCACAACCCCAACCGGGACGAGCTCTAAGCTCCCGACATCAGTGATAATGTAGTGTATGTTTGTGTGTGTGTACGTCAGGGGTGAGGATCGGCCAAGGAGCTGGAAGTAAGCTCGCACGTTTTCTGTTGCTCGTTTGTAGGGTTTCTGCTCCGGCATTCGCCTGGTGTAGATCGGAGAAATGATAAACTACCGATCTGAGCAGCCGGCCGCTAGAATTCTCCTCCAGACAGCGACTGAATTCGACCTAGTAGCTAGCGCCAAAAATCCTGCTACGGTCGAGACTCGAACCCTTGGATCTCCTGGTCAGAAGCACTGCAGTGACATCAGTTGATGTCCTGAGCCACCTAAACCGGTAGTGTGAAGAGCAGCGGAGGTGGGTGGGTGGGGGGATGAAACAGTGCGGAGACGGAGGACGGAGAAGTTGGGTGAGAGAATGCAGGATAGGGCGAGAACGATGAAAAGGGGTGATTGCGAGCTATATATCGGATGAAGGGAGAGTGAGGGCAAAGCGGATGCAAGGGCCAGAAGACGACAAGGGAGGCGTGCCCTTTGCAAGCGGGAAGGAGAGGGCCAGGGCCTTGCAACTCTATGAAAGCCGGAGACAAATTTGGAGAGTGCTATTATAGAACGCGCTAGTGTCGCCGAGTACAGCTGCAGGTCCACCCCAACTCCACCCCAACTCCACCCACACTCCACCCCAACTCCACCCCAACTCACCCCAACTCCCACCCCAACTCCACCTCAACTCCACAACTCCACCCCAACTCCATCCCAACTCCATCCTAACTCCACCCCAACTCCACCCCAACACCCCAACTCCACCCCAACTCCACCCCAACTCCCACCCCAACTCCACCCCAACTCCACCCCCTCCAACTCCACCCCAGCTCCACCCCAGCTCCACCCCAGCTCCACCCCCAACTCCACCCCAACTCCACCCCAACTCCACCCCAACTCCACCCCAACTCCACCCCAACTCCACCCCAACTCCACCCCAACTCCACCCAACTCCGCATATTAAAATTGGCTAATGTATGAGAAATTCGAAAAGTGTCTTCTAAATGTTTAATTATTCTAATATATAAGTAACCGCTGAAGAAATCTTGAACATCGACGCGATCTTTTGTAACATTACTTGCGTCTCGCGAAACCACGCAGCAGCCACGCACGTTTGGAGTATCCTTGGCAGCAGTTCGTATTTTAGTTCCTGTAAGAGAGTGATAGAGGAGAGCGCGCCACTGCAATGGTCTCCACTAGTGTTGTACAGAAGATGAAAGGCCCTGCCGAGGGCGGTTGGGTGTTGAAAAGATAGGGGTGGGAGACATATCACGATTAAATTCCACCGTAAACTTTTCTTAAACCTTTTACCTACCTCCCCAAATAGACATAGCCCGATTGCATCCCGTTCGGTTATTCTCGTAAGTACAAGATACAGTTCGCCCAGCTATCAGAGCTTCGAGGATCGCTTTTTTACTTTCACGAAGAATATGAAGAGACAAAGAACAAAATTACTTTTAACATTATTCATTCTGAATTACTGTTTGATTATAATGGCTAGATACAATAAGGAAATCTAGTTATTTTGCATTTATATGAATAATATGAATGAATATGAATATGTGGAATTATTATGAACCAAATGTTCTTAATTTACTGAAACTGGTTTTAACGTATTCCGTGGAACTTTTTTCCAAGGAGGAGTGAAAAGGCAGCAATGGGCTTCCATTAATTCAGACTTAAAATAATTATACATTAGATAACACATATATTATCATTATATTATCATTATTATTAAAAACACAGTTTGAAGATTCTGCTACTTCAGTTAGGTTTGAGATTTTATTTGGATTAGTGCGAGAATATCTTGTATATATTCAAATGGAAATTTTTCTCAATTGTTTCTTTCTTTCCCCTTTCAAACCGCAGGCCAGGATACAATCGGACTACGTCTTCTCAGATACCGAGAAGTGAAAGGGGATTAACTAAGAAACGGGAGTGAGGGAAATTTGGTCGCCGGATGCAGTCGTCTGATTCTCGGAGTGGGAGTGGCTACGATATGGGCAGAGTTGGGGGGGAAGAGGACGGTTGCGAGGCTGGAGAGGTGGGATGAAGACGAGAACAGGGCCAATGCAGAGACGAGAGTGATGATGGGATTGGTGACGCCAGCGGGGAGGAGGGAGTGCGGAGTGGATGTGAGGGTGAGAGCGATGATGGAGGCAAAGATGAGAGCGTGAATAATTGCAAGTGCTGGGACGAGGGACGATAGAATCTGGAGTGTAATAAGACGAGAGGGAGCACACGGGTAGTGGAGAATAAACGTATGGGTGGAGGCGAGGGCGGTGGCGACGTCGGGACGTGTTGGGGAGAATTGGGGTGGAGTTGGGGTGGAGTTGGGGTGGAGTTGGGGTGGAGTTGGGGTGGAGTTGGGGTGGAGTTGGGGTGGAGTTGGGGTGGAGTTGAGGTCGAGCTAGGGTCGACTTGGGGTCGAGTTAGGGTCGAGTTAGGGTCGAGCTAGGGTCGAGCTAGGGCCGATTTGGGGTAGAGTTAGGATCGAGTTACGGCCGAGTTAGGGTCGAATTAGGGTCGAGTTAGGGTCGAATTAGAGTCGAGTTGCGGTCGCGTTGGGGCCGAGTCGTGGGTCGAGTCGTTGGTCGAGTCGTGGCCCGAGTCGAGGGTCGAGTCGTGGGTCGAGTCGTGGGTCAAGTCGGTGGTCGAGTCGTGGGTCGAGTCGCGGGTCGAGTCGTGGGTCGAGTCGTGGGTCGAGTCGGTGGTCGAGTCGTGGGTCGAGTCGAGGGTCGAGTCGTGGGTCGAGTCGTGGGTCGAGTCGTGGATCGAACCGTGGATCGAGTCGGTGGTCGAGTCGTATGTCGAGTCGGGTGTCGAGTCAGTTAGGGGGCGTGAGCGGGGGCGAGTGCGAGGACGAACGGTGAGAGCGTGGTGGGGTCTGGGGGGCGAGAGTGAGCACCGGAGCGAGCGCGGTGTGGGGGAGCGGGGGAGGGAGGCGTTGCGATGCGCGTCACAGCTGCGTGGGCGGCGTCGCCGCGCCGTGCGCTGGGGAGAGAGGCGTCGCGGCGGCGCGTGCTCCTCGGCGTCGGGCGACGCGCCAGGCGCGGGGCCAAGGCGCCCAACCGCCCTCACGGCCACGGCCACGGCGAGGAGGGGGCGCCTGGGAACTAACTTACTGACTGGGAAGGGGAAATATGAATGGGAGGACGTCATGAACGCTTGATTTTGAAACATCGTAAGGAACTGGTAAAAGGAAGAAAATAAACTTTACTAATAGGAATCAACGAAAATGCAAGTGATGAGGCAAAGGCGCAAAGAAATGAAAGTCAGGAAAAGACTAGCAAGATAAGAAGGTATTTAATCAAATGAAAACAGATGGAAGAAAGGAAATAAAAGAAGAAATGCTTGGAGTAGTAAGATGCCCAAGTAGTAATACGAAAAGAAAAGCACGCGCCTTTCGCCTGGTCCTGCTTTCGATCCCCGACCCCGCCGTGTGGAATATTGTGGTGGACAAAGCGAGCTGTCGGCAGTTTTTCTTCGCGTACTCTAGTTTCCCCCGTCTGTCATTTCAACACCACTCCATCATCATTATCCTGGTCATCATTATTGCCATCATTTATTTATTAGATCACGATTCATGGGCAACCAAGTGCTGCAGAGTGGAAGGGCCCGTAAACCTTAATAAATAACTATGACGAAAATACATTAATGAAGTTGAAGAATACATACTTGAAGTTGACTCAAATCCCTTTCTCTCGAAGTCTTTCTTCCTCGTGAAGGTTTGGTTGAGGAAGTTCAGAGGAAAAGGAGTTAAGAGGCAAAAGAAAAGAGACAAAGAGAAAGGAACGACATCCTTCCGATGCGATTCCCTTCCTTTCGATTTCTTTCTTCTTCGGAATGTGAGTCAATTGGCACACAAACGATTAAAGAAAGACACACCAAATTAAAGAAGTTGTAGAGTGAGTAGTTAGATCGGAGGCGAAAGAAAAGAACCGATTTCGAAATGACAAAAGAAACTAAAGAAGACGTTAAAGGGAAAATAAATCACTTCTGCTTCTTTCTCTTCGACATCTCTCTCCTTCCACCTAAAAAAGAAAAGAACCTCAATGCAACCGAGAGAGAGAGGGAAGGAAAAATTATAAAGAAAACAGAGGAGGAAAAGAACCGAGTGGCAAAGGAATGAGTACAGACATACGGCATCCAAAGAATAAAGGAGAGGAGAAAGAATGAATGACAAAAGAGCGAGAAAGAACGTGGAGAAATGAAAAGGAAGGAAGTTGAGTGGCATGTGAAGGTCGAGGTGGCAACAAGTGATTCCCCTTCTTCTTCATCAATTTTCTTTTGAACGAAACCAAACTGAAAGAAGACGAAGAGATACGCGGAGCAAAAGATGGTAAGGAGCACTGGAAGAAAGAAATGGTGAAGTTGGATGACTGAACAGTGCGGAGGGGAACAGTGCGGGGACGGGGAGATGTCGAGCAGAGTGGGTTGAGCAGAGTGGGGTAAATCGGGGTGAGGCGGAGCGGGTTGAAGCGGTTGAAGAGAGCGGGTTGAAGCGCGAAGGAGCGGCGAGGTACATTGAGAAGCGGAACGGAACGGAGAGAAACAGCAGACCAAGAAGGAGTGGAAAGGAACGGAAGGGAGAGGAGAAGAGCGGAGAAGAGTGAAGAAAAGGGAAGAGGAGCTAGGTGGAGCGGCAAGGTGTGAGGGGTGGTGGGGTGGAACATACTGGAGTGGGGAGGAGCGGAGAGGAGCGGAAAGAAGCGGCGAGAAGCAGAGAAGTGTGGAAACGAGGGGAGAGGTACTGACCGAAGCGGAGAGGAGAGAGAAGGAGCGAATAGAGCGGGCAAGAGCGATAAGAAACAGGACGGAGCGGGAAGGAGTGGTGAAGAGCAGAGAAGTATGAAGTGGAGCAAATAGTAGCTGCGCGGAGCGTAAATGAACTTTGGAGAGGGGAGGAACAGCAAGGAGTGGAGAGGTGTGGAAAGAAATGGATAAGAACGGGAAGAGCAGAGAGGAGCGAAGAGGAGTTGGACGGAGTGAAAAGGTACAAGGGGGGGCAGATAGGAGATAAGAGGGGCAGAATAGAGTAGGGAGGAGGGGTTGCAGGGAGGAGAATACAAGAGCGGAGAAGTGTGGAAAGGAGGGAAGAGGAGCTGTCCAGAGCGGAGAGGAGCTGGAAGGAACAGAGCGGAGCAGAGAGGAGCAGGGGAATTGAAAAGAAGCGGGGAGGAATTTGACGAGGGGGAAGGAGCGGAAAGAAGCGAAGAGGAGTGGAAAGGTGAGGAGCCGAGCGGAGCGGGAGGAGTGAGGGGGTGCACAGATGAGTGGAGAGGAGTGGAAAGGAGCAGAGAAGAGCAGAAGGAACGAAGAGGAGCTAGGCCTAGGGGGGAGGAACGAAGTGAAGCTGGGCAAAGCGAAGAGGTGCGAGGGAGAGTAGCATGGAGCAGAAAGCAGCGGAGAAGAGTGAAAAGGATAGAAGAGAAGCTGGGCACAGTGGCAAGGAGCTGATAGGACCTGGGTGGAGCGATGAGGAGCGAGGGGAACTGAGAGAAATGGAGAGGAGAGGAAACGAGTAGAGAGCGGAGAAGAGCTGGAGGAACGGAGCTGCGCGGAGCGGGGAGGAGTGGGGAGAAGTAGAAAGGGGCGAAGAGGAGTGGAAAGAAGCGAAAAGGAGCTGGGCGGAGCGGGGAGGAGTGGACAGGAGTGGACAGGAGCGAAAAGGAGCTGTGCAGAGCCCCCGCTGCCAGGAGCTGGGCGGACCGGGGAGGAGCTTGGCGGAGCGGGAAGGAGCGGGGCGGAGCGAAGAGGAGTGGAAAAAAACGAAGAGGAGCTGGGCGGAGCGGGGAGGAGCGAAGAGGAGTGGACAGGAGCGATGAGTAGCTGACCGGAGCGGGAAGGAGAAGAGTTGAAAGGAGCGAAGAAGAGCTGATCGGAGCGGTGAGGAGTGGAAAGAAGCGAAGAGGAGCTGGGCAGAGCGGGACGGAGCTGCGCGGAGCGGGGAGGAGCGGGGCGGAGCGGGGAGGAGTGGAAAGAAGCGAAGAGGAGCTGGGCGCGATGTGTGGCGATCAGCGAAGAGGAGTTACGAAGAGCGGAAAGGAGCAAACCGTGGAGGGGCCGAGCGGTGCGGGGCCGTGCGGTGTGGGGCGGGGCGAGGCGCGTCGCCCCCCACTCCTTCCCCTCCCGCGGGGCGCGGGCGGCGGCGGCGGCGCGGCTACAAAAAATGGGGCCATCGCAGGTGGCGCGCACAGTCCCGCGTCCACGGCCAGGGTGAAGGCAGCAGAGACCATGGCCTCCTCGCGCGCTGCTCCGCTGTCGCCGCCGGCGCCCCTGCTCCTGCTGGGGCTGGGGCTGCTGCTGCTGCCCGTCGCCTCTCCCAACCCCGCCGCGCCGCCCTCGCCCTACGACGTGCAGCACTACCAGCACCAGCGTGAGTTGCGCCCACAGCCTTCTATTTTTATTTCTACCAGCACCAGCGTGAGTTGCGCCCACAGCCTTCTATTTTTATTTCTATCAGCACCAGCTTGAGTTGCGCCCACAGCTCTCTATTTCTACCAGCACCAGCTTGAGTTGCGCCCACAGCCCTTCTTTTTTTAGCAGCACTAACGTGAATTGCGCCCACAGCCCTCTATTTCTATTTCTACCAGCACAAACGTGAGTTGCGCCCACAGCCTTCTATTTGTATTTCTACCAGCACCAACGTGAGTTGCGCCCACAGCCCTCTATTTCTATATCTACCAGTAGCACTACTAGCACCAGCATCAGTTGCCCCTACAGCCCTCTATTTCTACCAGCAACACTACCAGTACCAGCATGAGTTGCGCTCACAACCCTCTAATTCTATTTCTACCAGCACCAGCATGAGTTGCGCCCATAGCCCTCTGGATTCTCTATCGCCTGATTTTGGATCGGTCGGTGCCTATCCCTCGCAGTGTAGCTCATTGGTAAGAGCTCGCTTTCCATGTCGCGACCCCGGGTTCGATTCTCGGTCGGGCAACATTATATTGTGCGTTATCCTTGCAATGTCCCAGAATATTTTGCTGTGTGATGAAAAAACTCAGGTTAAGAAGGCCAGAATACGGCGTGGGGATGTCTTCGTGCTAAACACTCTCACCCCCTAGGCTGGGACGCTGCTGGTAGACCATGGCCCGAACGCTGTCGCACCAAGCACAGACAGCTAGATGGTGCCTACCGCCTTTGAAGATGCGCCTTCAGAGTAAGATTCGGCTCTATGAGAGTGCCGACCATGGAAAGAGATAGGAAGGGAGGATTGCGCGTGATCGATTGTTCCTTCTTATTGCCTCAAACATTGGTTTCTTCTTTCTCTCTGGCTGCAACAAGTATTAGTTCAAAATGGCATACGTAATAATAACAATGCAGTATTTCTCTATCATTATCGGCCTGTCTTCCGTTGGGTTGGGCCTGAGAACTGGCTGGGAATGAAAGGTTCGTGCGCAGCTTGTGGCCCATTGTAGCGAGTATCGAGTATTACTTCTACATCCGTCTAGAGGTAATTGCAAGAAACCACGAAAACAACCGACCAGAGCGTAAGGTATCTAGAAAATTTGACAACTGCCTTGATGGCTGGCTAATAGAGGCAGGATGTGGGATTCGGTCATTCTGTAGTTTCCTCCATTCAATATCAGGGGGATATCAAACCAGTACTTTGAAAGATTTTAAGCGTCAAAGATCTGCTAGTTATTTATTAACAAATGTGCTCTAATTAAATATTTTCATGGATATATTTAATAGTTACAATAGCATTATCATTATCTTCAAAATACCATATTAAATTATTTTAAAAACTTAGATAACAATGCGTTTGCACTCTGGAATCGCACTCTGAAACATCGACATTCATAGATCTTGATTGACTAAGCACCGCGATTTATTTTCTTTGTGTTTCAATATACTTCCTCACTTATGCATTTACTATTATCTTCCAGGGTGATGATGAATATATTATATACGACAGAAGGATGTTGGGCATGCCCCAGAATCATACTGAGATAAAAATTTGAACCAAATACTATATTTATAATTGAGTTAATGATGATCAAGATGAATCAGTTTTAATATAAATTTTTCGTAGTGGTTTTTCGTAGTAGTTTAATATAAATTTTTCGTAGTTCGTGATTTCTCTCTGGTCGAGAATTAATCCCAGCGTTTGTCCAGTCAGCTGTTCAGTACGCGCCGGGTCTTTTCCGGAGTGACGGGAAGGCGGTGACGGCTGCATGACGTTCATTTACGGAGCGAACCCTACTGGCATCCTTCGGAGCCTGTTGCGGGACACTTCGCTAACGGCTCTTGTTATTTGCTTTGGCGTACGTCGTATGCGAAACAGTAAGAGCTACTTGAATACACTCGCATGTTGTTTACGTACCTCTTACACTGAGGCTATTCAAGTTTTTAATCTAGATGATATTCAGCAAAGGTACTAAATTCAGATGCCTCGACACAATGTGTAAGATGTGTGGGTCAACACCGGTAATCGAGGATGTATGCTGGAAACTAAATCCGACGCCAGGCGCTTGGAAAACTACCCAGCTAATATTAAACTACCAAAATTCTTGAATTTGATATTTGAATGTATTTTTGAATTTGATATTTGATGCCTTATTACAGGACTATGATTCTTATTACTTTCTACTTCGACGTTAAATTCTATTTTACTTCTTCTAAAATTTTGCAGATGATTTGTTCAAAATTACACTTAATTCTCTCTTTAATTGTGTTGTTTTTAATAATTTTATTGTTAGATATAGCATCCTGATATAGCATCCTGATATTGCGCTAGAAAAAAATAAATTCAACTAATAGTTTTGTTCCTATGTATGTTGGACAGTAATTTGTTCCACTCGGTTTGGCATTTTGTTTGCTTATTACTTCTTGGACACTATAAACTATTGATAACATGTAGAATTTATCTTTAATATCACAATTGAATCTTCATTAACTTTCTAATTCAACATATGACTTTCAATATCATCTCAATACATCCAACATTTAAAATTTTCTAATTATGCAAGTGGACATTTTCTAGTAGCAATTTTTTCGCAGCAAAGCTTCATAACATGTAATGTTCTGATGTAGAACACATTCAGAAAAACACGTAATAAAATTGCTCCTCCTTGCATGTTCGTCTACTTTTTTGGTTAGAAGTGTTTTGTGTAAAGACATGTCAAATGTTTGAGCCTTTTATAAATCGAACAGGAATGAGATGTATTATTTGTTTATGCAACTCTGGAGGTAATATCAGTTACGTTCAAAGCAGCTTCCAAAATTAGTCGTAGCATCGAGGCAAGCGAGTTTCCTTCTCACCTCCAGGATGCTGAGGAGGAATTCCGGTCAGGCCACTGGAATTTTTGGAGGGGCAGAACGAGTTTCCGATAGGATTTCTCGGATACCTCTCTCCCCTTCCTCTCATTCCAACTTTATCTCGCCATTTGATCTACCAGCCCCCAACACGTTCATTGTTTCACTTTGTTGACAAACAAGAATATAACGTAATGGTTAACATTATATTCCGGATGGTATGTCGTTTTGCCTTTTTCCAATAGCAAAATAAATGCAATTAACACCCCAAGTACATGAAACTAATTTTCATGTACGTAAATTAAATTTAATGTACTCGTACCGCAACTTTCATGTACATGCACGTTACATTTAATGTACGTGTACATTAAGTTTAATGTGGACAAGTACGTTAAGTCAACAGTGGTACATTAAATCTACATTTAAATTTACACATTAAATTTAATGTACATTGTGCATGCACATTGTGCTTTCACATAACAGTTCCGACGATTCCCGACAAAGACCCTAGAGCACCGAAAGTACTGTGCTTCAGCAACGGACTCACTCGCACACGCCCGGTAGCCGGCGAACTGCACACGGGACCGGGCTCGCGAAGACTACCGCGTGAGGAAATGGCAAGCCTCGCACCGCTAAGTGAGCCGGTGAGAGGGGGGAGGAAATAGCTGCATCCGCTAAACGCCACATTCCAACAGCCGCCACAGTTGCCGCCACAGCTGCCACCACCGCGGTGCGCCGCCGCCGTCTCCGATTCGAATCTCGAACGGGGGCAGGATTTTCGACACTAGCTACATAGCTAGATCGAATTTCAGCCGCTGTGTGGAGGAGAATTCTAGGGGCAGGTTGCTCTGATCGGTAGTTTTCCGTCATTTCTCCTATCAACACGATCAACCCTAACAAACGGACCAGGGACCGCGCGCGATCATTTCTACCTCTTCCTTGTCTTATCCTTGCCCCTTACTTAGACACACACTTACGTGCACTACACTATCACATATGCCGGAAGAAACGAGAAGAGATTTGAGCTTGTCCCGGTTAGGGTGGTGGGATATGTCAGGTTGTGGACCACCCCCTCCTCAAGTTGGGTCTCGCCATCCGTGCCGGATCTCGCCATCCAACAGGAAAAGATCACCGCCACCTCCTGCGATACAAACATGCACTACACTTATGGGTCTAATGACCCAACAGTTGACCGGGAGCGGTAGCTCAGTGCATCAACTGATGTCACTACAGCGCCTCTGACCGGGAGGTCCTAGGATCGAGTCCTGACGGCGCGGCGGCAGGATTTTCGACACTAGATTTTCAGATAGGTCGAATTCAGTCGCTGTCTGGAGGAGAATTCTAGAGGCCGGCTGCTCTGATCGGTAGTTTTCCGTGGTTTCTCCAATCAACACCAGGCGAATGCCGGAGCAGTACCCTACCAAACGGGCCATGGACCGCGCACGACCTTTCCTTCCTCTTCCTAGTCCTATCCTCTCCCCTTACACACACACACACACACACACACACGATTACACTAACATGCACTACACTATCACATATTCTGGAAAACCGGTCGGGAGCTTAGAGCCTGTCCCGGCTGGAGCGGTGTCCCGCTGGTGGGAGAGTCCTGGGGAAACCCCACTAGCCGACGGTAGGTCGGCGCCGGATCTCGCCATCCAGCGGGGGAAGATCACAGCCATTTCCCGGGAAAAGAACATGCACTACACTAACGGGGCTAATGACCAAGGCAGTTGACGCGCCCGGAAACACGAAAAAATCAATCAATCAAAAACCTAACAGTTGACGAAGCCGTTATCACTAATTAATCAATCAATCCGCCGCCGCCGTCTCCGCCACCTCCGCGTTTCCAACGCTGCCTTCTCCACAGTGTCCTCCTACTCTTCCTCCACTTCCTTCCCTCTCCACACCCGCCTCCGCCCTCGCCACCGCCGCCACCACGTGGCCCCGTTGGAACCTCAAGCGGCTGCTCGGCGCTGCTCGGCGCCGGTCGCCAAACAGGAACTTCGCCGCGAGCACAACCAGACTCCCACCAGACACCGCGGGCACTTCCCGCGTGCTTGCACTCAGGTCACAACCCACAATCATCCCCCCACCCCCACCACAGTCAAAGCCACACTTAATGGTTTGATGAATGAGCGATGATAATGTTAACATGTTTTAAATGATGATCGAGGAATGGTTGAGTAATTGATCGATTGGTGAGTCTGGGCGTGTCAACTGCTGTCATTGGTCCCGTAAGTGTTGTGCATGTTTTTATCGCGGGAGGTGGCTGCGATCTTACCCTATTTGATTGGGACATCTGGCGCCGACATATTTGTCGGCTAGCGGAGTGTTCCCCAACCAGGTATCTCCCACCAGTAGGGGACTGCCCCAGACGGGCAAGCTGTAAACTCCCGACTGATCTTCTTGACTGTGTGGTAGTGTAGTGCATGTAAGTGTGAAAGTGTGCAAGGAAGGGGAGAGGATTGAACAAGGAAGAGGAATAAAATATCGCCCGTGGTCCGTGGTCCGTTTATTAGAGTACTAGTCCAGCATTTACCTGGTGTTGGTCGGAGAAACCGCGGAAAACTACCGATCAGAGCAGCTAACCGCTAGAATTCATTTACTGACAGCGACTGAATTCGATCTAGCTATCTAGAAAATGTCGAAAATCCTTCCATCGTCGGGACCCGAAACGTAGGACTTCGCTGTCAGAGGCACTGCAGTTTCATCAATTGATACCCTGAGACACCTAGGCCGGTGAATTGTTGAATGAGAAGCTGTGGGAACGAAAGAACGCCAACAAAATCTGCCGCGAACCAACTTTAAGCACAAATTTACCAAAATGTAAACCTCGGAGCTCAGAAGTGCCAGGCGACCACTGCAGGCTCACCACAACACCGCCGATTACCCAATATGGCCAATCTATAGACAAAAAAAGGCATCATGATGGATGTAAATCTGTACCTACATCATTATTCGCAAAATGCGTCACAACAGAATTACAACCGCGGCAACGTAAACTTGACAAACCTAGATTATAAATGACAGGCCACTTAAGCGTGGCCGCTTGATTGTTGAGAAGTGTTTCAAATCCATTAGCCAGGTAGCGTATGCGGAATAGCACAGTTCATCCAATACTATTGCCAGTCTATACACGGACGGAAAGATGTAGTTTAGCAAACTCTTCTTCGCTGCTCTTTCCCCTGAGTTCTTTAAACGTCTGACGCATGTAATAAACACCTCGAGCCATTTTTGGGTACCAAAAAAAAAGAAGAAATTCGTACCAGTTCATTCATACGACACGAGTCACTTTTTTCTGTTCCACTGTGCGCGTCTTGGATTTATCCATCTAGGCACGAAGAATACGTGATGCTTTCATTCGTTCGTAGCACGTAATGGTTCAAATAATGCACGTTTTGCTTATTGACAATGTCAAACTAAAGATTCTGCCCCCCCCCCCCAATCGTCTTCGTAACATAAGAAATAATGTAAATATTTAACGTGCTTAGGGGGAAGAGTATGCCCAATGGCCTGAGCCTCGCCACTAATAAAGACAATTTTATTATTTTTATTTTTATTTTTTAATGCTACCTATCCTGGTTTTCTCGTTTATCAGTATCAGCACGCGGTATGGACTCGTGATACTTTCTATATTTACCTGTGGATGTTTGCATCTCTTTTGTTACTCGTATTCTGAAGACACCCACAGACTCACGGGCATGAGAATACTCGTATTGCATATTTGCATTGCGGATTCGTTTAAAATACAAATTGAAAATAAACCACATGTTTACCCTTTAGGATGAAGGATTTTGAATAATATTATCTATGGCTCCACTTCGTAATGGAAACATTTTAACATGGCTCTCCTGGTAACAAGTGTCAAATATAAGGGTTAATATTATAGTTAATAGGGTTAATTATATAAGGGTTACTAAAGATTCAACACAAATGAGTAAGTGATATAACAGGCTATTTTATATCTCCATTCTAATTAGATATTAAAATAACACATAACATTTTTATTCAACTTTTAATTTTATGATAAAATTCTCCTAAAAATCGACTTCCGGCGTTGAAATAACGGGTAGTTTCAAGCACAGAAAGAGAAGCTAGAGCGAGATTCCGTCACGATTGCCAAACACCGCAAAGGAACCTGACGAAGTGACCACTTACCAAACACCACCACTGGAAATATAACGTCGAGATTGATTTGAAATACACCAGTAGAAAATATAACGTCTAGATAGAAAAATCGAATTTACAGCAAACGTTAATGGCGCATGTAGCGTCTACAAAACAATCAAAGTTACATTAACATCAAAATTTTATTATTAATTATTCCTATTTTAAAAAGAACAATTAATTTTTTTATATTAATGGAATTTGGGTATTATGTTTGCGAAACACTTCTCTTAATTAAATTTGTGGTCATTTGTGATCAAAAATTGCATTAATTTTAAAAGTAAGAATATATATTAACGTAAAATAGTGTATGGCTTTATAGATTCAGTAATTAATTTAAATATTATATTTTTAATATTCATTTTTGAGCGTTTCCACGTTTGGGTTCTGTTAAAAGAAACTTAACAGTACGTTAAATAGAACTTGAGAGCTTCGGAGTAAGAATGTAGGAGTGTTTAACTTTGTACTACCTGAAGACTCAAAAATATACGAGTATATATTGATTTTTTAATCTTCAATATTTTGACCTATCTTTCGCCTTGTATCAATGAGAAAGAGATTAAGTCCTCCTAACCCTTTCTCTGCTCATGAGAAACCCCGAAGAGCGTACCAATGATTCGCAGCAACACACTTTCTTTGGCATCATGATATCGACTCTTTCAATCTGCAATTCACAATATCCTAACGGAATGTGAATAGTGAAAGTTGATGTCACCAGACCAAACACCGCAACAATATCTACCCAAACACGAACATTAACGTTAAACATAAAATAACACAATTCATTTATCAAAGTCCCTGAGACCTGAAAAAATGCAGTACTCCAACTGGAAATAAACTAAAATCTCACCGTTATAATAATTTTCATCGAAAAATGCTTGAAAAAATTGACCTTTGATAAGAGGCTACAAAACATACACTTGTGGAAGAAAAATATATCAGATTGAGCTGTTGTAGTTTTGTCTACAATATTAATTTGAGAACAGTACGTTATGGTCCTATTTGTGTTAGCGTAATACATTTGTTTCTGTAGGAAAGGGGGTTCACGAAATCTAATATGTTCTGAAACAATTAAAACATTTTTTGTCAGAATAAATGTGTTAGTAAAATTAAAGTAAGAAGAAACAATAGACTTTAATAGAGTTTAAGAATAACAATAGACAAAAAGTAATAATAAAGCTAAAATAAGAAGAAATGTGTAAATGATAATTTAACATTACATTGAATATTAATAATTCACATTCATTTAATAGTATAACAATTTCATTCACAGAAATGATAATTGTTGCTTTATTTACTTCGTATTTTTTTCTGTCCTTGCTTTCCGGGATAAACTGAAAATCCTGTCGTAAATCATTTGGATACGCTAATTTATTCATTTGGAAGTATCAGGTTACAGTCATGACACTGATATATTTTTCAACGCATTCATTAAATAGTTTTGATTGCAAAATAAAACCTCGAAAAACTGAATTACGGGGTAATCGAACCCTGAATAATCTAGGTTTCAGGGTATAAACCTTTATGTATAAACTTATTTGGCACACCTCGATTTTTGACGACGCTTAAACTTCTCTGCATTTATAATTTAATGTCATTCGCATGACATCATTACAATTCAATTTAGAACAAGTGTTTTCTTTAAACTGAAGTAACTTTGTTCGGGAAGTTCTTTGGACACGAACCCGATAAAAATATTTGAGAACTTTCAAAGATAGATGTTGTGTGAGAAGACAAAAACCACGAAAACGTCTTCTAAAAAAGATAAATGTAGTTTGATACCATATACAAGAGGGACTAAAAGCATGATTGATAAGAGCAAAGGATAATGAAAGGAGTTGTCGCCTCAAGGATGGCTTGACGCATTATACAGATCTGTGTAGTTTTCACTACTGTATTTATTTATTTATTTATTTATTTTTCGTCAAAAAACAGTTAAAACTGCGTATGACGTGCTATGGGGAAAAGTGAATTGTGTGCACATTTTCAAAATTCTGTGATCCCTACATTAAGTCATATACTACTTAAATTACTGTATTACTAAATTACTGTATGTTCTCGTAGGATTTTCAAATGTTCCTAACTTTCGTTTAGTGCTAAGTAAATATTACATAAATAAGAATACGTTAAAATAAGGAGAATAAGAATTATCTCCAAATGTTAATAATGAAAATAAAATACAATAACTTCATAAATTTACTTTTCGCAAGGCCGCATTTGCCCACCATTCTACTAGATCTTAGTAACGTCAAACACGTCTTCGCCTCGCAGCTCCGTTGCTGCAGCAGCGCCCGTGAGGCAGAAAGCCCGGCACCCGGAGGCTCTGCGGACGCATGTTGTGAAGGGGGCGGGGCAGGAGCGGGGGCGGGGCGGGAGCGGGGGCGGGGACGGGCGGACGCGTAACGGGGCCACGCGGCCGCCGCCGCCGCCGCCGCCGCCGCCGCCGCCGCCGCCGCCGCCGTGGGTGCCCGCCTGCCCGACGTGCACCTCTTTCCGCCTCCGTCGTCTTCCTTTTTGCTCTTCTCTCACAACCTCTCGCTCAGAGGGCTCCTGGCTGTTCGGGACGAGCCGTGCCTCCGTTGTGTCGGGCAACATGTAGTGGCTTTCTTTACAGCTAGAGGGCGAATTTTAATGAAATGTCAATTTTTTCTTTTCACTTTAGAACAATACCGTTTAGTATAGAAATTAATTTTATGTTATGACCAAAGGAAATGACCCGTTTTTATAGGTGTCTTTTTTTCTATTTTATTTTCTTGTACAGCGAAGTTTTGCATTTTTTGTCAATTTTGACTAATAAGTCATTTTTTACGTTTTCCGTCATTTTTAAAGCATTTTTTTATGATTTCGTCGATTTTAATGTCGTTTTAATAGTATTTGCTGCAAATAATATTTTCGAAATGCAACAAAAGTTCTTCACAGAATTACTCAGTAGCCTATTCGATTTGTTCGCCCAGAAATTTGTTTTGACAACCGTTGTGAGTATGTAATTCTTGTGACGTATATCAGTGCTATTGCCGGTTCGGCCGATTTCGGGATAGCTTACAGAGATTTCCTGTAAAGAACGGTCCAAACCAAAAGTTTGCTAGTTAAGTTCTCTCAAAAGAATGGAAGAAGTCTCGATTACATCAGTAACGAATCCAATAGCTTGAGTTGTTCATCCGAACTGGTTTTAATACGATTTTTCACATCATTTTTCTTTGGTTTTGGGTACATTTTTAAAGCATTTGAAGACCAGTTTATTGATCATTTTTGGCAAAGTGTTAAGTCATAATAATCCGCCCCCTACAGCACGTCAGCTGCTACAATCCACACAAGAGTCAATGTCGATGACATTTCTGTCAATATACTTTTTTTTCAATTTTATTTTCTTGTATAGCGAAGTAAGCTCTTTACAAGATTGAATATGAACTGCAACTTAGCACGCGTAGTACTTAGTGGTACAAACAGTAGAGCAAGGATACTCCCACCGGAGACCTCAATAATCAATAGTTATTGTATGGGAGAATAGGGTAATTACAGGAAGAAAAATGTTACAGAATGTAAGTTTGGGAAATCATGCGTTTCTCTTTAGGGTGGTTTAAATTTATCTTTTGGGAATCTAGATTTGATTTTTCGGTGCTAGATGTAGGTTTTTTGTAGGTTGAATATGGAAGTTGCAGGGGAGGATGGTAAAGAAAGAAAAAAAATATTTGGTTGATGACAGATACAATCATCAATCGTGTGAAGAATAAACTATCTGTGGAGTTGCTTGTTTGTTACGTACCAAGACGCTTTGACGGCAGTGCGAAGAATTTTATTTTGGAATGCTTGGAGAGTTTTACGTACCGAGTTTTACGTAGCTTCTCTCTAGATCGGACATGTATATGTAATTATGGGCAGTTTTGTACAGAAATAGGGAGAGATCTGTTTCAAGAGTTGACTTTTTGTTTATTAAAAGATACAATTTAAAAAGTGCGGCGTCTGCCTTATTACGTTTATTTAAAATGTGCGGTCTTTTAATAATTTATTTAAGGTCTCCTTTGAAACAATTACTGAGGACTTCTTTACAGCTGAACTGCTGTTATAGAGCACGTCAGCAGTATGTTGCAGTCATTGTGGTATCGTTGTAGCCCAACATGTTGCAGCATTCTTCACAACTATACAGCTGATATACAGCACGTCAGCCTCTACAATGCACATAAGTCATTGTAGTAGACTTTTTACCCAACAAGATACGACCTTTTTTTGGAATAAGCAGAAGTACTAGCTCTAAAGAATGCCCCGTCATGATGGCCAAAACGACAGATCCAACTATACAAATGCAGCTCGTCCTAGATACGAGTAATTTTTGCTACATAGCCAAAGCAAATGGATAAAGGGAACACGTCTGGATGCGCAGTTTAAAGGCTCGCTTCGGTCGCGCATTTCCAAGAACAACTAAGATATTTCTAGTTATTTAAGTACGCGCATTCCATACGTTCCATTTATCCTTGTGCTGTTTGTCAAGATAATACTCGCGTTCTGGACAGTCAATAGACAACGGCCGCGGAAGATTAAGCAATCAAATGCTCACTTCCTTCTTCTATTTTCTTTCTCCTCACTCTCAAAGATGCATCTGTCCTTGTGACAAGAATTACTTTAGATAGGGGACAAATAATGACTTTAAAGGGGCAGTTGAAAAAATTAAAGATTTTTTAAAGTTATAATTCAATATATTATTCAGTTATATTAAATTCAAATTGCCTGTTTCGTCGCCCAAGTATTGCCTTCTTTCTCCGCTACTTGGTGAAAGGGGCGAAATTTGTGTAGTCAAACAGAAAAGCAGGCCTCATGATGGTGCGTCTCGCCTCGTAAAATAAGGCATCAATTCAATTCAATAACTGTTAATAGCTATTAAATGTAAACTTTAATGTTTACTTTCTCGTATACATGCGTATGTATATATGGAGTAATATACGTAGTATAGAGAAAGTTATGTAATGCTGCGGAAAATCGATTTCGTGATTTCGATGGAAATACAGGTTTTGGGGTCCCCTGATACCGAAAAAGGTTTTTTCCAAATCGTCCGTCCGTCCGTCCGCCTGTCTGCCTGCCTCCGTCCGTCCGTCCGTCCATCTGTCCGTCTGTGAACACCACTAGCGCCTAAAAGATACGCAGGATTTTTTAGTTGAAGAAACTACGGTCGATCTAACCCGAGTCAAAATTGATTTTGGAAAACATTCTTTAAAATTTGGGGGTACGTTACCCTTTCCCCTGGGACTCTTTGAAAACTTTCTCAAAACTCAAAACTCAAAACTCTCGCTCCAAATTACTTTCTTTAAAATTCTTGTAAGAATAGAATAAAACACATTTACAAAGGTGTCATAGGTCTCATTCTCAGGGTTAACTCTGAATTTTCGATAATTTCAAAAGTTTGAACTTTTTCGGCGTCTTCGTACAACTATAAAATTAAAGATAGAGATTTTTCCTTCAAATGAAATTTGTTGTCCATAATTAGTTCTTTCATTAAGGTCATGTACATCTTATTCAAACTTTTGGCAGTTTTCGCGTAATATTAAGTGCAATACTAAAAAATAACAAAAACAATATTTTCTTGAAAACGATTGCTGTGAAATGCCCGAACGATTGTTATGAAATATATATGATTTTGCCATACCTGGACTTCAAATATTTGCATCGATTCCCATCAATCCTCTTAATACAGCTACAAAGTAAAATTCATTATTTTGGATTCCACACGAAAGTTGTATTGTTGTTGAAATACGGACCTCTAAAATGTGTAAACAGTGACACATCCACTCTCGAATTTATGCCGCATCGTCACACCTCTAGAGGAGAAAACCACAAACTTTCGCGAGTTCGTACGCCTTATTAGCTGCATTGAAGAAAACGTAAACGCCAGAAAATCACACTTTTCAACCTAGGAAAAGTTAGACGCTTTCACGCTCAAGAAGAAGCCGTTGAAGCTGGATGTCTCCTCTGTTACGCATAGGCTCGACTTAGTGGCTGCAATTGAGCGTGAATGGTGTCACGCATTGTGGAGCAACACCGTTAGGTGAGGAGCAGTGTGTCGGAACACAAGGCAAGAGGTATTCACAGCGCAATGGCCGCTACTCGTGTTTTCTACGACGCAAAAGTTTCCAAAGTACCCCACCGATATCTTCAGGCTGAGCCGTATTTTGGTGCTACAGACTCCCAAACACAAAAACGTATTCGATCCTTGCACAATATTTACTAAAAATCGCTAAATATAATAGATTAACTTTTTGTACAAATACAATTAAAATTATTGAATTGGCACGCTGGGTTGAAATCGTGATTTGTGTTGTGATTGAGAAGCGTTCGATATGTAAGTTTCTCAGAACAAACTGAAAGATATAGTACTGAAAATTGTGCAAACGAATCCATAAGAAAAATGAGAAAGTATTAGAAGAGTTTTCTAGAAATATCAGTTCTCTCACCTACATTATCCTATAATTAGAATTATGAAACAAGACAGAAGAATTCCGTGCCAGGGAGGCTGAGAGAGCTGTTAGAAACAAGCGCATCGCGTTCAACGAACTGTGACAGTCCCCTCCTCCTAGTCTTTCCAGAATAGAGGTATAAGAAGCCAGCCGCCCCATAACCACATGTTAAAAACATTCAACCGGAACTCGATCTCTTAACCTTCGGCTTCGCCTAATTGAATATCAAGTTCTCTTACCACCAGGGCAGGATGCTGCACCATACAACCAAAGAACCGGAAAACTCCTCATAGAACCCGATTAAAAAATAGATATCCCTACCAGGCATTCCTAACCAAATTTGCCGAAATAGATTGTATTTAGAGGTGTCTGGAAAAGATTTCCTCACCCGAATTATTTTTTAGTTTAATTTTAAGGTAATTTAGAATGTAAGCCTTCAATGCATATGTAAAGTCTTATATGTACTGAACTATGTATGATCTGTTAAAATAAAATAAATAAAAAAAATTAAAAAAAACAACCAAAGAAAGTGTTCTTAGAAAAATGTTATTCCTAATTATGCTTATTTCATAAGTTCTCAATGCTAACTTATAAAATAAAAAAATTAGATTAGAAATTAGAAAAAGGAAAAAAATTAAGATCACGCTTTCCCGAATAGTTGTAGAAATTATTCCCTAAGACACACGAATCCAACGGGTTGGTTTCATGGGATAGGGGCCCAGATAGTGCGTATAGTCAGTCATTTTCCCCCCTCCCCCTTCCGGGGGCGTCCCCCCCCCCCCTGATATCGTGATTTCTATTGCGATTTCAGGCGCATTCTCTCCTTGTTCCCGAGAAAGATCTGAAAGAAATACAACCTTCTACAGAAACTCTTAAGTCCCTCAGATAATGCCAAGAAAAAAATAATATGGAAAGAAAGAAAAACAAACTTTGGTACAATATTTTGAAGACATTTTCAATGTGCTGTTTTTGCAGAATCCCTCGTTTAACTCGTTCCAAATATACTCGGCCAACTATTAACGACAGCACAAGTAGTACAATTTTTCTTTTCAACGTGAGAAGAAAATTTATGTTACATATTCTCTTGGGGAGGAAATTATAAGAGGGAATGAAGGGAGGAAAATATGAAAAGACAAACCGAGTCAAGTTAACATCTAGTTAATTAGTAAATAAGTAAGTCTAAATCATTAAAATTAGATAAAAAATAAAACCTTGTATGAACCACAGGAGTTAACTGGTTTTGAATGATCTCCGGCGACAAAAAGCCCTATGGCCAAGGAGACGCCCGCCAGTTTGAACTGCGCGCGCGGAAGTACTGGACATACAAGTCCATTTTTCTCGAAAACGAGTTTTCGCAGCAAAACCAAATCAGACAATCTTTATAAAATTCAACAAGTTGTCCTGCTTCGTTTTTTCCAAACATTCTAAATTAACTAAATCCAGAAATGGTGGTTAATTTGAACGCTTCACGAACAGGAACAGATAGTATTTCCAAGAGAGTTCGTCTCCATGACGTGCATCGAAGTCTCCAGCAAGAAGGGGGCGAAGAGGCTTTCGGGACATGACCCTACGAGTAACTTCCTCTTACATTTCGTCAGCCTTTCTCTTTCACCGGTCGCTTCGACCTGTCTTCACATATTTGAAATTACTGGAAGAGAATTTATGAATATTGAGCATGTATCCGATTTTTTTATCGTCAAATAACAACAAAGAATAGTTGTATACATGTGTGAACGTGTGTTTGGTAAATAGTGATTTAATTATATTTTAATGCTTCTCTTGGCTATTACAACATAATTTCAAATTGAAAAGTATTAATTTAGTTTTATAGCTACAATACCAAATCGTCAATATTAGTTTCATCAAATCAACAAGAATGGGATAAAATAAAAGTATACTTTTTCTTTGGAGGGAAAATTATTTTACTAAATTTTAAAATTGTGTACCAAATAACTAGAATTAAATGAATAAAAAATAGTTAATGTTTTTCAAACATACATACGTACGCAGATGATTTTTGTCTAAACTAAACTAAACTGAAATATTATTATGGAAAGTGAACTACTTCTATCAGCCTCCGATTTGAATTATATCACTCTAAAACGTTGACACTGCAGTAATACAGATTTATTTCATATGACACTTCTCTATTGAGGTATGAATAACACATTTAAAAACATCGAAACTGGGTCTTCACATTTCCAGACAATGTCATGTAATTTTCTTCACCCTATTTCTTCCGTGTGAATCGCCTCCAGCCATTAGCGGAAAAAAGATAACAATCTTCCCCAACCTTCACTGCCCATCTGCTTTCCACGCAGGTCAATGAATCACAGTGGGTCTACCGCACAAAACCAGCACTAAGAGGTGACCTCCTCTTGCATCAGAAGCCAGGAAGGAGGGCGGTTACACGTTCAATTTCCGCTGCCTGCGAAGGTCGGGAGCTTTCCCCTTTCTCTTCTTCGCTCCCTCTTTCTTTCGCTCCCACTTTTCCCCCCTGCCCCTCTAGCGACGCCAAACTATGCCGGCTACTGTCTCCTGCTTTCGTCGCGGCGACCATGACGGGCGAATCATGGTCATCACGAAGGGCTTCAGCGTCGGAACCGCCAAGTCGAGCATTCGCGACATGTGGCTACGGTGCAGTGATAGCGGTTATTACAAAATAACCGATTCACATTATTACATTTTTATCAGTCGATGTTCTTTTATATTACAGAAAGAAAGCAACATACAGTTTTACACATTGTATGCATCATATTTTGATTATCACTTGTAGATATATGACCAAACATGAAAATGCATCTTAAAATCTTTGTTACTAAGTAGTGTTGACAATTTCACCATACTCAAAAGCTGCTATTTAATGAATACTAATTTCTATAATTTATCACTTTTTCAAAGCTAATTTGACCCGTTGTTTGATTAAAAAGCTGTTATTGACAGAGAAAAAATCCGAAAAAATGGGACACCTAAACAAAACCCTGTTTGGTCATAACCGTTCCTACTACGCTGCCGCGTACTCTGTTGAAATCTATTCTAATAAAAGTGAATTCAACGACTTGTAACCGATATGGATACTATAGAAAGGAGCGTATGAATAGGTATGAAATGTTTACAAGCTCTTCTTCAGGATTGTCACAGTGTCCTAGCAAAGTTTCGTAAAGATTAACAGTACCCAAAAACTGAAAATAAATAATTTAAATAATATGTATGTAGATGCACCGTGACCATTTTTCGCCTCTCGCTTAGAGCACGTGGTTCTAAATATATTCCGCCAGAACCCAGTAGTGTTGCAGCAAAACTAGTACCTAATTTATTCGTTAGAGGTCAGTAGCGGTGCATAAGATAAAAAAATTTCATCTAAAAGCAATGTGTTGTAAAAAAATGAAAAAAATTAGTATTTTATTAAAATTTTAACCAGTAACGTTAAAAATAATAAGCTTAAAACCGTGGTTTATATAAAATTGATATTTTCCTTCATTCGCAAGGATTGAAAATGAAGAAAACCCCGGCAACGCCAGGTAGTTTGGTAGTAGCTTATAAATCGTTCATTACAGATTTTGCACAAGCACGTTGATCTGAATCAGAAAGGAAGATAGGACAAGTACGTTTGAAATTTTGTTCTTCGAGGCTCAAATCATGTATGCTCGAAATTTATTTAAGTAATACAACAGCACATATGAAACCTCCGGGGAAAGAGATGTTGTGGCGGCATGAATAACACACAAAAATCATTAAACTTGCGAAGTTGTTGTTATGAATGTGGCTGTAAAATTTACATCAACTATCAGTCTGTAGATTAAATAAACAGTATTCATCATCCGTTAATTAATTTCATGTCTCTTTGTTAAATTAATTGGTTTATTGTAAATTAATCAGTTTAGTCTCGTTAATGAGACCTGATACACCGAATAACATTCGCAGTTCTAATTCCGACAGTTCATGGTGTATGTAAATATTTTTGCTGGGGAGCCAGAATGAAAAAAATGAAGTCCATTTGAATATTTATTGCAAAACAATGTACTGTACAAGAATGACATTCAGAATATTCTTATGTTATATGCTCTCAGAAAAAATTGAGTATATTGTTGTACAAAAGGGAATCAAAGGTGTATCATGAATTGTTTGGTCACCATTAACTAGGAGAGTCGTAGGCAACGGATGTTTATATCCTGAGTACGTATGGTGGGCGTTGGTAGATTTAATAATTTCCTTTTATGCGAAATGTTTTTGTGCAATGGTGACAAATGTATTTTCTTCTCACGTTGAACAGAAAAACTGTAATGTAATGCAATGCTGATACACACTAGGAGAAAATTGTAATGTAAAAATGTAAATGAGGTGAATGAAACAGTAATGCTGGCGTATGCTAAAGAAAAATCTGAAAGATATTATCCGACATCGTTGTGGACAAAATTCTCAATGTTAAAATTATGTTTATTAGTTGCATTGAACAATCTGTTTCAAAAAGAGTTAAAACTTCTAAGCAATTATTCAGCACCAACCAGATTGCATCAAATGATTCAAGTACGTCGACGTCGGCATCTTCAACTTCTTATAAAGGTTTAAAAATTAGTAACAACAGTAACTGTTCGTTCAATATTAATATTTATTATAATGAGACATTAGAAAGTGAGTTAAAAATAAGAATGTTTTAAGTGCTGAAAATTAATATATTGTTTTACGTTGTTTTGTCATTTGTCTTAAGAGTTGAATAAATATTTTGAAGTTCACGTGATTCCTTAACGTCCGGCGATCGTTAATTCCTTAACGGCCGGCGGCCATTACGATAACCTTTTCATTCCTCTGTCGGGTTTCGTTACGCAGATGTGTTTACAGCACAGTATTACGAAAATTTCTTAACATACAGGTAGGGACAAGTGCACTAACAAACCTGCAGGGTTACATGTTAACAGGGACTAAAGACGCATGTGACCGATAAAAACATAAAGCTAACTGCTGTGGTGTTTGTGTTGCAGCGCTGCCACCCGGGGCCGGCGTCGGCGTGCCGGGGCCCGTGCTGGGGGTGGGCGCGCGCTGCCGGCGTCGCGACGCTCACCTGGGCGCCTGTCTGACGCGCGCCGCCAACGCCTTCACGCGCCGCCTGCGCCGCGGCGCCCCGGAGCTGGGCTACCCGCACGCCGAGCCCATCATCATCGACGAGGTGGCCATCCGCCTGGGCGGCGGCGACGACGGCTACCGCGCCGTCTTCAGGGACATCCACGCCTACGGCGTCTCCAACCTCACCGTCACCAACGTCCGGTGAGGCACGGGGATATAACGGGCGGAGCGTTCGACTTCCGTCGCTGGGAGCGATTTTCGTTCGGTCCACCCGGATGTTTGGTTATCAATGGATGTCACTGCAGTGCATCTGGTCGGAAGGTTGGGTCGGGAGGTTTAGGGTGACGGTGGCGGTGGCACAGGTCGAATTCAGCCGGTGTCTGGAGGTGACTTCTAGCGGTCGGCTTCTCTGATCGATAGCTTTCCGTGGTTCGTCCGATCATCACCAGAAAAATGCCGGAGCAATAACCTAACAAACGAGCCATGGACCGCGCGCGATCTTTCCCTCCTCTTCCTTGACCTATCCTCACACTCTTACATTTACGTGCACTACACTACCACACATGACGAGAGTTTAGAGCATGTCCCGGCTGACGTAGTGGCCCGTGGGATATACTTGGTTGGAGAAAACCCGTAAACCGACCATGTAGGTCGGCACCGGATCTCTCCATTCAGTGGGGAAGATAATCGTCATATATATTAAGATAAAACATGTACTACACTTTCGGGACAAGCGTTCTTAGCCGTTGACACCCACAGAATTACAAACCAATCAATCAATCGGTTGGTCCATATGGAATTTGTGGCGGGCAATGCTGGTTGGCAGCATGTTTCATCGAGATTCTCTCGTTTTCCCTGTCTCTCATTTTAACATTGGCCCATCATTACTCACGTAAGCGTTTGCAGCCTAAGATGAGGGGGACAACTAAATTTCTGCCCATTGTCACTTTGCCCATTAAACTTCTTTATTTACATATGGCATATTTCACTAGGAAGTGAATAAAACACTACAAAGAAAATGTGATTATAACTTTAACGACAAAATAAATAAATAATACTATTGATTTTATTTTGAAACATTTTTAGATTGCTAGATGGTTTGGAAAGCCTCTTTGTGAAATGAACTCTACCAATTCCCCAAACTGTCGTCGTAAAATGAGAGAATCAGGAATTGATCCTATTCACGGAAACAAAAGATTTTGTTACGTTGGGCTAGAAAGTCAGTTTCGAAATTTTTAAAGGAGCCCTAGGCCTCCTTATGCCCTCCCCCCTGCACGTTCTATTCACAATCACCTTATACATGAAATCGTTCATCCATTCCCTGCATGATCAAAAGGGATAAACACTGCATCAAAATAAATACTCTAGCTCGGGTAGAGAATTAGTGTGTACCAACAAATAACAAACCATACAACAGGAACAGTTTAATAAAATTAATCCTCCATGACGACGAAGGCTGCCGCGCCATTTGCAGGAACATGCTTACGAAGTCAACATCCCACTTCCACAAATGTGCGGTCTCCATTGAGCTGTGATTCTAGCTCGGGGTGGGGCGACACATAATGTAGTGGTCAGACTGCACGCCTTCTACCGCTGAGATCATTCAACACAATCACTCTTTTGCTACAAACTTTCAAAGCAGACACTCTCCAACAAATTGACTATCACCAAGATTGGCCCTTGGGGTACTTCGGCAATATATGCACCAAGAAAACTGACGGAGAGGGACCTACCAGCCACCTCCGACAAGGACGCGGAGAGTTCCATCCCGAAATGCGGAGGAGAGGAAATAGAATAACAAGATAAATGTGATGTAGCGGGATGAGTGGATCGCTGTGAGGGCCGTAATGGATAGAACGCGCTGATCCCAAAAAGTACACAATACAATACAACTTTCAAAGCCTTTTTCCCATTATCCTCGTAGAAAGAGCTCAAATGACTCAATTTTTTCATCATCTAAAAATTATGTGTTATAGCCTAAATTTGAGTCATCGTTGCTGCAAGTCGGCGTCATATACTCATAGAAAGTTTTTCCACATATTTCGTGAAAGTAACTTGGCAACACTTCCGTTGAAACTTGGCGCTACTTCAAAAAAAGTCAACGTGTGTGAGGAGACTCTATTCGCTTATTAAAAACAGAAACGATGATGTAGATTACAGTGAAATATATTGATATTGGGATCTTTAGTACCTAATATTTCAATAGTATTTTAAAATATAAATATTTGAATACGTTGAAGGTTTTTAAGATAAACAATTATTTTCCAAACAATTAGATATTTGAAGATTTAAAACATTTCAAAATTATTTGAAGTAAGTTTATTTTCATAAAAACTCTTAACTTCTAAGTTTTTTTTATTGAAATATATAATTTTTTTCTTCTGGTGTATTGCAAGGCACTGCACCAAATATGTGTTATACTCCAAAATGTCATATCTTTTTATACTTTTGTGATATTTTCTGTCGATGATAAAATTTATATTATTTATATTAATGATCAATTTAAATTAAATGTGGATAAGGCAGTTCAAATAGTGTCATTAGATCAAAAAGGATGAAGTAGAGAACTCAGAGAAAGTCTGTGACAAATAAAGTGGATTTACCAACTCAAAACGTAAAAAAAATGGTAATTAAAATTTCGTATTGATCTGATTTTTACAAAATTTGGCATCCTCTTTTGCCGACGAACCAGATCATTGGTAAAACTTCCTGTGAAGGTACGAGGGCGCTGATGTCACTTTCCCCTTCGTCTTATCATAGGCCGAGGCAGGAGCGAGTCGTTGTGTTTACATGGCGGGAGATTTCACCCACGAAAGTGACGCTTTTCCATACACACAACGAACATCCGTCATTGCATGTCATTGAGTCAGACTAATATTGAGCCAGCACTGTATTTCCATTCAGAGTTAGATCAATGTTAAAGGAAGATCGAAACATGTAAGACCAAAGATAAAGGATAGGGAGCTTGTGGGGTTTAAAGCACATAGGCACATTCACAAAATGTGACAAAAATAAATATTAAACAATGTTTATTTTTATTTTTTGTGCATTTCTTCTATCTTCCTACTCTTCCCGAAGCAAACTCCCTGGTAACTAATGACGGTCCTAATTATTATCATATTTTCTCGCCTTTTTATGCTGGTCTTTGCAACCTTCAAGTATTAAGTGTCACCATCTAGCGGGTAAACTTCTAACTTCGTATGCGGCCAAGAGTGTATGATTCATCCCAAACTGTGAATCAACGCCGTGATATTTACGGTCTGTCTGCCCCTTTTGGCAGCTATATAAAAAAAACGAATCAAGCTAATGGAATTGGAAGGACAAGTTTGAAATCAAGTTAATGGAATTGGAAGGACAAATTCATTTACTCCTCGTTATGTTGTCAAGATTCTCCCACTTTTTGAACTTTGTATTCACCCCACTGTAGACGCTACCCCACTGTAAACGCTAACAAATATGTTAGTTAAAATGTGATATTATTTATTATATACACACCTTTTTATATGTACGTGACCGAGTGATCTAGTGGGAAAATTAATATTTTTTTCAAAAATAGTGCCATAATAAAATAGTAGTCATAAAAAAAGTATGCCTTTGGTCTACTTAGACATTAATCCACTGTTGAATACAAGAACCACTCCTGGAAGTAAAACAGACCAGGCTAATTTCAATATAAACTTAAAAAATTGTTGTAACTTAGCCGTGTTTTTATAACTGACCAGAATCTCTGCCATTAATTTCTATAACTCATTAGGAGAATGATGTTCTCAATTCTTCAACAAATACACCATATTGTATTCGTACAAAAAGAGCATTAGTTGAAGCATAACCATGTCCGTGTGTACCGGGAGCGGTAGCTCAGTGCATCAACTGACGTCACTGCAGCGCCTCTGACCGGGAGGTCCTAGGTTTGAGTCCTGATGGCGGCAGGATTTTCGACACTAGCTTTCCAGCTAGGTCGAATTCAGTCGCTGTCTGGAGCAGAATTCTAGCGGCCGGCTGCTCTGATCGGTAGTTTTCCGTGGTTTCTCCGATCAATACCAGGCGAATGCCGGAGCAGTACCCTAACAAACGGGCCACGGGCCGCGCGCGATCTGTCCTTCCTTTCCCTTGTCCTATCCTCTCCCTTTACACACACACTTACACTAACATGCACTACACTACCACATATTCAGGGAGACCGGTCGGGAGCTTAGAGCTTGTCCCGGCTGGGGTGATGGGAGACTAGCCGACAGTAGGTCGGCGCCGGATCTCGCCATTCAGCATCCAGGATCATCGCCATCTCACGAGGAAAAAAGCATGCACTACACTAACGGGACTAATGAACAGAGCAGTTGACGCGCCCGGAAACACGAAAAAATCAATAAATCAATATCCGTGTGTTTGTGTGTGTGCGTGCGTGTATGCTATTGAGGTGTGCGCATGCGCAGGTCGGACCTGGACACGCTGCAGTTCCAGCTGAGCTTCTTCGTACCGCGCATCTCCGCGAGAGCGCGCTACCGCAGCAGCGGCAAGCTGCTCATGATGCAGGCGTCGGGCGGCGGCGACTACTGGGGCGTCTATGGTGAGTCATAATAACTAAGTCCATCTCACCCTCCAAACTCAGCCTCCATCAAACTCTGTCACCGTCCATCACACTCAGGCGCGGCTCGTCATTGAAGGCTGTAAGGCGGAGCCTCTCCTATAGAAATCGTTCCCAAAAGAAATATAAAAATATATTTATAAAAGTATTTATTTATTGATAATGGCTTCCTGAGTTACATTATGTAACAATCATATCCATAGTTTTGTTTATGAGTTCGATAACGGTCGTCTGTAAGGCTTTTGATGCTGTTGATAGGGAAGACAAAAGTGTTAGGCTCCCATTTCATTCTGCCATAAGGTCTGTGTAAAACGACGAGGCGTGACGTCATGCATTCACTGCACAGGCTTACCGGCGAACGAAGGCTGCGGTCAGGCAGCCTTCAATGGTGGAGTGTAGGGTGTGAACAAGGGCGTGCTCACCAGATAGCATTACTATGCAGCTCAGCGAGTAGCATTGAGCATCAACTAGTTTTCCCAATTTTGTAGGAGCGCTTCTGTGTTTTGCGTGTATGTGAAAAGATTAAGTGTAGAAATACAATACATGCAATGTAATTCAAAGCATTTGTATCCTTCCCCATTTAGAAAACCACGAGCCGCGACTGATCACACTCCATCATCATGAACCTCTCGTCATTTTATTACCCTCCATTACGCTCCATCACCTTCCACCTTTCAACACATACCATCGTCCAAAGGGTTCTACCTCCCCTTCATCAGCCCCCATCACACTCCGTCATTTCATTGCCCTCCAACGTAGTCCATCTCCTTCCATCATCCTCCACCTCCCTTCGTCATCCTCCTTCTCCCTCCACCCTCCTCCATGACTCATCTCCACTTCCCATTTCATCACATTCAGTTCTCCATCACATTCTACCCCATCCCCCTCGATTACTCTATCACAAGCAATGTACAGTGGCGCACCCAAGGGAAGGGCTCAGGGGGTTCAGTCCCCCCTCCCCCCGTCCGGAAGTCAATGATACACATTCAAAAATATAGCGAACCAACGAAAGTCATTTAATGTATCAACCATTGGCGTCATAAATATTAACTGTAAGTCAAATAAGAATACATTTTATATTCAGCATAAATGAAAACGTATTTATAAGAGAATATCAAGTCGGTTGGACATTATTATTGTAGATCCCCTCCCATCCATCAGAAAAATCTTGGGTGCTCCTCTGAACACGTAAACCTAAGCTTCATTTAAATAAATTAATTTTCGATTCAGAGTTAGTGAAATTTAGGCGAAAGAGAATACAAAGTATTGAAATTAAGGTGAAAAGTTATTTACATGACTAGTACAGAAAGTGAATTGGCCTTAGAATAAATAGTTTAAAATAATATATATTATATTATTATTGCGCGAAACAGTTTTCGTGCTTGTTTGCTTGTGCAAAACAGTTATTTTTTCTTTCTAGCGAAGCATGTGCAAAACACCTTTTGCACACGGCGTGTTAAACAATAGTAAATGCAACACGTGCGCAGGGTGAATCGCGCAATCATCCCTACGCACAGGTGACAATCTGCACTCGTGTGCAAATCACCTGTTTCGCGCTCGTGATACTTAAGTTATTTACGTATTAGGCAGTTAGAACTAGAGTTGGCCATCCCCATCTAAGCTCAACGTGCGGAGATAATGAAGCATAGCATACAGTGGCGAATTCTCCGATATACTGCGTATACCGCCGGTAAATCTAGTAATTCGAAGTGTATAATAAATATTTCATAAGTTTGGTAATCCTCTAAAGAGTTATTGAGATTTTGCAAGCTTTAAAACGGACGCGCAAAGATAACTGTTTTGCTACCGAGAGCCAGTCAGTCTTCCGCATCCGTAAGCGTTATGAAGTGCGATAGAGTGAGACGTTTCAAACTGTTCTTAATGCTGTCCAGAGAAGACTCTAGCGCAGGTGAAGACACCGAATGCCAGCCACGATACCCTAGGGCTTCTCATGTTTCAAGGGCGGGGAGAGGGGGGGATGCGCGTCTGGACGGTCGGTAGGCACCGCAACATATATTGCGGTGAACAGTCCTTCTCTAGTCGTTCGTAAGTTACGCTTCTCTCAAGTTTTTGTGAAAATGGAGTGTGTTAATGATTTTTTTAATGTTAGTTAATGGTTTGTTTAATTGTCTTAAAGAACAATTATTAAGGATGGAGTTTCATAGTATTGGGATTTCAGAAAAGCTCAAAATAAGAGACAATGGTAGATGTAGCTCCCATAAACTGCGGTATACTTGAAATAATGTTCAGGATTCACCACTGATAGCACACACTGTCGCTAGCTAGTGGGCTTGTTTCTAACGTGGCGCGGACCTGTTTGGAGCTACCTTCTTATTGCTAGTAGGCCTACTAGAACAACTTTTGGATCACTCTGTCTCAAGGGAGGAAGGTTTGTCGTTGCCTCATGAAAAACTGAGGGTTGGCCCACTCTTGTTCTAACTGGCTCTTATACTTTTGGGAGCAACACGTACGTCGGCAGTCATGTTGTTTCATGTCGCTTTTGTTTTGTTTACTTTGTGGTAACCAGTGTTTTGTTCAATTGGCAGCGCGTGATTCACAAAGTACAACTTACTAATCAACAAACAATATAGTATAGGTTTCCATGCATGAATAGTGATTTCCCCTTGATATGAGCTGGTAATAGCACTTTTTTTACCTAGACCAATAGAAGTTATGCAATAATAGTAATGTACTGCAATAGCAGAGGTGGAGCAAAGCGTAGCGAAATTTAATGACCGAGGTGCACACACTTTTTTATACGTTAAGTACCTAAAGTAGTAGCCATTACTATACTGTAATAAAGCGGATATAAAACTTCCTGTGGACGTACTGCTACTTATTCTTTCAATTTTCGGCGTGTAAACATTGGTAACTCCACAATCGTTGCTGTCATGATCATTAGTCACCAGAGATCGTCAGTTGTTTTAAAACATCGAACCTTAAAGTATCGAACCGTGTTTAACATTTTACTGCGCTTCGAATTGCACATTTTAATCGAACTAGTCCGAAATAAAGTGTTTGCCAGCCTAATCCAAGATACCTCAATTTTACAGATGATTAACAGTGTAGAAATTACTGTTGAAGGGATGAATGAAGCTAAAAAAAAGTTGCATTTTGTTACAGATGGAACATATCCGTAAAAAAGCAACTTTAGAGTGAGTGTAAAACAGCAACAACAACAACAACAACAAACAAACGCGTGACAACAGCCTCCTCTCTTGAGGGGGCGGAAGGAGTGGATCATGGGGCAGGGAACGGAGAGAGAAAAGAGGTGGTGAGAGCTTTCTTGTGCGTTTGCAGAGGGCGTGCGTGCCAAGGTGTACTTCCGGGCGCATCCGGTGGAGGGTCGCGACCTGCGCCCGCACCTCGTGGTGGATGACCTCAAGATGGACTTCAGTGTCAAGGACATCCGCATGGGCATCGAGAACCTACACAACGGCAACACCGTCCTCCGTAAGTTTCACTTCACCCACGAAAACTAAGCGACCGAGTACACTTTACCAAGTAGCCTACGAAAACCAAGAGAAACTAAGGAAGGTGTAGATAAGTAATTAGGCTTCATAACATGTTTTTTAGACAGCCACTAGTACCGTTTACCACTAGCGGTTACTTTTAGTACATGCACAGCATGCTAAAGGCTCAATTTTTAACACTCGTGCTAAAAATGAGACGATGCTCAATGTTCACATGAAACTGTAAATGCAACAAAGGAAATAAAAATTTCGTCTGACCGCATCAGACGCATCCACACTGCTACTAACCTTGCTGTAACACAGTATCCAATTAATTGATCTGTATACTTGAATTGAAATAAAAGGAAAATGAATAAGGATGTCTAAAAAGTAATGTATGACAGACGTGGTAAAAGTGATTTTGTTTTGTTCTTGTGATTGCGTCACTCGGCCTTTCGGCCTCGTATCGCAAACCTTTCCTACTTGCCAAATAAAATGCCACTTTTACCGCTTGTATCATAAATAATAATTATATGTCGTAATAATTGTCAAATGGGTTTCAAAACAACTCGCCCTATATCTACAAAATCAGATACGGTGAAATAGATTAAAAAACAATGCTATGAAAACACACTGGAATTAAAATAGAAAAAAATGATACTTACATGGAATGAATTCAGATTATTAATTAATTATTTATTGCTCAGGTTAAGAAAACAACACTAACATATTTTAAAATATTGACACAATGAAAAAATATTAGCCATAGATCTCTTTATAATCAAACTCATTACCAACTTTTTTTTCATGGGGTTTTATCTTCAAAATTTTTTTTCTCGGTTTTAGACAGATTTTTCCAAAAACAATTACATCTACATTGGAATAAATGGATACTCTGTTGAAAGATTCATTAATTTTTCTTATGTTGGGAATGCTTTTAATAGAAAATACTGGGTGTACTTCGGGGAACATATAATTCTGTAATCATATTCATACAAATCTTTTGAGTACCGTACAGTATTTATGTTTGGGGAACACATGATTGTGATGAATGTAAAAGTTTCTAATCCTGGGATTATTGACCCAAATTATTTTGAGAATGTGAATCAGAGAACTAGCAACACAATTCCCTGCTCACCCTGATAAGGATTCATTCCATAACAGTTTTTCAGTAACAACTTTGTTGTGCAAACAAGTTGTTAAATTATCACAATTAAGTTATCTTTTCTAAATAAAATGGTCACATTAAGTTTTGGGAGGACAAATACATTTTGCAAATCATAGCCCTCTCATGATGTCACTTCAGCAGCAGATGTAATGTGATTCTTAACTGCAGGTAGAATAGACATGAACATAAACAGTAGCCAATTTTGAATTTAGGGCTGAAAGTAACTGTAAAGTAATAAATACAGATACATTTTTATATTTTAAATTAACACTCTTTCAGGTTTAAATGCCCCTAAATACACATTAACTCATTTTTAACCAAAATTGGAGTTAGAACTCTTAAAAATTGTGACAACAAATTCCTTTGTTCAGTTTCTATAGATTGCATGAAGGTATGAGATAAAAATCATGCTACTTCACTTCATTCTTACATTATCTTGTTCAATTCCTTTCTCAATAATTCCATGTACAATTATCAAAAAATTGAGTGGTAACATTAAACTTAAGTTTTTTTGATGATCTCAGTTGTAAGGGGTAGGCATATCTGCGGAGGAGTGCAAAAGAGACACGGGCTAAAATGGACCTCTTGAAGGTCTATTAGGAGTTGTATTTCTTCAAATTCTATTTTCAATTTCCTGTGGGCTTTCAAATCTTTCTGGTATTAAGTTTCACAAATAATCATAAAACTGACATCATTTCATTGATGTGTCTTTGATTTTTTCAATATTCCTGAGTGTTTTGTGTCTAAACAAGTAGGGTAAAAGTACCAGTAGTGGCTGTTTTCATAGTTTTCTTTACATGTTGGAACTACAGTAAAAAATTATTATGAGGAACTGAATTGGTTAGAAGCATACCTCTTCCTCACATGATTCCTTGCTTAAAAATGATCAATTTTCAATTTGTTCTACTTTTTATTTCCAAATTCTCACTTTGATCTAGTAATAATTAGCCACTTCCAAATTGCAAATTCATAAATAGTCAAGTACTTGACATACAATTGCAATGCCAATATTATTTTAATGTTTTCAAATTAATGTTTAAACTAATTGTCTGCAGCTGCAAAAATGCAACTGAAAATAAAAATGTTTTTTAAAAAAGTAGCATGCACACTGCTCATGAAAAACAAATTTAAAAAAACACTTATATGACACTATAAAAAATTAAATATTTTAACAAGAATAGTCTTCACAAATATTGCAATAGCTTAGTCTAGTATACATGTAGTGTACATACATACGTGTACACTACAGTATGTACACTACAGTATGTACATGTAAGCTCCACACTATACTTTGTAATAGATATTGAAATAAGTAATCTTTAAGCAATGTTGGCCCGGTGGCTGATATCGCTAAGGCAGTAGTGTCGTAGTGATCTCTGACCGAAGGGTCGCGGATTCGAGTCCTGCCTCAGGCATGGTTGTATTTGTGTCCATCCTTTCACCCCTTATCATCACCATATCATTTCATCTTCATAGTTACCATACCATTAACACCAATAGTGGTCACTAATGACCTAGATGTTGATGCAACCTTAAATAACCAATTTAAAAAAAAATCTTCAAGCAGTGTTGACATTTGGAAAGATTAAATTCTGATTAAAATAGTTTATTTTAAAATTGAAAAAGAAAAAAAAAATCATCCTAATTTTATCCCCCTAGGCAGCTGCTTAAGTTGCCTGTGTGTAAATTAATTGCCTCTGTAAATTATGTTGCCTCTGTTAATTCTACATACTTTTCATCATTAAAAGGCTTAAGCTCCATTTTCTGCACATTTGAAGCAAATGGAAAGCCTTCAATTGCTATTTTTCCAATTTTGTGGTTGAAGTGCCCACTACTGAAGCAGTGGTAATTACTGGTGCCCTCAAACAAAGCTTTTTCTCTGAACAATTTTTTTTTTTTCTTTCTTTTTTTTTTCTTTTTTTTTTTTTTTCTTTGATAATTGTTATTATTTTCATAATAATTTTCTGAGCTAGTCATTAAGATTGAATTTGCCCTCAATGAAAGTCACCTGATCATTTGCAAAACACAGGAAACCTTAAAAAGGTTAGTTTGCTTCCATCCCCAAATTAATAATTTGTTTTCAGACCCTAAGTGCTTCATTAAAATTAATTTTAAATAGTACAAGCTCTGATTATAATGCCTTTTGGCAATGATGAATTGTTGTCATTCATTTAATTTGTGTGATATGAAATTTAATTTTCACTTAAACTGAATGTTTGCTGTAACTTGTGAAAAAATTTTAATATGTACGAATTAAAAAACTTTCTCTTTCAGTGTCAAAAAATCTTACAATAACTTACCATTGGATTTAAAATGAAAACAATGGTACCACTTTATTTTCTCATTAATGATGATAGAAAATTTTACAGTTAATTTTTAAAGTGTGGGTGTTCTGAAATGCTGATAGCTATTTACATGTAATGAATGCTTCATTTGCAGAGGCAAAATGGTATTTTTTAAAAATATTGGCACATATTGTATTTTCTGTTGCATGAGAAATCTGTAGCCACCCAATTTTGAATGTGTATAGCCACCCAGGAGCATCCAGAAAGGGGCGCATATGGGGCAACTTGCTCCAGGTCCTGACTTTATTGGGGCCTCGAATATTTTTCATTTAAAAGAAATAAAAAATATATTTATCTCTAAACTAAATTTAATGCTATAAGTTATTTTGATGCAGGGAGAAATGAATTATGTTCATGAATTGAAGGAGGAGGGAATTTTTAATAAGGAAATAAAATAAGGAACTCTTGGGAAGTTAAATGTTGAGGGCAAACTTTCAAAATAGTTACTTAATGTAGCATCAGCTAAATACAATTTCATATTCAAATTATTATTAGTACATTTAATTAATTTTAGTTGTATCCACAAAGGATTAAAGACAAAGAAAATGAGGTTTCTGTATTGTTTTTTGAAATTGTCATTTCAATATTTATTGCAGTGTTTTACATGCTGTGTGTGCAAGCACCTTCAGCCAGACTTAAAATTTATGAGAACAATGATTATTCTCTATTTAAAACATAACTGAAACATGGAAATGAAATATTAAAACTTTTGCAAAAATAATTTCACTTCAGTCATATGAATAAAATACAAGTAAAACAATACAATTCCAATAGAAAAATAACATAGAAATAAAAATCAGAAAATAAAAGAATAAAAAATGTTTGTCACAAATATGAGACCCAAGTACAAGACAGACCTGATACTTACCATAATACAAAATACGACACAATAAGAAAAAGACATTAAAACACTTTAAAGTGTGAGGAATCCAAACATGATCTCATTTCACCAAAGATAGGTCACATCCAATGAGGTGGGGGGGGGGGGAGGAGCCATTTCCTAACACAACTGTCTCATAGTAAGAGAAATTCTGAAATGTGACTCATAAAGGATGTGGGAAAGGAGGGAGGGGTAATTTTTAACCACATTCATGTGTATATTTTGATTGGGCTGTATACTTACCTATTTAATATTTGTTTGTCTACTTGTTGTTTAACTGAACATCATAGGTACATTTTTTAATCTTTATTATTTGCCATTCACTATTTCTCTGCTTGTTTTGCCTTTCAGTATAACTTTTAGTGTAACACTTTGCCAGCAAGTTCTCAAGCTTATGAAGGACTTCAAATTATTTACTTTGAAGTGTTTAAGCTTTCTTCTTGATTTATTGTCAAAAATTTCCATGTCTTGAAAATGTATGCTTTCACACTTCTTAAATTATTATATGCTCTGAGGCTGATTCAAAGTATGAATGATTGAATTCAATAAACTGTTATCAGATCTCTTAAATTCACATACTTTTTAAAAAATGGCATTGAGTATTTAGGCAGCAATTTATATTTTTTTCTATAATGCTCTCCATTTATTAAACACAAAGAGAATTTGAGTAATTAATTAAAGTATTTTAGAACATACATTCCTTTATCAAATTTAAGATTATTAAGATACAGTTTTGTAATGTACTATTATCAATAGAAAGACAATATGACAGAAAGATGGAATAAAACTACTATATGAGGTGCTGCCCTAAAACATCATTTTTCGTAACACCTCTTTCCTTCTCATTTACTGCCTTTCTTGGCATGGTTATATGTGTTTTTTCTCCTTCTTTCTTTTGTTTCTTTCACTGCTACAGTATTTCTCTGTACTATTTCTGTAATATGTAATTGAAAATTATTAATGATTACCTTCTATATAAAGGAACTTGTACTAAGGAATATATCGCTTGAAGCATCTTAGTAAAAATACTCTTCTGTTACTTTTAAAATAATGAGTTGATAATTTGTGAAAATGTGCATGAATATTCTGAGTCTCAAGTATTACAACAAAAATAGAGATAAAACTAAAAGTTTTGTATTTATCAATGAATTTGCTGTTATCATTAGGTAAATTTAATGTTTACCTATTGAAGTTGTTTCTAAAATTATTTATACCACACAGTTCGGTTTCACCTAGTTCATTTACATTTTTCAAGATTTCTTGTAAGTTTTCTTACTAATGAATTTCACTTGATGATTTTCTCTCTATTTAATGTTTCCTTTGATTGATAGTTATTTATTGTTGCTTTTAATCTTTCTGATGGTTTCACAATAAATCCATATGAATACTTTTTAGTACCTACTATGGTGGTTTCATAAATATCAAATACTGACTTTTACAGAAGCTGCTCTGAACCTCTTTATCAACACTCATGCCCAAGATCTTCTGAAGGAAATGAAGCCTGACTTGAAGCGGAAGCTGATGGTTCTTATGCGATCGTTCATGGAGAACTTGTTCAATCGCATCCCATATGATGCATGGATCACAGAATGAATACAACTTCTCATGCACTGTGGGAACTCTTTGTACATGCAGCAAACATTTACTTGCAGCACAATACACTTGTGAAGTTGAACAGGAAGGTGTCTTAGTGTGTGTGTGACATGAAGTCATATAAGGCAAATGAAGTTGGTGTTCACAGGGTATGTAATTTATATTTTGACGCATATTGTGTCAATGTGTTTCAGAAATGATTTTATTGTTGATAATGCTGCTTACGTATTGTTAAATTTATGTGGGATTTGAATCCAAAACAATATATTTAATATCTCTAATTTGATCTGTTTAGTGCCGGTTGACAGATATGGAAAATTTTGATATGAATATGAACAAATGTTTAAAGTTATCAGTAGTCTTTCACAAAACTTCTTGAACAAAAATATGAGAAGAACAAGTGTTATTGTAATTTATTAGTTGATATTTTCAGGGTGTCACTTTTCTACTTTTACATTAATATTTAGAAAGAATAATCAAAGTATTATTTGGCTCTGTATGTTTTCATTAAATTACTTTGGTCAGCTTCTCAGCGTATGTATAATGCATCCACATCAAACCAAAAATGTCAAGCTATTACAATAGTTTTTTACTCAATAAAATAAAAATATAATAAAACAAGCTCAGTATATTTTCCTGATTACCTGCTAATAATCCTAAATGGATTCACAGAATAATACAGTGTGCCAGGGAAGAATCTTCGCAGTGGCACTTTGGTGGCAAAAAGGCTAGCATCAGAAATTATGTTGTTAGCATGAGCTACAGCTGGTAACAAAAGAAAATGTAAATTGTGCACTCACCACAATCATAACAGATGCTGGAAGTGCTGTCGTCTTGTTTCACAGTCATTTGATTGCTACCAAGATAAATGCAATGTTTAATAAGAGGCCCAGACTTGGCTCAGTGCAGAGGGACTCTCCTGGTGCACTGTATCATTCAATGCTTCTTGTTCCCACAATTATTTTTACTCATTACCATTGCAAGCTCATCCAAACAATTCTGTATTATATTTCACTGTTTTCTTAGATAAACAGACAATGTTTCAAAGGGGAAAAATGAAATTGAATAAACTAATATTAAATTACAAGTTAAAAGCACAAAGATATGTTTGTTGTGATCATTCCACATTACTAAAAGTGGTTTTAGTAATACATACTGGACATATTTTTTATTTTATTTTACATAAAGACTTTTTAAATAATTTTTTTTTCTTTATTTAGCAACTTTCATTTCTAGATCATTCAGAACTCTTTATTATTTGAAATAAAAGAGAAGAGAGAGAATCAAAGACAGTATATTCATAGAATTTTGAAAATACATTCAAATAAATATTGTGTATTTTAATAATAAAATATCTATGCCATAGAAGTGAACTTTGATAATATGAGTATTAAAATAATTTTAGGTATCTACAATTCTTAGATTCCATTTATCTTGTATTTCTTCATTAAGTTTTTATCTCTAACAATATAATTTTTTACTAGTTATTTTAACTATATATGATCCACTTGAAATTGAGTCATCACATTTGGGAATTGTAACTGTGCTAAAACTTGCTTTCAAATCAAAGACTCCTGAAGCATTTTGATACAGCAAAATGTGGATTTCCTGAGTAGCTTGAACATGAAATGTTGATATGTGCATACAAACAGAAAAGAGACAGCAGCAAATATATCACACATTACTACTGATGAACTTTTACTTTCACACTCTGAATTTCTCAGTGGAAAAAGAAAGTTTTTTTAAGGTAGTTTCTTTGTAGAATTAGACTGACTACAATGTATTTGATAAATATTACGTAATGCATTAGACTACCACTTTAATCAACAAGCCTGAAAAGTTTTATTTGGGAATTATCCATATTTTTCATGTAATGGATTAATTTATTTGCAATTCTTATTCAGTATTTTCTAGATATTAGTTTTGTACATTTTGAGACAACATTTTGAATTGCAACTGTACTGCTTCATTCTTGGCCTCTAAAAAGTATTCATGCCAAAGGGTATAGCTGAATCAGGTGGTGAAAAGTGCCCTCAAACCAAATTGATAATAGCGATGCTAATATGAAAGAGAATACAAAATGAAGTAGATTCACAAAAAGTCAGCCTTCTAGGGCAATCTGTTGCAGAGATACAATGAGAAACATGTTTTGCAGGTTTCATATTTTTTTTCAGCGTCTATAGCATGTATCAAACTGAAAAAAATTGCAGAAACGGGGAAACAGTTCAATTTGAAGGTATTTTTGTGAACGAATTTTGACGCCAAATTCATATAGAAAAATAAATAAATTTTTGAAATTCATTTTCGATGTGAGAACGTTAGAGTACTGTCGCAATTTCCCCCCCTAAAATGGGTGTTGTAACATTATATAACATATTTTTTTCAGATTTTTAAACAACGTGGACGGTTGTGAAAACAATTAAAACCAATTTTTTTCAGTTTAAAAATTGAAACTCGCGCCAAAAGTGATCGGAAAAACTTGTTTCACCGATGTTTAAACAGTTTATATTAAAATTATTGAAAGGTCTTGCTTAGCAGGATGATTTGGAACTTTTTGCTGACAAATGTTTGTTTTATGCGAAAAGTATTTATATTATCGAAATAAAATGATCAAACCCATCTGGTTTTTATATGTATCTAGGGTTTCTAATATAAATCAAATTACTCGGTTTTAGGTATATTAATCATTTATGTTTATAATATAAATCAAATTACTTAGTTGTATATTTTTTAATCCTTGACAATTAGACAATCATAGACAATTAATCATTGTCACTTTCTTTAATAACTGAGATCACGCAGTTGTTTATAAACCGTCTACTCAAAATTTCTGTTTTTTCAACGTTTCTATTTAAAAATACCTGTTTAACAATTTTCTCCAAGTAACTAGCGTGCGCCAAATGTGTTTAAATAATCGCAGCTATGTGGGAGCAGCATCCGAGGGTGCCAGTTCCCTTCGCACGTTGACAATAACGTTTCCCTCCGATATCCCATGGTGCAAAGAGGTGGGTGGGCTCCTGCGGTGCACCGATTTTTGCTCGTTCTGCGCAGCACCGGTTTCCGTCACGGACCATGTGACCACTTCGTTTGAAAAGCGAGACCAGACGTCGGCCACCAAATTTTCGAGAAGTGTTGAGAATCATTTTTTAAGTGGCATAAACGGACAATTTTCAATGGTGACCGACCAAAAATAACACGATGAAAGGGTAATTGCAATAAAAGATGTAATATAATTTCACAATTACTATAAAATATAATTTCACGTGGACGTGAAATTGGGTGAAGTGAAATGGGGTGCAAAGCAGAAGACTTGTACTTCAGAAAATCGGTATTGAATCTGGTGTAAATATATGTAAAGCGTTAAAGCTATGCAGGAAATTCACAAAGTTGCTAGAGTACAAGGATGGAACAAGAAAACGAAGAGGAATGATGTGCACCAAGAAAATGATGAGAATTATGGCTTGAAGTCTAGAACACGGTACAACCTAAGGGAGTCGTTTAAACCCGCACTTCGCGTCGCTGTGGCGAGGGGTAAATCCACGGTGGAGGGGATGAGGGGTGGCCAAGCGATTATCATAATTGGTAACAAACGTGACGTCCTGAGTTAGGGGAGGTAATTTCACCCAAGGGTCTAGTCGGAGCTCCATTAGAAAATAGTGCTGCCTGCGATCATGGTATATCTGCGATAAACAAAGCTTTCAATGTCGGCCCGGTGACCGAGATCACTAAGGCAGTGTCGTAGAAGGACAGAAGGGTCGCGGTCTCACCTCGGACATGGTTGTATTTGTGTTCGTCCTTTCACCCCTTATCATCGCCATTTCGTTTCACCTTTCACCTTCATAGTTACCATAACGTGAATGCCAATAGTGGTCACTAATGGCCTAGATGTTAATGCTCCCTTAAATAACAATAAAGGAAAAAAAGCTTTCATCGTTCGAATTCGTTTCAACAGTTTGAATTCGAGGTTTTCTTATAAAGTGCTTTCGTATAAAAGTGAATTGGTAATTATGCGATGAATAGACTCAAGGATGTTAATAGTAAACACGAGTTCCGATGGCTCGAGCCTCGCCGTGACTTGGATCCGGGCGAGCGAAGCGAGAAAACTTGCCTTTTATAGTAATTTCGGCATTAAAATGCGGCGGAGGCAAAGTGTACGAAGGGCGAGCAATGAAAATCGCCTATAGGTAAGATTTTTATTTCTATCAGACCGCTTAGTGTAATTTGAAGGGCGGCTTAAGGAGACTCCCCTCCTCTACCCCCTCCCCTTCCCATCGCTCTCCCCCACCCCCCGCCGCCGCGCTTCTCTAAGGGTGTACCGTGTTCCGAACTTAAACCAATTATGGAGCTGGTGAATTCTGATAAGGGTGAGTGAGTACAATGTATATCTTTAAATTCATTTTTCTGAAACTTGCATTTGTAGAGCTTTACATCTAAAATCAAAAGTACTCATCCTATTAAATTGAATTGTGACAGAGTTGTAAAAGAAAGTAAAGAATCTCAAACCCTAGAATTATTAATATTTGTTAAAAAAAAATAAGGAAAATATTTAAGTTTAAACATTTTAAAAATTGAACAATT